>CM057091.1:34359033-34858439 GCA_029959045.1 Taenioides sp. WSHXM2023
TATCTAAAATCCACTGACGTGTTCAAAATTGCAGAACCTCCTTATAGTAGAATTTCACACTAGTAAGAAACAGATTTTCGTTTATTTTTTTATTCTTATTTTTTAATGGCATATCTCTGAACTCTATATATGTGACACGGAGTCTGAACTTTCTTGAATAAGAACAGGGCAGTGGGCGGGGATAGGGGAAGGTGAAAACTGACATTTTCGGCGCACTCGACTTTCGAATGCAGGAGAAAACAGGATTACAGGATTACAGACCCTGTTTACGCAGCAGTGCTGGCCAGGAAATTCTTACATTCCCGTTGAATTCGATCTGCATTTAAACCTAAAGAATGAGGTGTGAAGAAACCATGTTAGGTGTGAGAAGACGCAGCACACACTTTTGGCTTCTCAATAGAACGCTGGCCGGAGTTGAATTCTCCAAACAGCGCAGCGCTCCCTACTGACGCAACACATTCCCCTGCATATATACTGTAATGTTACCATGTCTTTACAACTTTGGGATCACTTTTAGACCATGTGCTTTCTGAGGCATTGCTCATGGACTGAAGTGAGTAAACAGGGCCTCAGACATGCATGACTCAATGGAAATACAATCTTGAGTACGTTGGTGATGAGAGAAAACTGCTGTAACATGGTTTAAGGGTCCTACGTGATGCAATATTGACTCTTGTGAGCTTTAAGACATGTTATAATGTTGTTACCTCCTCAAAAACAGACCTGGAGTTGTGTTTTGTTTCATTCACACATGCTCGAGTAACCCTGCATTATTAGTCTGTCTACATCTCCAAAATACTCCGTTTTTAGTTTGAGAGAAGAACACAGCCTAAATCTGCAGGGTATGTGTGTTAAACATGTGAATGAAACAAAACACAACTCCAGATCTGTTTGTGATGAGGAAACATTATAACATAGATCAGAAAATAGTGTAATATGGGCCCTTTAAAGCGTATATACATGCTCTTTAAATCCTAAATTTATAGTACTGTAGATGTGATTTAAATGATCCCGCAGTGTTCGTGTAATAATCCGTGTGTGACTGTGTTTGTGTCCTCAGAGCATCATGATGCGCTGGCAGCCTCCTCCAGCCCAGGCTCAGAACGGAGAGATCACGGGATACAAGATCCGCTACAAGAAGGGCTCTCGGAGGAGCGAGACGGCAGACATCACGGCAGGAACTCAGCTCTACAAACTCATCGACTGTAAGGACCTACCTGCTCCTGCTCATAACCAGACACACAGTAGCTGTACCCAACGGATAACTGTTCTGTCTGGGGATAATTCTGTATTTTTGTGTTGTAGATTGTCATAGGCAGAGGGGGTTACTTCAAAATAAAACAAATTTAAGTAGAAGTACAAAGGAGTGGTCCAAGAAATGACTCGAGTAAGAGTAAAAATTATTTGAGAAAAGTCTTATTCAAGTAAGAGTAACTTAAAGAGTAACTGTAATTTAATGTTAATGCGATTTGAAGGACAAAACATTACATAATGCTCAAAATCTGGTATTTTCAAAGAACAAATACAAAAATTAGACAAAATAAAATACTTCTGAAGGAGCTGCAAGAAACACAAATGTTCAAATCATTTCATATTGTCACATAAAGCTTTTGTCGCTTTAGACTCATTCACAGTGAGAAGAGGAAGCACAACTTTTACTCAAGTAAGAATACTCTGAAAAGTACAACTTTTTTAAAAAGTCACTCAAGTAAATGTAACTGAGTACTCCCTGCCTCTGTTGTTCGCCCCCTCCTCTCCGTGGGTAAGCTGTAGATCCTGTCTGCAGTGTTTCAAATGCAGCCGGCCAAAGTGGCTCGTGAGAAACTGTCATTAACCAAAACACAAGTACCTGGATTTGGTCAGGATTGATTTCATGCCCTGAATACAAAAGCATTCACACACTCACTGCGCAAAGGCTGCATGAGAGCCATCTTTGTTTAGAACCTCTGCTGAGCCCTCACTGAAGTGTGGTGGTTTAGGGAGATAACACATTATACTCTCCAAGTATGTGGTAATTGGTGTGTTAGTTTGTTTATTTAATATGGGACAGTGCATAATAATTAACATGTGTCAGTTCATCATGATAATCAGATGTACGGATTATAAATCACATATTAAAGCAGATTGCAATTATAATTATAATTAAGGTAATGTTCAATAACAAGAACGATGTTGAAGTTTTAGGTTCACTTTATTGTCCATAGGGAAAATTGTCCTCTGCCCGGGCCTCTGTGTGGAGAAAATACTCCACAGAGAGGCCCAGGCAACCCGCAGATCAAACCCACAACCTTCTAACTGTCAAGTGTGAGTGCCACTGTGCCAACAAGTCTCTTGGATGAAACATTCACTCCTACAAAGTTGACAGTTTCATTTGTGATGGCTAAATATCTATCTAGATCTAATGAACTACTGTATGCCTACTACTGGTACTTAACCTTATATGTGGACACTAGGGATGCAACGATATTCAATATAATATCAAATCGTTTGATACTGGTCTCACGATTCGATACACATGTTCGGTCGATATGCATGTGTCCCTTCATGCGCTCTGTGTCGTCATTTATTTGGGTCTGAAAAGGAAATGGTCCTCCTCAGATGCAGCAAGAAAACAGCTCCATAGGGACTTGATATTCTAACTAGGGACTGAAATATTCCAACAGAGGTGGATTTAATCTTTCAGTTATTTTTTTATTTTACATTGATAGACCCAGGAATGACAAAGATATTAACTTTTAAATACTCTAGAATCGCTTTTGGCTTTACATCGGCTTTAATCAAATGCGCTCGTGTATGCATACACAACATGACTCGTAATATACGCGATTTTTGTCTAACACTCTATCTCATAAGTTTTACTCAGAAAACGGTCTTTTGAGACATTTCTATGTAATATAATATAGTTTATGCACAGACTGTAGAGGGCAGTGTGGGAGGAGCTACGTACTGTCTGCTGGAGGGGGCAGAGCAGCGCCAAAACAGGCGTGTGCAGGGAGAGGACTCAGGAGGAAAAGAAATCATCAAATCATCATCAAAGAAGGAAACGTCTGATAGTTTAACTCCCCTACAGTCTATACGTAATAGGAGTAGACTGGTTCTATTATAAAATATAAAATAGCCTTAGAAAGCTCTGTTCTTATTTTCACTGAATAAAAATTCTGAGCTGTGAATCACTGAACCAAATGAGCTAAAACACTTCACATATAAACTATAACTTTACAGTTATTGTACTGTATGTAATGTATGTAATATTTCATTAATATCATAGTGTTATACTCATTAGCGGAAAAAAATTACATGAAGGTTTGTTTTTTTTTGCATCTTAAAATGTATCGAAATCGAATCGAGATCATGACCGAATCATGGGAAAATTGTATCGTTGCATCACTAGTGGACACTAAACTAAAGAGTTACCAACCAAATTGTCCTCTGTCTGAGTGGCAGAGAAAGTCCATGTACCACAAGGGGTCCTCACCACCACCATTACTTAGTATCCAGTTTGAAGTATTTTCTCTCTTTCTTCCAATGCAGTAAGCTCTGACAGTTTCTTATGAACACTTGGTATCTATGGTGAGCTCCAGTGTCTTTGACTCGTCTGCTCGTGACAGCTCACAGCTCACAGATGAATTACTCTTCACTATCCTGCTCCCTCTTATCCTCGTGCGAGCTATCTCCAAAACTGTCGTCTTCACTGCAATATTTAAAACACATATCGCGTCTGTGTACTGTCCGTGTTGTATACATATTTACCTGTATGTAAAGCATTCAGAACACTGTAAAATCAACTGTTAGTTTACATTTACATTTACTCAAGAAACTTTTTAAAGAAATTGTACTTTTCAGAGCACTTTTTTCTAGCAGTATAATTTTACTCCTAGTTCAGTAATATTTATTTTTGAAGTAACAGTACTCTTGAGTAAAAGTTGTGCTTCCTCTTCCCACTATGAGTAAGTGACAAAAGTTTTATGTGACAATATGAAATGATTCTCACATTTGTGTTTCTTGCAGCTCCTTCAGATCTGATTTAGTTTGTCTAATGTTTGTGTCTGTCCTTTGAAAATAATTTCATGTTTTGTCCTTCAAATTACATTCACTTGAAATTATAAATCAAATATTATGACGGCAGTTACTCATTAAAGGTACATGGCAACTTTTCTGGTGGAGGGTCCGTCAAATGCTTTTTTTTGTGTGGAATATTTCACAGTAAGGTATTAAACCTTTCTATTATCATGGAGATCAGATCCGACCAAGTTACAGGTCAGATCTGTGGAGAGGCGACCCAGCTCACATTTTTTTCTAGTCTACTTGTAATTTCATAAATGTAAGGTAGACCTGTTTAAAGTCATACCAGGAACAAGCAGGTGACGGACCAATTAAACAAACCTTAAGTTACTCTTGAGTTAATACTTTTTTTTACTCTTACTTGAGTAAAATGTAAAATAGCTACTTTCCCCGTGTCTGCTTTTACCCAAACATGTACAATACCCACTGGGCCAAGCGCTGGTGATTAATATTATATACCATCCTTCAGTGGCACTGCTCCACGCTGTGCGCCGCATCAAAGGGACTACGCACTTAAAAGATGATTTTCGGAGCGGATTCTCTGTGTGTGTGTCTTTGTGTGTGTGGGTTTTTTTTTTTTTTTGTAGGTTCAGTGGTGTTTAGATGAAAATGGTACAGCCCTGAGTGAGAATACTTGGATAGAGCCCCGGGGCCAAACCGCGGGGGAAAGGAGCCCAGCGTGCGGTGTGCAAATGCGACCGTGTAACAATGATGAAAATGTGCCCACAGAGTGAAGCCAGAGATATGTCATTTGTCAGCAGGTGCTACCCTCGCGCAGAATACTAAAGTGGGACCCAGCCGCGGAGCTACAAAATCTGGACCGATCTCGTATCAGAAAAATGAAGTTTGGCTTTTGTTTTTGCACTGGAGAATTCTTAAAATGGCTAAATTGGAGTGTTTCAAGAGGGGTTATTCTGTTAACTTGAGTTTTTGGAGCTGTCTACCATGTTATAACATTGTTCCCTCACCAAAAACATGCTGGAAGAGGTTTTAGATGCCATCTGTGCATGTTTCCTATTGGCCTATTCAAACCCTCCTTACAGTTAGCAGTCCTGGTGCGATGTGCAGTAGTTTCATGAGGGGGACGCACGCTGATTGTGTTGTGATAGCGCTCTGAAGGGGGAGTGATGTGGCATGGGGAGCAAAGAGAGAGCAGAGTCAGAGCATGAAACTGATTAGACATGTGAAAGTTGTAACTTTTCTGGTGGAGGGTCCGTCAAATGCTTTTCTCCAGGGAGATGTTTTTGCTTTGTTTGGAATGTTTCGCAGTATGGTATTAAACCTTTCTATTATCATGGAGATCAAACCTGACCAAGTTACAGGTCAGATCTGTGGAGAGGCGACTCCGCTCACAGTCAGAATGCCTGTTTTTCTAGATATGTTTGAGCTATAAAACCACCTTTAATTGAATAAATGCAAGGTAAAGCTGTTTAATATCATACTGTGGAACATTCCAGACAGAGCAATGACATATCTCCATCGAAACAACACAATAAAAGGTAACATGGTGATCTAAATATGTTACGTGTTAGAAGTTAATACCTTATACCACGTGTAATACCGCCTCTTTAACCATTCGGGCTGTAGGCATATCCAGTGCGTTAATTAATGGACTAATAAGGGCACGGTGCTGCCGAAATTGTGCCAAATTATTAGAATCTTTCTCAAAAAACTGCTGTGTACTACTGAACAAGCGCTTCATAAGAGAAAAGGCAGCTTCAACTGTCTAGACTCTCCCACAACTCCAGATGATGTGTTTTTAAAGTCTATGCACTTTCCCTGGACTCACCTTTATCGTTTCAGTGCACAAATTGCATATCCAGATTCAGCTCAACTGTGCAGCAAACAGCTATTGTTTTTAACCTAATTTAAACTGCTTTATCCCTCAGTGTTACCCTTCCACTTGTAATTTCCTTTTTTTTTTTAACGCGCTCATATTAAGCGATTTTCTGATCTATGTTCAAATGTTGTTTCCTCATCACAAACATACCTGGAAATGTGTTTTATTTAAACTCCATGCACCTTCACTACCACTACATGACGTCACAAAGTAGAACAGACTTTAAAAAAAAAGGCTTAAAATACTTCTACTACTAGTTCTTTTATACTTATGCATTAAGATTAAGTTGAGGTTGTCCAAAAAGTAGGTCAAAAAGCCTCAGTAATGTCTAATATAAGACTTTTTAAATGGCTTGTAATATTCAGGCTAACATCTCTTTTACAAAACGAATAATAGCCTTCCATCGTGTCAGATCCCCTCTTTTCAAAGCACCCCCCACAGTGGAACATCTCAGTCTCACAGAGCTGTAGATTGGAACAAATCCCTCCAATTTTATCACTTTGGACTAGTTCATTTTTATCCGACTGACTGCCTCAAAATCTGCTCTGAAAAAGATCGCTGAAGAATTCCTCTACTCAGTCACTCCCCTGACGCCTGTAAAGATTTCCCACCGCAAAATCCATTCAGAACTATTACGCATCTCTTAGAAAACCAAATCTTTGAGAATTAGTCTTGTGTCTGGAGCTGGAGACCTCAGACGACCACGGGGTTGTGGAGCAGCAGTGAGAGGAGATGAAGAATAGTTCAGGAGTTTTCCAGGCCTGTGTTCTGCTGTGGGCCTGTCTGACGTGCCTGTGGTTTGTTTGCAGCGTTGGAGCGTGGGACGGAGTATTCGTTTAGAGTGTCGGCCATGACAGTGAACGGGACCGGCCCTGCGACGGAGTGGACCACAGCTGAGACGTTTGACAGCGACCTGGACGGTACAAACACATGCACTCATTCAGTACTTATAGAATATATATGGACATGATTACTCTCTTCATAATCCATAGAGACACTAGCAAATGTACTTTCTTTGTCTCATCTTAAAGGAACAGTATGTTGTTGCCTGTGTTCTTAATGGTTTTTCAATCCCAACTGAACCTGTGTCTCCAGAGCCTTAACCTGCAGAGAGAGACACATCCAAGTTTGTCTTTCTTTCTTTCTTTCTTTCTTTCTTTTTATTTAAAAGGGACAATGCATATTCATGAACAAATACTTGTAAATACACCAGAATTAGCCCGAAGGATACTTTACATTTGTAGTCCCTAGTAGGTCAAAGAAACATGATAGAAACAGCACAGTAAGACGCAATCATGACGTACAACACTGACATTTACACAGAAGCATAACATTAGTGATCACAGATCTGATTTCTCTTAAGCCGTCGTTTCAGATGGTTTTAAATGTTCTGAATGTGGTCGAGTCTCTTATTGCAGCTGGATGTTGTTCCAGATTTCTGTTCCCTTGACTGAAAACACCTGCTGACTGAATGTTGTGCGTCTATAAGGTGTTACACAGTCGCCTCTGGTAGAGGCTCTTGTTACTCTACCACTAGTACTGAATTTGGGCAAAATGAACTCACCCAAAGGTGCTGGAGCGAATCCATTTAAGACCTTATATACTGAGCAGGCAAGTTTAAATTTTCTAAAATTTTCAAAACTTAAGATATTATATTTCTGAAGTATGAGACATTGATGAAAAGATAAAGATTTTCTGTCAACTATTTTTAAGCCTTTTGTGATTCTATTGCTTTTAAGGTTGTCATACTTGTCAGTGACCAGTTAGTAATGCAGTCATTACTAACTGGTCATAGTGAGAAAGTCACATCACAAAATAGTCACTAGTCATAGTGAGAAAAAATCATGCTGTGGAGAAACATTTTATGGACAGGACAGGCCTCATTTGAAGTTCAGAACCTCCAGAATTCCCTCCCTGAGCTGCAGAGGCTGCACTAGCACTGATTCAGTATTGGTGCTGAGTTTAGGGAGTGACCGTTCAGATCAGAGAGAGGCATTTTATCCAACTGGATTTCAACATTAAAACTGGCAACAGAAATGAGAGAGTCATGTGAGGCTCATTCTGCTTTCTGATTGGATAATCGTCTTGAGAACAAAACACCAAATTATAACAAAAACAACTTTTGTGTTTGTGTTATAATTGTGTCCAATGCTTTTGTAATTGAGAAAAAAAAATCCATTACACTAGTTATCAGTATCAGTATCTGTATTTGATTAGAACATTGTTTACCTTGTTTCTGGCCTTGGAAACAGTTGGGTCATGTTTATGAAATTTAAAATCAAAATTTTACATTCTACCCCTTAAATAATGCATTTTCAAAATCTGTACATTTTCTTCCTTGTATCTCAAATTTACCTATACTCCTATAGAATGTTTGGATTATTTGATACTGCAAAAATTCCCAGAAATCTAACTTCAAAGAGTACTTACTTTTTACTGCATAAATGTTGTATCCTTTATACTATCTTTTAATCAGAACAAAAGTATAAATTCTACTTGTGGACGAAACAGAAAATAAAGACGCCTATAATACTACAATCACATTAAACCCAAATAATATGTATTAAAATGTTACGTTAAAACAGTATCGAGTATTGTGTGTCAAATGGACTTATAGTTGATTCTCTCTTTGTCAGACTGAATAGTTGTGTTGAAAATGTTGCAAATCCTGACACGTCTGGATAGTCCCTGGCCCCCTGCTCAGTGATTGCACGCCGCACTCCCAAGATTTCAAAGAGAGTTTTTGAATTGTGCCTGTGTGATAATTATGCGTCCAAGTGTTTAAGATTTAATTAATTTATACATAAACTAAATGAGTCTCATTAGGGGATGGATGTGGAAATGTAATCTTAATTAGATGTAATTGCACTCGAGTTGTACAAAAGAGATTGAATAGCGCTGATGGAGCCACTTTATGAGACTGGTAATTTATTGATTAAGTTAGTGATGTGCTGTGCCAAAGTTTCACTGGGCTGTGAAAAGTAGAACGCTAACTGCTGAGTGAGGATTAAAGTGGCTTTCACTGGATTTTCACTTGAATAGCAGTGATATATTCAGTCTTGGTTCAAATCATGTGTTAAGATATAGTGAGTACATCTAATTATGATACAAGTCCTATACTGTCTGGAGTCACTGTGGCTGGTTGCAGTTGGAAGGGCATCTGGTGTAAAAATTTGCCAGATAACCATGCAACTGGATCACTGTATTGGCTCTAGCGAAAACAACACAAATAAAGTGTGTAAAAACAGTCTAATTTCACACAGGTTTTGAATCGTTTTTTAGATTCATAATGTTTCTCTCTCCAAATCTGAAAACTCTGTTGAAATAATCTTGATCGTTTGCAGTCACTTAATGGTAGCACTTAAAGGTGCACTATGTAACTTTCTTGATGCAGTGTCCACCCCCGCTGGTCTCCATGGAAATGTTATTGCTTTACCTAAAATGTTACATAATATAACATAAAACTTATCCATCTTGAATTGATTGAATTGCATGTAATAATGCGGCGTCATCTACTTTTTACTACTTCTTTTTTTTTTTTTGCCATATTGTAGATGGAACATTTCAGGCAACGCTATAACTCCATGGAGACCAGCAGATGATGGACCCTCCACCAGAAAAATGCCCCTATTGCAGCTTTAATACTGAAGTTACGAAGTTCTAAAATGTGAACTGAAAATGTGAACTAAATATGGTGTATCCTGTGTGTTTCCACAGAGTCTCGTGTACCGGACATGCCCAGCTCTCTGCATGTGCGCCCCTTAGTGAACAGCATCGTGGTGAGCTGGACGCCTCCGGAGAACCAGGACATAGTGGTGCGCGGGTACACCATCGGCTACGGTATCGGCAGCCCCCACGCCCAGACCATCAAAGTGGACTACAAGCAACGCTACTTCACCATCGAGAACCTGGGTACGAGCAGCTGAGGGACTGTCAGGCACTAAGGGGTTAACTTTATGAAGCTGTTTACTGTAAACATGTAGCATCAAAATAATGGTTTGTATTGGGGTGAAGGGGCAGGTCATTAGTTATAATAATAGCGTCCAATAATTTGAAAACTGAGTTGGAATATATTTGTGGTGACACATAACCTGCCTTAGCATCGCGACAGACCTGGCTCCAATTTGCTGTATGTCTCTCTCCACTCTTCACCCTCATTAATACACCATACAGCCCTCTTTGATCAAAATAAATTCAAATAGCCAAAATTATGAAAAAAGTGTAAAATATGGAATATATGGAAATCACACTTGATCTTTATATTGGTAAAATATTAAACCAATGGAGACTTCACTCTAATCTGTTCTGACAAACAATATATACAGTGTGTTAAATCTGTTCACCATTAGCGGTGTGTTTGTTTAGTCATACACTTTTGTTAAACCCATTTGAGAGAAAAGCAGACATCATCCCTTTCCACAAATGCACTTCCACAAAAGCGCTTCCCTCTGCGTGTTTTTCCACTAACAAAATACTCAATTTTTGCGCGAAAACAGGCCGAAGTACATTTGTCGCTGTTGCCGTGTTTGTTTTGGTTTGTACGGCACTGGCCAGAGAAGACGGATTCTCAAGAAAACTCACAAAACTCGTGAGAATTCATCTTTTTGGAAAGGTTACGTTTACTCACACAGTTACGGAACCACGCTTAAAAACAGACTATAAACTACAAGCAATTTAATGAAACATGATTTACATTGTCTGTATCCTCCTCATGACTTTGTTTCGCTTCCTGTTTACACTAGACACCAGCATCCTGCATTTTCCACTGTAAGACTGAAAACAACAGACGACATCCCAGACCGTTCCCAGAACACACACGCTTTTACTCACTCCTCCTGCTTATTTAAAAGGATTAGCGGGATATCTCTCCTAATCTGATATTATCAAACAAAACACATCAGTGGGCGTCGCTTTTATCAAGTCTCATCAGCGCTTACAACTGCGCCGGCCTCCTCGCTCCATTCTCCTCCTCATTCTGAGATAATATCATTTCTGTATTTTTATTTCTTGCGTCAGTGGGAGAATGTAGTTCACTAATGGCTCTTTCCGCGCTGTGATGAGTCAGGGCTCACGAGTCGTTTGACACACACGAACAGCCAGCGCCTCCTATTCCATTTCACTGCTGATTTACCGACAAATTATTACCAGTCAATATTTACGTTGTTTGCAAAAAGGAAGAGGCTTAAAATAAGAGCGAAGAGCGGGAGGAAAGTGTTTGGTGAAAGATCTATAACAAGTAATTATAATCACTGAGAGAAGGAGTGGAGAAGGAGAGAGAGACGGAGAGGGATGGAGAGGGACCAGTGGTGTTGATTGTACTGCAGTGTAATCCAAGTGTTTTCTGTACTGCTGTTGGAGTATACAGGAAGTCATGGAGGTCATGGTTCAATCGCTTATGCAATACACAGTTACTGTGATAATAGATACACAGTATACAGTACACACACAATACAATTACAGTAAATCACAATTTGTAATCAGATACGTTTTATAGCCACACAAGCACATTCTGTTTAGGAAGAGAAGTGGAGGGTTCATCTCCTGCTGGTCTCCGTGGAGATGTTATTGCTTTGTTCCACAGTGTGTGATTAATCTTCTATCTAAATGTCTACCTCATGGAGACAAGCGAGTGATGCCTCCAGGCCAAGTTACAAACCAGATGTGAGGAGAGGCAAGTCCAGCCACAGTAAGACTTGTACTTGAATGCAGGACAGATACATTTAATGCCATACTGTGGGACATTCTAAGCACCCTTCCCCAGAAAATGTACATAGTGCACCTTTAATCTACATCAGTTGGATTACTTTAACAATTCTCCTTGCTCGAAATGAACAGATTTTACTTACAATCTTGTTTTTGGTCTGTGTAATCCCTCAGTTGTCCAGGTACTGTCCATATTCACTCAACTGGACAAATTTGTATATTTTCTGTTAATCTGTACTTGTGTGGTTGTTCCAGACCCGAGCTCGCATTACGTCATCACCCTGAAGGCCTTTAACAACGTGGGAGAGGGGATCCCCGTGTACGAGAGCGCCATCACCAGGCCGCAGTCAGGTATGACCGTGAGGACTACACACAAGTGAGCCTGTATTATGCAACGTCTCAAAACGGCAGAAAACCTCTCTCCTCTTCATTATAGTTTCTTTCAAAAACTTCAAGACATTTGCTTGAAACCATGAGTGTGTGAGGTTGGAGGATTGAACCAGGCTCAAATCAGCGTTGTTGTGTCCTTTGGCAAGACACTTCACCCACCTTGTCTGTGTTTGAATGCGTGTGTGGTTGGAAGTTGTAGTTGAAGACGAGGATTGGCAATAGATTGGCAATAGAGTTACCTCAGTGACAAAGAATTCAGAAATTATCCAAATTTTGTTTTTCAGTTGTCATATTTTGCCAACTTTCTAAAAATTCTGTCTTTCATTTGTCATTGTGGTGTAATCCATGTGGAATTTAGGAATTTTAATCAGTGTGTGGAAAAGTTTTTTTAAGAAATGAATAAGGCTTCTGAATAATAATGTTGGAACGCTTTTTGAATGAAGGAACAACAGAGAGAGTCCTTGTAGTGGCTCCATAGATTTGTAACAGTGCTATATTCAATACTATTTACGTCCTACTTTAGCTGTGGTGTAGTGAGTTAAGCTTTGACCATGACTGAGAGTTGCCGGTTTGATCCCAGTCCAAGCATATACTGTAGTTGTGTCCTGAACAGGGGTAGGTAGAGTAAAAATTGTACTGAAGTAAGAGGAACGTTATGTCAAAATAATATTACCTAAGTAAAATGTAGTACAAAGTAATGGTCCAAGAAATGACTGAAGTAAGTCAACTACTGTATCTTATTTATTATTTGAAATGAATATAACTGGAAGGACAAAACGACAAAAATATTGCGTAAAACTGGGAAGTCTAATAAAGATAAACAGAAAACACACACACAATGTTCAACTAATTTTCTATTGTCGACATAAAGCTTTTGGCACTTTAGCCTTACTCACAGAGGGAAAAGGAACCACAACTTTTAGCTACTTTGGTCAGCTAAAGTAGTCCTGACCAAGACTAGCTCAAGATCTGAAGATGGGACATTGAAGGATGGGTCTAATGCAGATGATGAATTTCCCTACGTGGACAGTGAAGTGAACTTTAATGCTACAATAATAAGGCGTTTCCTTAGTACAAGCGGAATTTGCTCCCAGTGGATTTTCATGCGTATTTCCTTCTTGATACATTTATGGAAACCAGTAAAAATGAAATGGTCCAGTAGTGAAGCGTTAGCACAGCTCTCCTCCCATGTCCTCTCTCAGCCTCCTGTGTCTGTAATATCCATTTTCATCAAATATTAACAGCTGCCAAAGAAAGCACAAATGTTCAGGAAAATGGGGGTCTAATACGCTTTTGTCAATGGAATTAGATGAATAAAGATGACGGATTATAGTTTGAATCAAATGATATGTTTTGGTGTGGCCTTCTTACAGGATCTTATTGTTCATGGATGCTATTGCTTTGTCTGGAATATTCCACTGTATGGCATTAAACTTATCTTGCATTTATCAAAATAAACATGCATTTTTCTGTGAATTGGAGAAGTTTAATGCTATATAGTGTGGCACATTCAAGTCAAAGAAAGGGGATCAAGTCTGGAGTTCTCAAAGTTGGACTAAACACCTAAACTCCGCCCGTATTGAAATTGCAGACAGGTGTTTGTAAATCGAAACACTGGACTGTAAATCAGGGTGTGTGATGTCACATAGTACTTGAAAAGCAGTGGCCACTAGAGGCAGCACACAGTCACACAACAACACAACACTCAGTAGATAATACTGTTTAAACACCATCTACACAGATTAGTAGCAAAAACAAGTTCATTAAGTGTTTAGTTAATGTTTACTACATGAAATGAAGTCTTGAAGTGAAATTTTGGATTATTCAGTATGTGATAGTTTTTTAGATTTGTATAGATTTATATAGTGACTGAACTTGTCAACACATTCCACTGCTATACATATAGTCAATACATATCAACTTCTTTCTTCAAGTCCCATGCCATCAGAAAGGCAAGTTTATTTTACATTCATGCATAAGCAGCTCCAATATTTGGGTCAAGATAAGACTCAGAAGACTTGGAAATACAGTAAACTGACAAAAGAATTCAATCAAATATCATTCTTTGTTCATTGTAAGTAAAAAAAAAAAAAGTCCTCTCCCTCTGCGCAGTAGAAGCCGTGTACTTTACTGTGAATAATTGTACTGTAAGTGGCTTAGGCTGTGTCTGACAAGTGCTCCCAAAGCGCAGAGCCTCTCAGACCGGGGACTTCACCCACTTTAGGTGACATAAAGAAGACGAGCTGCCTACTCCCCGGCGCGCATCCCTATATGATCCCCCTATCTCCCCTCTTCTACAGACCCTACCTCTCTTCTATCTCACTTACCCCCCACGTCGCCCCCTCTCTACCTCTTACCCCCCACGTCTCAGCATCTCTCATCCCGGTTTGGTATGAAGCAGGGTGCTGGGTGACACCCATCTCGTCAGCACTGGTGGGGGGTGGCAGTCGGTAGAGCATCCTGAGTCTGTGTAGTTCTTCCACGCTGAAAAAAGGAATATTAAGTATGAGTTAAAATGAGTTCAAGTTGGGATATGAATCTTTAGATTGAATTACTTCTATACAGCGTGATTCATTTCTGTTAAGGATGCACCGATTTGACGCTGCTATCAGATATCGGTGCCGATACAAAGATCTGCCCAGAAAGTCTCAGAATGTTTGAACTTTTATTTCTATTTCTAAGTTTTTCTGTGGTTACTTGAGATAAGTAAGACCTATATAACACATTTGGACCACTTTAATCTTATTTTATTAATGTTTTAAGGAAATAAGTGCTGTTTTATTATCGGTTGATATTGGGTATTTGTAGATATTTTAATCCATTGAAATTGGTATTGGAATTTTTGTGCCAGTTACCAGATTTGCAATGAACCATGAATTTGATCAGATTTGGATCAACAGCTTGCCTACAGATAGTTGTGGCAGAGGCATTCAGACTATTGGGTATATAAAGTAAAATAAACATCCATCAGTCCAGGGAAAAACTGCCCAGTTTCAAGTGTAGTTTATCAAGCAGTCAAACTTTTTCAAATTAAGTTTCAAATTCAAGTCCTTTAAACTCCTCCAGATCCTCGTCGTTTTCGGCTCACTCGGACCCCCCGCTGCTCCCTGACAGCCCCTCCCCTTCTCTTCTCCTCCTCCTCCCCTCCTCCTCCTCCCCCCATCCGCCGCTGCCTGCCGCGTCCTCCGGGTGGCGTACTCTTCCTGCCAGTTTGTCAGGATTCAAAGAGAGCCTGACCTACATATTAGTGTAAGTTCGGGAGAGAGCGAGCACAACTTGGTGAACTCGGCGGGAGAGAGAGAGAGAAAGAGGGAGAGAAAGAGGATAGGGTTTGTAGTGCTGCGATACCTCAAAGTGAAAAGTGGGAAATCTGGATGTGAGTGGGTCTGTGGATGTCTGTCATCGCTGCACTGTGCTACAGATCAAATACACATACTTGACTACAAACTCTTACAGGGATCATGTCTTATTAAAAGTACACTATGTAACTTTTCTTGTAACTGAATAACTCATGAAAGATAAGTTTATAACATCTTCACGGAGGCAAAAAGGTCACGGAAGCTCCACCAGATACCTACGCCAAGTTGCCGTCCTGCAAAGAAATTAAGTTTGCTCAAGTCAAAATGATTTAAATCCAGAATATGATCCGGTGTTGAGTCTGCGTTCACAATTTTGAAGTCGTAAAATGTCCGCCTGCGTTCTTCCTGTCTGAGTTTAAAAGCACTTACACTTACATGTGCTCCAGACCTCAGCTCCTCGCCACAACCTCATGAACGCTCAGAGGAAGCAGAGGAAGCAGAGGCGGCCAGAGCCGGTACTACAGGGACAGAGGAGGAGAGGCTGGTTTTAGTTCAGCGTGAGCCCACTATGGATTAGAATGGCATGTTTAGCCGACTAAATATACAGTACGTTTAGTCAAGCATACGTTTTTATTTCAGATACATCTAATCATATTGTACTTCATGGGCCTTCTCTCACATGTACAGACCAGACTTGTGACTTACATTTTGAATTTGTATTAAGGTCTGGTGGGGCTCAATCAGAGACTGTGTAAAGAAGTGGACTAGGGGAGTGGGACATCACCAATAGACACTGACATTTAAGAAACACATTAAGCGCCTCACAAAAACTGTTAATTTTAACTTAGTGAATTTTAGACAGGCAAGATCCTTTATGATTCTATATGTGGCACAAATGTTTTTACACTCCATGATTCTGTCTCATATAGAGTGTTGCATAACCACATGGTCACTTGCTGCTGGTACAACACTCAAACCAGTTGAATCACTTTTTAAAAAAGGTGTAAAAAGACAGGAAACCATTCTCAGTTCACCACTGCACTATTTTAGACAAGTACAACTTGCTTAATTTTAATAATTTTGTTCATTTCAAATATGGATGTTTTGTATATAAACTTCTGCATGGACTTGCCCCCCTCCGTTACAGGATTTTATTAAAACAAAGACTGTCAGTGGTTCCAGGGTCCGGGGGAACTGTGAGGTCCCACACAGACACACAACATTCGGACAAAGTGTGCTCTCAGTCAGAGGCACTAAGTTCTGGAACTCTCTCCCAATATCAATAAGAGAAACTCCAACACTGGCCACTTTCAAATCACACTTGAAACAGCGGCTAAAGGAAAAACAGACTTGTGGACACTTTTAGTGTTTAACTGTTGCTATTGTCACTTGTTATTGTTTTTACTGAGGTGTCACCTGCCGAGGGACTACAGATGGAAATGAGCATTTTTGCTATAATCTGGTATATTTACACTGCAATGTTGTAGATGTTCATTAATATGCACTGTCCCTATTAAATAAAAGCATAAATAAATAAAATAGTGTTAAGATCACGAGTCAGTCTAGCAGTTAAAGGAGCGCATTTAGAGCCAAGTTCCAATAATTTAAAAATAATTTATTTATGGAAAAAAATCGCTAAATAAAAACGCCAGAATCATATAGAGCTGGTTAATACGAACATTTTAAGATCAAAATGAGGAGATTCACTCCAGCAGTTACAGAGAGAGGAGTGACAGTTTTTCAGTGTGAAGTCAGTTGGAGTTGATGGAGTCAGAAGTGCTCCCATGGTCACTTCCTATTTGGATTGGGTTAGCTGTGTCCATTTATATATACAGTCTATGGGCTCAAAACATTCTAAGGTATTTCACAGTACAGCACTAGCTTTTGCAAAATTGTTTAGCTTTCCACTATGTTATACGCTGTTCTCTCATCAAAAACATGCCTGAAGAGGTTTTAGGTGCATGTTTGAGTAATCTAGAGCTCTCTTCCAGACCCTATTCAAACCCTCCTTAGCTGTAAGATTCTGTACAAGCCTACATCACCCATGCTCCCACACGACATTATATATTATTCTTAATAAATATACAAAAACATGAATGAAAACTGTACACAACTATTTAACAAATCTGGTGAGGCTCACTGCATCAAAAAAAATGAAATTGACACTTAAATATACGTTGTTTTCAGTGAATATAGCATTTCCAAAGCGATAAAAGGTAAAATGGTGAATGTTATGCGTTAGCAGTTAATACCCAGCCGAAGTTTAATACCACCTCTTTAACGTGCAATCCATTTTTCAGACGGATTAATTTGTTTAGAGTTTGTGTTGTAGTTCTGCTGTCATGGTAACTGCATCCACTGTTGATGTTGTAGATCTTGGAGTGTGAGTGTGGAATGCCTGCACTGTCTATGGTCTGTGGTCCTGTGTTTTTGTGCCCATTGCTGGTCCAATAAGAATTTCTCTATAAGGACAAAAGAGGCTAGTCTAACCTAAACCTGCTTGTCTCCATGGAGATAAACAAGTGTACTGTGGAACAATCCAGACAACATAACAACATCTCCATGGAGACAAGCAGGCTGTGTGTCCAACGTCATGAGCGCACACCAAAACTCTTTTACTTTTTAGATATTTTGTGAAGATCTTTATCAGCATTTCAGCGTGCACGTTTTTTATTTACTTAGTCGCACATAAATGGTTAGAAGTTTTCCCAACAGCCCTTGAAAAGCTGGTCCATGGCATGTTGTGCGTAGTTGGCTTTTCTTTCCAAGGACATGGCTGAGTGCTGAGATGTTCTGACTCTATAAACACGTTCTTCTTCTACTGCTGATGCCGCCGCTGCTGCTGGGAGTGCGTGGGCAGCCTCTTCCATTGTGAACAGACCTACTGCTTACATTGTAGACTCTCATGTATTTCTTATATGAACACCAATGTTTTTTTCTGTCTCTTAGAAACGCTGGTAGAGTCACTTTCAAGTGTGTGATTTCCTACGGCTGCACAGTGTACTGACAAAATATTAACATTATTACATATCAAAAGAATGAATGAATTTGATACTGAACTGATCTATTTTAACTTATTTTGCATTTTTACTTGAATAAAGATTGAACTGTTGTCAATAGTCAATAGTGGTGTAGTGGGTTGAGTGTCCGCCCACCAACCAGAGGATAGTTAGTTCAAATTTTACCTGAGTGCATACTATTGTTGTGTCATTGAGCACTGTGCATGACTTTCTTTACTCACTGTCGTTACAGTTAAGTGGTTTCATAAGTTAATATTGCATTCATTAAAAAAAAGTTTACTCCCGTTTTAATTTAGTTTAATTCAGTTTATTTTTATTTTATTTTATTATTTGTGTTAATTTAAATTTTATTTTATTAAATTTGTTTTAATTTTAATGTAAATTAATTGTATTTTATTTGTTTTAATTTAATTTAATTTAATGTTTTATTTAATGTAATATAATTTTACTTTACTTTATTTTTCAACTTGGGACACAGTAACTATATATGCTCAAGCTGAAATCAGACCAGCTATGCTCTGGTCTATAGGCGAATGCTTAGACCTCTGCACCACTGCCTCTCCTATCCAAATATTCAACATAATAATCACATTTTAATGATTGTCTCATATTGTGCAGCCCTGTTAGCTTCTTGTTAGCCTTAGCCCTGGTAGCGGCCTGTTTTTCTAATAGACTTTCTCTGTTTCTCTCCTCACCCTTCCTTACCCAATCCGACCCCATCCTTTGGCACATTTACTTTATTTCCCCTCCCTCCATATTATTCGCTCCATGTAACTCATTAATACCTCTGTCTTTCCTGGCATCCCCTCGTCTCCCCTCTGACACGTTTTAATTTGATCATGTTTAATTTTGGACCATGCATGCCGGTGTACAGACCCCATAGACCCTGATGTTGACCTGTATGAACTGTTCCATGCTCCACACACCCCAGTGCCCGACCCCTCCCCCATGATGCCGCCCGTGGGTGTGCAGGCCACCGTCATGAGCCACGACACCATCAAAGTGAGCTGGGCCGACAACTCCCTGCCCAAGAACCAGAAGATCACGGACAACCGCTTCTATACCGTCCGCTGGAAGACCAACATCCCCGCCAACACCAAGGTCAAGGTAAGACATGAGGAGGGTTTTAACGGGACTATATTGTGTGAAATGTCATGTAGGATTTTAACCATGTTGGAGTGTTAGACTTAGACAAATGTTATTGATCCATAAGGAAAATTATTTCGATAAGGTAGCTCACACATCACAATATAATAAAAACTTACCTAGGCTACGTTCAGACTGCAGTCTGAATGACACAGATCCGATTTTTTCAAAAGCGACCCAGGCCACTTGGATATGTGGTCCTAAAACCGATACATATCCGATCTTTTGACATGCGACTTAAGTCTGAACGGACAGGTCGCATTCATCTGACCTACACGTCATCAACAAGCGACAAACGTCACTATTCTGCTCTGACGTAGGCGGAAACTGTAAGAAAGTGAGAGTGGTACAAGTAGGCGCTCACAAATGTACTCAAACATTCTTCTCGTCATACGAAAATTGTGTTTGAACTCCGTGTCAGTGAAGTGGTGTAGCACATAGCAATCCCACCACTCTTGGCTGCGACTGCACCCACACGTTTCTTTCTACAGACGTTTCTGCCACTGCCCCACAAAACGCCATGGCCAAAAGATAAAATAAGATAAGATAATCCTTTATTCGTCCCACAGTGGGGAAATTTCAATACAGTGGGGAAATTTCAATTTCAAAAACCTTGTCCTTCTCAATCTCCTTCTTAAAACAAATAAGTTGTACATGTTCTGGCTCCAATATGACAGCAACTTTAAAATCCCCAGGTGCTCAATGCTAGCGTCCATGTTTAGGCTACTTCTGTAAACGCTGAGCACGCAAAGTTCACACTGGAGATCACATACAAGTCGTATTTAATTGGAAATGTGAACGACCTCAAAAAAAAAAAAAAAATCAGAATTGAGCATTAAGCCCCGCAGTCTGAATGTGGCCTCAGAGTAGTAGTTTTAAAGGGCCCATATTTTCTGATCTGTTATAATGTTTCCTCATCACAAACAGACCTGGAGTTGTGTTTTGTTTCATTCACACAGGTTTAAAACACAAACCTGCATATTTAGGCCATGTTCTTTTCTCTATTCTGCCTTGTGTTGTCATGTGGTAATACATGAAGTGCTCTACTGTGTTTTTAAACTCCATGCACCTTCAGTAGAATCATTTGGATCACTTCAGCCTTGGAATTTGCAATCTCTACTGAACAAAAGGTTAAAAAAGTGCAGTTAACTTTAAAACTACCGCTTCATGACATCACAAAATGGAACAGAGCATTTTGAGCTTTGGAGCTATAGACAGGCTAATAATAAAGTGTTACTCAAACATGTGAATGAAAAAAAAAAACACAACTCCAGGTTTGTTTTTGAGGAGGAAACAATATTTAACATGGCATATATATTGTATAAGCAGCTCTTAAGGTTGAAATAAGATTAGATGAGCAAATCAGGAAGGGCACTGTTATCGTGCTACTTGCTGTTAGCATTATCGTGACGGCAAAACTCCACTCTGGTCTCTGAAAGTAGTGAAAAGTGCTTATAAACTCATCGTGGTGAATAATTAGGATGTTCTGAATGCATAAGGGAAATGAGGAATAACTTTGGACCACTGCAAACTGTTTACAATGAACAAATTCTGTTCTTCACATTATTGAGACAGTAAAAATCAGATACAGCACTTTGTTTTTGTTTCCTATACACGTTTGAGGAATTACTTTAGGAGAAGTTGGCTCCTTCTGGACTGACAAAACAGCCAAGCAGTTTATACGAGGAACTCATATGTCAACTGTCTCCACTATAAAGCACCTATTTCAGTGGTTCTCCAACTTTTCGCAGCAAGTACAAAGGAAATATGAGGTCTAAATCAGGTCTATGAAAGGACTGTGTCATTCCTACAACAGCTCTAAACCAGGACGAGGTCGACGAGGACCATGAGCTGCTGATGGATTAGACGACTAAAAAGGGGCTGTGGCAAAAGCTCTTAAAACTTACCAGAACTAGAAACTTAAAGAACTACAACTGCAATATCAACTATGTATACAGAAAAGTACTACATGTGTGCTTATTTAAAAAGGCAGATTAAACTCATTGTTCATCCTTAATCAGGTAACGCCCTCCATTGTCTCCTTTTTTCCATTGTCTGATATCAGTCTTTATAATCCAAACACAATATTTAGACGACTAATTGGAGATAGACTGATGTATCGGTTGGTCGATATTTGCACTTTTTAGCTTATCGGTTCTTGACCTTTAATCTCCAACAGAAACCGATATTTAATTTGGCTGACCAGCTGCTTAAAGAATACACACAAAGCTTTATTTTAGAAAGAGCTGTGGGTGAGTTTGTGGTAAATTTAAATTTCATAGTTAGAGGAAAATAACCAAAATCAGCCATATATATCGAACCAAAAATATCGGCAGCGCTGATTGGCCATTGGTTTTTTTGGAAAACAAACATTTTAAAATGATAATCTGTGACAATACGTATATACTGTATAAATCCATGTGACAATGTGGTATATTTGTAGTACACTGTAAGTTTATTTGAAGCTTTCTTTGGACATGGTAACATGGCTATGGTAATGTCAGTCCTAGTTTCATCAAGTGGCTTTATTGTAGAAGTCCTTATCCTGATTTTGCCAGTATTGTTACATCATATTCAAAAGTGCAATTAAAACACAAGCTTAAAGGGCCTATATTACACTATTTTCTGATCTGTTCTGATGTTGTTTCCTCATCACAAACAGACCTGGAGTTGTGTTTTTGTTTCATTCACACATGTTTAACACACATTCCTCTCTTACTGAAAAAAACACTATTCCATCTTGTGATGTCATGTGGTAATACAGGAAGTGCACCACTGTGTTTTTAAACTACATATACTCACACTAGAATCATTTCAGCCTTGGAATTGGCAACCTCTACTGAACTAAAGGTAAAAGGAGCTGTTAACATGAAAACTATCGGCTCATGATAATACTGTTCTCACAGTCATTAAGGTGACAGAGGAACCTGTGCATTAAACAGCACGTTTGCCTTAAAAGATAAGATGCCTGCTGACACTAACGTGCACTTTCCCATCTCGGCCTTTCAATCGAATCCTTAAGCCGTCATTTTATGCCTCATTGAGTTTGCGTTTGCATATGCTCACACTTTTGTAGTTTGACCACAGGTTGGCCGGGCAGGAAAAAACACAACTCCAGGTCTGTTTTTGATGAGGAAACAACATTCTAACACAGCTTAAAGCTCACAACAGTCAGTTTAGTGTAATATAGGACCTTTAAACTCCATGCCTATGCCTCAATAATTCCCATGTATTTTTATGGCGGTCAAATAAAAGCGTACATAGCCCAGCTGGCTCTGCACACACCTCCATAACTTGTTTACTGCCCTGATCCAGTTAGATAGAAGCAGTCAGTCTGTTCTCTTTATCTTCACTTTCTCATGTCATGTGCCGGATTGTGGGGCTCTCCTCTTCTTTACCGGCGTGCCAGTCTGCAGATGAATTGTCGTATTACTATTTTATCTTGACGTTTCCCCACAGCTGCGTCGCTTGGAGGAAATATTGATTCTTTTGTTGTTTTGGAACACAAGGGAATCTAATATAATTCAAATTCTTAAGCACAATAAACAGAGATAAGGCCGCTACAGAGCCAAAGCTTCACAGAATTTCGATTGCGCCTTCAAAAGAGCCTGACAAATGAATAGTTAATACAGTGTAGACCAGTGTTTCTCAACCAGTGGAACATGGACCCCTAGAGGTACACAAGCACATTGCAGATAAAAATGTGCAATTGTTTTATATTTATTTGACTGGTTTTAAAGGTCCTATATTACACAAAATGGACTCTTGTGAGCGTTATACCATGTTCTAATGTTATTACCTCCTCACAAAAACACCTGGACTTGTGTTTTGTTTCATTCATACATTTGAGTAACACTTTATTATTAGTCTGTTTACATCTCCAAAGCCACCTTGTTCCACCTTGTGATGTCATGAAGTGGTCATTTTCAAGTTAACAGCTACCTTTTTTACCTTTAGTTACCTTTAGGTTACCTGTTGTACATATAAATTACAGTTTTGCATGTTATATATTGAAAACTAGGGAGAATTCAGAACAATTTACACGCAGGAAACACATTTTTCTTACTTAAAACATAAGTGCAACAAAATTGTTTTTTCTTATATTTTTGGCCGGGTTTACTACGTTGTTGCTATTTTATTTTATTTTTTTCCCATTAACATCTGAACATCAAATGTATTGCATATATACATACAAATTATTCTAGACAAATTATTATAAAAAATACATACAAGAAAACAGATAAACAATATACACAAAGATCACAAGACACAGAGGTAGTTAAGTGATTCAACGTGGTTGCTAGGTAACAGTTATGAAATTTCCTAGCGCGATGTCATGATTTCCAACCAGAAAGTTTTCTTAAGTCAAATGAGTATTCAGTTTATTTAGAATTTTATACATTTCAAAACAAGTTGAGCTTTAACTTCATTTTGGGGGTTTGAAAAGGCAGTTTACCGCAAATATTTTAGAAAGTACTACTTCTTGGAGAACCTTAAACTTGTACGAGTGAGACAGTAGTTTGGACATTGCACAGCCTGTGAGCCCCCCCGTGGTCCGGCCCCTGTCTCCGATGGTTTATGCAGCCTCTCTGTGCTCTCTGGACCTGGGGCTTCCTCCTCCTCGATTTATAGCTTTAATTAAACACTGACGGCTTCGTTATGGTGCTCGTCTTAAATCTCTGACTGAGCCAAAGACAATGGAAGGACCCACACGTGCACAGGATCCACCACAGACCACACTGCATGCAGGGGTCTCGTTATACTGTACTTTTAAATACTCTACTCTTTACTATACTCTGTTGATAGGTTTCATCCCCGTTATGCGGTGCCATTTTGAGGACGACTTTTTTGGTGGAGAGTCCGTCAAATGCTTTTCTCCATGGAGATGTTATTGCTTTGTCTGGAATGTTTCACAGTATGGCATTAAACCTTTCTATCTTCATGGAAACCAAACCAGACCAAGTTACAGGTCAGATCTGTGGAGAGGCGACCCCGCTCACAGTCAGAATGTCTGTTTTTCTAGGTATTTTTGAGCTATAAAACCACCTGTAATTGAATAAATGTAAAGAAGAGCTGTTTAATGTCACACTGTGGAACATTCCAGGCAGAAACAAGCAGATGACGGACTCACCACCAGAAAAATTAGATAGTGCACCTTTCATTTCCATGGCGATGGTCCTAACATTTCATGGGCATGCGTCTTTCACACAGTTTGACATTTTTAATTTATTTTTACATGTCTAATTATTAGTTAAAGCAGCTCCATGTTTGGTACAGCCTTGTCAAAAGTATCAACTTATTGATATTTCAACTAGCAACAGATCTGTATACTGAAAAATAATCTCAAAGGACCAAATTTGACCTTTCCTGAACAGTTTTAGAATGGTCCAGTATATAAACAAATGGCATTATTAAAGTGGAATGAAACAATAAATCCACCTTTTTTCGCTACTGAACAGTCTGGAGTTTCGGATACAAACACCATGACTGCAGAGGGGAGTTTAAATTGTTGATACCTTACACCGATCACACTGTTCTTATACCTTTAGACCTCCCCCGCACTCTCCCCTTTCGTCCTCCAGGTGCTGCACAGTTCAGCAGCTCAGTTTGAAATGTGACTGTGGGTGGAGTTTAGGTGTTTAGTCCCACTTTACAGAGAATTAGTAGCACATTGTCAGTAGAAAATGCCATTCTATCACCATCAATCATCTTTTAATCCGATTGCTGCTTTGTCTTCTGCTTGGAGTCGTAAGAACCCGTAGCATAATCATATCAGGAGACCTAATTATTAAAGATTATCAGAATACACCCTACTGGTTGTTTATGATTGTAAAAAAAAACAAAAAAAAAAAAAAAACTTAAAAGGCCCTAAAAATGAGACGCTATTTGCAGTTGGTCGCCTCATTTGAACTGCTTCACGTATCGTCCAGTGCTCTGCTGTTGTGCTGCAGATGCTGGAAGCTGTAGCCATTACTCCTCATGAGTGTAATTAAACCCCAGTCTAAATGCCGTGGGATGTATATGTGTGTGATTATGGATCTGTTCAGTGACGTGGTTTACAGCCGGAGCCACGAGCACCAGAGGAGACTCAAACCAGACTCCTGCTGTGAGGCTAATGACACAGCTCCTCGGGCTCACAGCGCCTCTGTCCTGTTAGCGCAATGCAAAGAGTGAACCAGTCTGGAACGGGATGTTGATACTTTGCAGCTGATGTCACTAACATTCCCTGGGGGTGTGATGCTAACCGGAGACACTGCTTTGTCTGAAGTTCTGTTACTGAAATTAGACTTTAGTTGTTGTTGTTTATTTCCAACATACACAGAAGTAACAATAGAGAACACATAACAAAAAGCATGAGAAAAAACAACCAATAATGAGGATTCACAGTCTTTGCTTTAGTCTGAGCTCGTATTGATCTCAGGCTCTTGAAAATGTGTTGTTTAAATCTGTTTTGTATTTTTTTCTTGAATATTCTGACAATCTTAAAACTCTTGACTGTGTTTGCTAATATGTGCTTTGTGTGAATGGTAATTGACATTCCAACAGTAGAGCTACATGTAGAACACCCCCAGAGTGATGTCCCTGCAAAGTATCAATAGTATGTAACTTTCTGGTGGTGGTGCGTCACCTGCATGATTAGAAAGTTAAAACCATACTTAGATATGTTTTATGCCATACTGTGGGATATATGTTCTATTCACAAATTAGACACAAATTAGACACAATTAGACAAATTATACAAATGAATAGGCATTTTATAAAAGGAAAAAAGAAAGAATACTATAACATCTAGATGAAGAAAACCGGGCCATTTTCTCAGTTTTCCCAGATTTTGTCAGAGTTATTATCACCAACAGAGCCCAAAGGAAGTCGTCATCCACATGTTTCCAAACATCTGCCGGTTTTGTGGCGTAAGCGTGAATAGAGCCTATTATAGCCAAAAGGATAACATCTCCTTGGAAACAAGCAGGAAAAGGCCCTCTACCAGGCCAGAGTCAGGTTTGTGGAGATGCAAGTCCAGTCACAGCACAATAAACACATCCAAACTGAAAAAACATGGTTTTATTTTAGTCTATTTTTGGTAAAGGAGTTACAAACTGTGGCTTTAAATTGACAGTTGACTTTTATGAACTTTAAATGGTGTTATGGTCATTTTCTTTAGTTGGACAACCTTACTACTTACTAATCAAATCATTTATAATCTTGATTTCAATTAGCAACATATTCAGTTACTGAAACATTATAGCTTAAAAATGCAATTAAAAACTTAACATTTTTCAAATCTAGATACAAGTGTTTGAAATTATCGTGATTTTAATTATGAACCAAATCATCGTGATTATGATTTTTGCCATAACCGAAAGCTTTAATAAGTTTACACAGTTCTGGACCTTTCCTGGACTCATTCTTAAAATAAATGGTTTTTAAATAAACCACAAAGCTGCAGAAATGTCACTAAATATCCTTATTTGGACACTGCAACTTTGTACTGCAGTTCTTTTTGCAGCTTTTTGAATCATTTTCACCATTTCGACAAAAAACTTGGCATCTAATATTGTCTCCTGATTTCACTCCTACGTGCTACTGTTCATTGGACCTCTGATGCTAATCCAAGCATCTACATTCCACTTTAATCCATACATGTACATATTCTATTAATAAAACATGAAAGATCAGTACTAGAGTCTACATGAGAAGAGGCTAGGCTAATATATCTCCTTTAAAGTGCTCTTCTTTGTGTGTTTTCCTCTGGTGCATTATTGAACACTGGACGTGACCTGCGTTTTACAGCCCCCACAGGACACCGGCTCCTCCATCTGAGCCCATACCTCCCGATTCAGTGTCAGGACAGGAGCACCACAGGGGAGCCAGGGCGAGTCTGTGCCCTATAATCTGATGAGGTCCCAGGGTCGGATGGAGGCACAGGGCCAGTGTTACTCTATGGGAGACGTACAGTTAAAGAAGAGAAAATATCAAAGGTTTTTCTGACTTGCCTGCAGTGTTTTAGAAGCTACTACAGTCACTGAACCTGTGCAGCCAGAGCCTTCACCTGCAGACAGACACATCAGTTTGTCTTCTCAGAATATGGACAGGCTCATGTGAAGCTCAGAACCTCCAGAATTTCCTCCCTGAGCTGCAGAGGCTGCACTAGCACTGAGTCCTGATTAGTGCAGGTGCTGGGTCCAGTGAACTTTCTTTATGAGCTTAGGTGTGACTCAATAACACCGAAACTAACCGAACTAGGGTGTGTTAGTTTTGGTGTAGTTCTAGCTAGCTTCTAGGTTCTAAAACCTTTTGTCCAGTTGACAGAATTATTTTTTTGTGACAAAACCTACCTGGATGACTGAAGGATTACATACACAAAAAATGTATTTAAAATAAAGACTTTAAACAATTAAAGGTGCTGAACCTGATTTTTTTGTAAGACATGAAAAACAGAAATAGAGCATTTTAAATGGTTTGCAGAAATTATTCACTCTTTTACCTCATCATTCCGAGCATCCTAGAGCAGAGTTTAGAAGCGCTTTTCACAACTCTGATAGTGGAGTTCTGCCATGACGATAAAGCTACAAGTAGAATTCTAACACACACTTCCTGATTATCGCACAATAAAACTCTTTCTAATTAGATGCATACAGCACGCAGTGGACTTACCTATCAAGCTGTTTAAACAATATATCAGTTCTGGGGCAAGAAATCTTGTTTTCAGATACATGGGAAAACCATATGTCATTGCAGTGACGTTTAAACTTGTGCTGTGTTATTGCAGAACGCAAACACGAGCAGCCTGAACCACATCGTGACCGGCCTGAAGCCCAACACTCTGTATGAGTTCTCCGTCATGGTGACTAAAGGCAGACGCATGAGCACGTGGAGCATGACTGCGCAGGGGACCACCTTTGAGACCAGTACGAACTATACTATATACTCTGTGTGTACTATGTGTGAAGTACTGTGAACTGACCTGCTGTGTGACTCCTTCCCTCAGTCCCCAGCTCCTCCCCCAAAGACGTGACCGTGGTGAGCAAAGAGAACAAGCCCAGGACCATCATCGTGAACTGGCAGCCTCCATCTGAAGCCAACGGCAAGATCACAGGTGAGACTGTCGGGGTCTAAAGGAGGAGTGGGCTTGTGAAACTCTGTAGGAAACTTTTCTGAAGCGTGGGAATAAGGCTCTGCAATGAACTGAATTTTATTTGAGATCAGGATTCAGTCATTTCAAATTGTCAGTGATCAGCTCGAGTGTTTGTAATAGAGAGAGATAGAGATACTTTATTAATCCTGAGGGAAACTGAAGTTTGGCTGCAGCAAACTGTTGCAGTTGCTGTTGCTGCAGCATTTCCACTGCACGATTAAAGAGGTCTACAGCCAACTCTGTCTGTGAAAGCAGTGGTTTGGCAGAGTTCAGATATTGGAAGGATAAATTTAACTGTTTTTAAACTGCACTGATTAAATGTTTAGGAAATTCACTTTGAACCCATTGAACGCCGCCCACAGCCATTTCATATAGAGCTGCTAAAGTTGGCAGTACCTGGAGGACTGAAGGAGAGTGTGAGGGGAGAGGCACCAGGACACCCTCATTTTTATGTTTTTGACTGGAAAGCTGCAAATGTACCTAGTTTGTACTAAAACTACCAAAAAAAAAAAAAAAACACTAGGAAGAGTCAACAGTGCTATTACAACACCATATACGCAGTTTAGTGGTGAAAAAAATAATAATTTAGTTCCACTTTAAAGGGCCCATATTACGCCATTTTCTGATCTGATACTGTATGTTATTATGCTGTTTCCTCATCAAAATATAAATGAGTTGTGTTTTGTTTCATTCACACATGTTTAACACACAAAACTATTCTCTCAAACAGAAAACATCTTGTGATGTCATGTGGTAATACAGGAAGTACTCCACTGTGTTTTTGAAGTCTATACACCTTCACTAGAATGATTTGGATCATTTTAGCCTTGGAATTTTTAATCTCCAATTAGTTAAAGATAAAAGGTAACTATTAACTAAGGTGGAACAGAGTGTTTTGAATAATGAATAATAAAGAGTTACTCAAACATGTGTGAATGAAACAAAACACAGCTCCAGGTCTGTTTTTCATGAGGTACACTGAACATTATAACATGGCTTAAAGCTCACAAGAGTCACTTTTGCGTAATATAGGACCTTTAAATGAATGAGTTTTTCAACATAACTAGCAACAATGATAGATTCTCACAGCAAACTCAACCTAAAACATGAAAACTGATCTTTAAGCCATGTCATTCTTTAGGTTACATCATCTACTACAGCACGGACGTGAACGCCGAGGTGCACGACTGGGTGATCGAGCCCGTGGTGGGGAACCGGCTCACCCACCAGATCCAGGAGCTCACCCTGGACACCACCTACTACTTCAAGATCCAAGCGCGCAACTCCAAAGGGATGGGCCCCATGTCCGAGGCCGTGCACTTCAGGACCCCCAAATGTACGTGCGCTAGCCCTGTTTATGGTCTCCACAGCGCCCCCTACAGCAGGCTAAGAGAGGCCAATGGAAAAACAAAAACATGAGCCTGTTTTTGTGATATAGGGAATAACTGATTTTGCATTTAAAGTACTCAACAATACAAATATCTACAGAAGGTATAAGTGACTTGGAATAATTAAGTTGTCTGAAATGGTTTTGATCGCATTAGGGTTACTAAAAATACACAAAAATCAAATGCAAGTCATTTTAATATGTGTAGGCATTTATTTTTTGCTGTCTACCTAATCTGTGACAGATTTATTTGTTTTTAGCTGTTATGTTAGAGCAGTTCTTTGCTGGAGTTTCTCACTAAATATGTCCAAAATACATTATAATTACACAATGAATGCACATTTATTGACAACAAACAAACAAGTCATAAATACGCCATTGTACTTGCTCCATTGCCTTATTTTTACAGTCCCTTTTCCTGTTAGAAGTGTTTAACCTGCATGTTGGGTATAAGCTCCAGTCTTAAAGCACTGAAGATTTTATAGCAAATGATTATAGAATTTGTCATCATAAAGTGAAGATTTGGGGTCCGTCACCTCCTTGTTTCTCTGGATACGTCATTGCTCTGTCTGGAATGTTCCACAGTGTGACATTAAACAGCTCTACCTTACATTTATGACATTGCAGTTGGTTTTAAAGCTCAAAAATACCTAGAAAAACAAAAACAAAAAAGCATTGACTGAGCGGGGTCGCCTCTACACAGATCTGACCTGTAACTTGGTCTGGTTTGATCTTCATGAAGATGGAAAGGTGTGAAACATTCCAGACAAAGCAATAACATCTCCATGGAGAAAACCATTTGACGGACCCTCCACCAGAAAAGCTGCACAATGCACCTTTAAAGTTATCCCTGCAGAGTTCGACAATGAATTCTTCCGTTTTTATTTTGTGGATAACTGACTTGAAAATCGCATAATGAAGCCGCTTCTCCACAAACCAAAGCAAGGACACTCCCCGGCCCTGCTCCTCTGCCTTTTTATATGGAAATGTGGGACTTATTTATACAAAGTGGACAAAACTAGTTTGTTTTGAGTTTTTCCTCGTTTATAAAGAGACTATTGAATTCATTGCAAACACAGTATAAACAAGACTGTATTGGCAGTGTCAGGTTGAATTGTATTGTTTACAATGTAATTATAGGGATTTTAAAAGTAAGATTATCGCTGTAACATAATTTACACTCCAAAAAAAACTTATTTTTGGTCTAGTGGAACAGTCAAATCACATAGTACCATTTGAAACATTTGAAACATTTTATTCCTAGTATGTATCATTTATTATTATCATTGTTATTATTATTAGTAGTCGTAGTAGTTGTAGTAGTCATAGTAGTAGTTGTAGTATTTTTTTTTTTTTTCTTCCAAAATGACTACTAACAAAACTTTTTTGTTTACCTCAGTTTTGGAACCACTTTTCATTCAGTTTCAGCATCTTGTTTATTGGCAACAATTTGAGTACATTTCACCATTTAAAAGATTTCATATTTTTAAATTGTTAATTGCTATGGCAACAATCCTTATTTTTTAACATTCGGAAACACATTGATTAATTAGTTTAAATAAAGGTGTATTAATGATTTTCTATGGAAGATCATTTGTTTCATCAGATTTTTTATTTTAAATGCTGCTGAATTTCTCACTTTGAATTTTTTAAGTCTGAAAAAACATATTGAATTATTTTTATTCTAATTGTCAGTTGATGAAATTTTAAGTGTACATTTTCAGTTTTTAAAATTAGTTTTTAAATATTATAATATAACAAATATTTTCAAACCCTCAAATTTAACAGTCAAAATTCAGAGTGGAAAATTTGCAGTGGAAAAATTCTCAGCAAAGATCCAAAAAGTGATCCAATCTAACTTAGTAACAAGCAGGAAATGGTGACGTGAACCAGCCTGATTGGTCAGAATTAGCCTCATCAAAACCTCATCGCTTTTATTTCTTAAATGTAAACCCCATCCACAGATGAGACGTGTTTTTTCAGAGTTAAAAATTTCAAAGTGAGAAATTCAGCTGTATTTAAAATTCAAAATCTGATGGAATAAATTATCTTCTATAATTTTCACCACAGTAATACAATACCATACCATAGATTCAGTGAAAAAAGACACAATGATTTCTTTAGTAGTCTTTCTATCGGAGTGACTCTGCTATTTGCTTGTATCCTCCTCACGTGTTACGGTGATAGCTCCTTTCCTTGCTCCTAGCTTGTCTCCTACCCCCTTTCTGCTGCACTGTTTGGCTAACCGGTGTTGTGCTTTTTATTGTCTCTCTCGCTGCGCTCTCATTGGCCCGTTCAGCCGAGTCCTCTGACAAAATGGCCAATGACCAAGGTAAAAATCTGCTTCCCTCCTCAGTCTTCACACCCGCCAACCTCTCTGCATTTCCATCCTCTGCTCAAGTTGCTGAAATTCCACTAACTCCTCACTGCATTAGAAACATGGTCTGATCATTGCAAATCCACGAAATCACTAACCCATTAATGTGTGTGATATCATAATTTTTTTATAGTAATTTCAAATAATTTTCCACCAGCTTTGAATCCACCGGTCAAGTCAGGTCCAGGAGGCGGCCTGTCCTACCCAGATTCTACGCTAGGTAAGATATTTTTCAACTTTAGTTTTATATGTGACTATTTGTTAGAACATTGTTTAATTTTCATCTTAAAATTTTGTTGTCGGCAAGTACAAATTTGATTAATTTGATTTGCTAATAGGTGTCGTTTAAAATTTTAGAATATTTTTTGGTCAGTAGCTCTGTAATTACTGGGTCTATTCGTGTGAAATCTGGTGTGAATATCCAAATAATTTCCTTTGTGGATCGATAAAGTTTGTCTAAGTCTAAGTGAAGGTTAAAAGTTTAAAAAAACACATATTACACTATTTTCTGATCTATGTTCTAATGGTGTTTTCTCATCACCAACAGATCTAGAGTTGTGTTTTGTTTCATTCACACGTTTGACTCACCAATCCTGCAAATTTAGGCTGAGTTTTTTAGAAAACACCACCTTGTGATGTCATGTGGTAATACAGGAAGTGCTCCACTGTGTTTTTAAACTCCATACACCTTCACGAGAATCATCTCTATTAAACTAAAGGTAAACGATAGCTGCTAACTTGAAATGCCGCTTCATGACATCATAAGGTGGAACAGAGCATTTTGAGCTTTGGAGAAGTAGACAGACTAATAATAAAGGATTACTTAAACACGTGTGAATGAAACAAAACACAACTCCAGGTCTGTTTTTGAGGAGGAAACAACATTCTAACATGACTAAAACCTCACAGGAGTCTCTGTCAGCACAAATGAACAAAGATCTTGATGGTGGACATTAGAAAACAAGTGATCAAGTTATAAGATAAACTTGTTTGAGGACCTAAATCAAAACTAGTGTCATACAGCAGCATTGGACCTGCTGTAAAATGAAACTGAAGTCTCCACATATTGTCGTGTCTCATTGGCCTTGTGTCTGTGATGCAGGAGTCCCCAGTAATGAGAACCACCTGCTGGTCATCGTCATCATCTCCGTGGGGGCCTTCACCATCATCGTGGTCATCGTCGGAGCCTTCCTGTGCACGCGCCGCACCTCCTCGCACCACAAAAAGTAACACTTTCATTTAGACTTTGCCATCATTCTGGGGGCGTTCTACATGTATTTCTTATTGGGGAGTGTTCTGCAGTTACCGTGGTGACACAATGCACACTTTAGTAAACACAGAAAGTTATAAAACGGAAAAAACAAAATATGAAATTGATTTAAACAGCACATTTTCAGGAGCCCATAAGCAAGCGAGGTTAGGGTTAGGGATAGGTCAGTTTGAGTTAAAATAAAGCACAGATTAAAGTCTAACATGAATAACAGAGCATCAGACAGAGCTGTACCTCCAGGTAGCATCTCACAAACATCAGGGAAAGTTGATGACATCAGCTGCAAAGTATCTATACAAGTACTTGACATTGTACGTGTGGGAGAGTGAATGGAATATAACACACCAGACTAAACATTCTTTTCCTAAATGTTCCTCACATCTCCCTGTGCTTCTACAGAAAACGTGCTGCCTCCAAGTCGTCCAATGGCTCTCACAAGTACAAGGGCAACTCCAAAGACCTGAAGCCCCCAGACCTGTGGATCCACCACGAGAGGCTGGAGCTCAAGCCCATGGACAAGTCTCCAGAGCCCAACCCGGTGATGACAGAGACCCCCATCCCCCGCTCGTCCCAGGACATCACCCCTGCAGACAGCGGCCTGGAGAGCAGCCACCTGCAGCAGAGACGCAACTCCTACAGAGGTACAGGGGACAAAGACGGGCTCCTGTTAGATATGACAGGGGACATATGTACAGGGGACAAGATATGAGAGGGGACACATGTACAGGGGCCAAAGAGGAGCTCCTTGTTGATATGACAGGGGGACACATGTACAGGGGCCAAAGAGGAGCTCCTTGTTGATATGACAGGGGGACACATGTACAGGGGCCAAAGAGGAGCTCCTTGTTGATATGACAGGGGGACACATGTACAGGGGACAAAGAGGAGCTCTGTGTTCAGTATGATTGGACACGCACACTACCAGTCTAAAGTTTGGACACGCTTTTTCCATTTGTTTCTTCTTTATTTCCAAGACTATTCACATTGTCTTACTGAAGGCATCAAAACCATGTGGAATGTAGCAAACAAAAAAATAAACTCAACATAACCCTAAACCTGTTTTATTTTAGATTTTTACTCTTTGCATTGACCCCCAGTTTGCACTTTTCACATTTCTTGACCTAGACAAGGCACAAGCTGTGAAGTTAAAACCACTTCAGGAGACTTCATGGCTACTTTAAACTGCTAAAAATATATATACTTTATATACTTTATATTGGATGTCTTCTGTGTGTATCTAAAATGTAGAAAGTAATAAATGTAAAGGAAAAAAACAGCACTGAACGAGAAAGTTGTGTCCAAAGTTTGACAAGTAGTGCGAGGCCTGAGGAGCTCTGCGTTCAGACTGACAGGAGACACATGGAGCACATTAGTGAAATAACAATGAGGCAGTACTGTGATACTCCATATATTACAAGATGGATCTAAAACCAGAAAACCTTCATTTTGTCTTCATCTTATATTAATTCACTTGTTCTTTTCAAAGACAATATATTAAGGAGATGTAATTACCTACTTACCATCTGTTACAGCTGCTATGAGCTGTATTAAACGAAAAAGTCATTAATAGAAACTCCTACAGTATTAACTTTATACAGGAGTAACCTTTGTTTGAATAACCAAAACCTTAACTACTAAATTGTACTGTGCTTTCTCCAAACTGCACTAAAGTGATCAGAGTGCTTTGAGATCTCAGTATTTCACCTCAGAGTTCAGAGCACCCTACAGAGGACTTCAGAGCAGGGCACTTCCAAGTCTGTCCCACACAAACCTGCATGATGGGTCCACCTCTGAGAAAGTGTGGAGAAGAGAGGGAGGAGAGGAGGAGAGAGGGAGCACACCAGAGGCAATCTGTGCAGAGACAGGTGGTCCAGTGTGGCTCTCCAGCTCCTCACCAAGATCTGACAGGTCGCCCTTAAACCACTGAAGAGTAGATCAAATAGAGACATGCGGTATATTCCAACGCACATTCAAAACCTTAAACACTAAAAATGACGTAATGTCTGTCAGTTTGCCGCTTTGTGTGTGAGTGCTGTCTTGTTCCATGCTTCTCATTGTCACCATTACAGGCCCTTTGCGACTCCACGTGGCTCTACCAAAATCCAGAATATAATTATTTTACATAGTTTTGTGAATTCCACCCACTGATTTTAGAGCTTAAACTGAGCATACGTTTTAGGGCACGAGTCAGAGGATGGCATGTCCACACTAGGAGGCCGCCGCGGGATCAGGCCTAAAATGATGATGCCGTTTGATGCCCAGCCGCCCCAGCGTAAGTGTGATTTAGTGTTACGGTACTACAATTTCAAACTCCATTTTAAGGAGTAGACCCAATATCCATTCTGATACGATGATGATAATAAAAAACTCTCTTTATTTAGACAATAGAATGTGGTTTTTAATATCAAAGAGGGGGTATTATGCATTTTTTAGCGTTTTACCCTATATACTATAACATTCCTTCATCAAAGGGTTTTAGATGACATGCATGCATGTTTGAGTAATTTAGTGATCTCTCCCCACCCTCTTGAAACCCTCATTGCGGTTAGCTGAAAGGTTCTGGTACAATGCTCCGCCCACAAGCCTACGTCACCCATGGTCCCACACGACAATTCTCCAGAAATATACAAAAACATGATACAAAACTGTACACAACAATGTGACAGTGATAGCGCTCTCAAGGGGGTGTGACTTAGTACAGAGAGCAAAGGGAGGGGAGACTCAGAGTGTCAAAAATGCGTTCTTTTTGGCAGATATAGCATTTTCAAAACAATAAAAGGTAACATTGTGACCTAAATATGTTACGTGTTAGCCATTAATACCCCATAGAAGTAAAATACCCCCTCTTTAAATCATAGTACTTTCTTTTCGATTCCAATGTGTACTTATATGTGTGTACTCCCTCAGTGGTCCTGTAGGTTCCATAGTGGTCCATGGGTGTATACTAGTCTATGTGCTCTTATACTTGTTCTGATACAGCTCAACATCATTCTAAAGACATTCAGGAAAGGTTCACTTCTGTCCTGTGAATGTGACTTTTTTAATATCAATATCTGCTCAAAAGAGTATCTAGTTTCGATATCGATTAGTATCTGAATTTCAACACTTACAACAGTGTGTTTAGAAGAAGGGAGGGAGAGAGGGAGGAGAGGAGAGGCTGGTCCATGTCCTCAGATAGCTCTTGTAAGTTTTTAGATGAGTGAGAGCAAAGTGCAGCACAAATCATCCGTGTCCCTGCCACGCTTTTAAGTCCAGTTCAGTCCGTGTTGTTGTTGTCTGCTGAGCGAGAGCGAGAGGGGACACTGGAGGACCTGCTCCACCACAATCATCAGGGTAAAATATAAAAGCACTTAAAAGACGGCGTAGGACGGTAAAATAACATCTGGACAAATACGGGTTTAGCGGAGAAATTGGTATAAAGCGCTTACGTGAAATGATGTGTTCAGCGTAGAGGCAAAAAAGCAGAGGTTTGGCTCAAAGACGGGGGGCAGATTGGATTTGCCAGAAAATGAAGTAAATTCATCTTGGCAAGTCGAAATTTCATCTTCATTTGAGTAGATTTGATTTATTAGAGAGGGGGTTTTATGTAAGATCTACTGTTATAATGTCCTTCCCTCTTCAAAAACACGCCTGAAGAGGTTTTAGGTGTCATCCATGCATGTTTGAGTAATTTAACGATCTCTCCCAGCCATTATTCGAACCCTCTTTACATTTAGCAGTAAGATTCTTAACAATAACAATATAGATTATACAGAGAAATATTAGGGCTCTGTCTCTCATGTATTTGGCATAGAATGTGTAACGTAATTTGTTTATACTAAAACATAAAACATACCAGCCTGCATGCTCCGGTTGTCCTCGCCCTCCTGCTCTCTGTTCATTGTGTTTGTCCATGTCATGTCCATGTGCAGCGGTCATTAGTGCCCATCCCATCCACTCTCTGGACTCCCATCAGCACCACTATCACATGGGCAGCCTGGCGTCGCCCACCCGCACCTACCTGTACCACCACCAGGCCAGCGGCGGGCGCCCTCACTGTGCCACCCCCAGCTCCCATCTAGACAGGGTGGAATCTGCAGGTGAGACGCTGCCGCCCTCTGCTGGACACATCTCATCACTTCATCTCATGCTTTCTCCTGTGTTCTAATCATCACGGCTTCTTTAATTTGAATTGTTTAGAAAGTTTTTTGCTACTAAATACTATACAACCAAGAAATATAAAAAATAACTTTATTAGCCTATTTAAAATAATAATAAATCTTCATAAAACATACAACTGTATATAGTGTCCGCCAGCATCTGACCAGAACTGAAGAAGCAGCTTGGATGAGCTGCGAAACGTATTCGACCAAATAAACTCTATCCAGTTGACAAATTAAATTTCTCCTTTTGCTATACAACTGTATAGTATTATAGCGTGGCAATTACAGCATGAGCTTGGAAATTTTAAAGGTACTCAGTGGAACTTTTCTGTTGGAGAAGGGGTCCACCACCTGCTTGTCTCCATGGAGATGTAATTGTGTTGACTGGAATGTTCCACAGTATTAAACTTGTCTGTTTGGGTTTTATTACAGTTTTTTTTTTCTTTTTAAAACCTGAATTTTTACTGTGAGCAGGGCCGACTCTCCACAGACCTGACTTGTTGCTTGGCCTGGAAGCATCACCTGCTTGTCTCCATAGCTAAGTTAAATAGAATAACATCTCCATGGAGACAAGAAGGTGGCAGATCCTCCAAAAAAAAAATAGACATAGTGTGTCTTTATCAACTATTCTGGATAACATTTCTCCAAATCTGATATATTTGCAGTGCTGGTGACAGGACATGTGCTGGTGTTTCCCATCATGCACCATCCCCTCACCTCCCCTCTCCCCCCCCTCTCTCTCCTCCCACAGAATCCGTGAGGAACACCCCCTGCTCGGAGCCCCCTCCTCCCGCCTCCTCTCAGCTCTCCTGCCCTTCGGAGATCATGGTGGACCCGGAGGGCAGCTACCACGGCTCCAGTACCACGGAGGAGGAGGGCAGTTACAGCAGCAGCCTGCCCCCCTTGCGCCCGGTTCACCCTCACGCCCTCGCACACCCGCTCAAGAGCTTCGCCGTGCCCGCGCTGCCCCCCGGAGCCCACGCCGCCTATGAGAACCCCGCTCTGCCCAGTACGCCCCTGCTCGCTCAGAGTGGTATGGAAAACTGCACAATGCTATACTGTATGTCCCAGTCTTTATGTCCAATTTATACGTGTGTTTAGCTGTTTTCACTTCGAGTTAAAGGGCCTGTGCTACTTTCTGATCTGTTATAACATAGTTTCCTCATCACAAACATAACTGAAGTTGTGTTTTGTTTCATTCACACACAAACACACAAATCCTGCATATTTAGAGCTCTTCTCAAACAGAAAACACTGTTCAACCTTGTGATGTCATGTGGTAATACAGGAAGTGCTTTTTAAACTCCAGACTCCAGACACCTTGACTAGGATCATTTCAATAATTTCAGCCCAGGAGTTGGCAATCTCTACTGAACTAAAGGTAAAAAGAGCTGTTAACTTGAAAACTACTACGGCTTCATGACATCACAAGGTGGAACTGAGGTATTTGAGCTTTGGAGATATAGACAGACAGTGTGAATGAAAAAAAAACACATCTCCTGGTCGGTTTTTGAAATAAAAACAACATTCTAAAATGGCTAAAAGATCACAAGAGGCCTTTTCTGTAATATATAAGATCTTAACATAATTCTAATATTTGTGGCTTTCCTCTTTTTCCACTGTTCACTTTTTCCTCTTTTTAAAATGCATCAGAGCGTATGTTCCATCCAGTGCAGTCATTATTTTTACAAACAGTAAAGTCTATACTTGCAATTGGAGTTTTGTAATTGATTCACTCATCAATCTTGCATTTATTCAATCTCTATGAATCTGACCAAAACTGCAAAGGAGCTTAAGCACTAAAAAGTACTAGGAAACAACTTATTTATAAAGACAGATTAAACTTGTGAGTCATGACTTTTACATAGTATTTTTACTTTTTTTTTTTACATAGAAGAATGACATTTACATCTTCAGACATCTTCAGCTACCTCACTCACTAACTTCTTTCACCTGTTGTCTCATTTAAATCCTTATCATCTAAACAGTCAACTCATACAAAATTTGGTCTACTAAGAAACCATCTAGACCTCCAGCCCTAGTTTGATGTTCCATTTTGTCTGCGTGTGTTATTTTTGTATGGGATGTGTTTTATTTGGATGGGATGCCATGTCTGATTTCACCACAAATAACCTTTACAGTCCCTGACAAAAGTCTTGTCGCTTATCCATTTTGTAGAAACAAAAGCTTATAACCTGACTTTAAATTAATCGATTGGTTTTAGAAATGTCTCATATGAAAGCTAAAACCCTCCCAAATTATGCTCAATATACTAAAATAAATTTGCTTCACTGAAGAAAGATTGATCATTTAATGAACACAGAAAGGTCAGATTTTGGCAAGACAAAAGTCTTGTCGCCTTGTCATATGATGCACCCAATCCTAGATTACAGCCTCACCTGTGATCAGTTACTGATCCATCAATTAGTGGGTGTGTATAAAAAGAACCCCAGCACACCAGACCTTCACATCAACTGCAACTTGACCTCTGACAACATGCCTAAGATCCACCCTGAGACCAAAGCGTTAATTATCAAGAGGCTGAAGACCAGATCCACTGCTGAGGTGGCTGACACCTTCAATGTGTCTCAGTGTCAAGTACAAAGAATAAGAAAAAGATCTGAAAAGACTGGAGATGTTTTTGACAAGCCCAGGTCCGGCAGACCCCGCAAGACAACTGCTCGGGAGCACAGTTTGTTGATTCGAAAATCCAAGGCCAGCCCCTTTTCCACTGCAGCAGAGCTCCACCAGGCCTGGTCACCTCAAGTCCCTGTGTCAACCAGAACAGTTTGTAGAATTCTGTCTCGAAATGGCCTCCATGGTCGAATCAGTGCACAGAAACCAGCACTAAACAAAAGGCAATCAAAAAACCGTGTGGCATTTGCCAAGGCCCACAGCCTGCTAAAAGGATGGACACTGGAAAAGTGGCAGAAGGTGGATTTCTCAGATGAATCCTCGGTTGAATTACATCACAGCCGCCGCAAATATTGCAGGAGACCTACTGGAGCCCGCATGGATCCAAGATTCACCCAGAAAACAGTTAAGTTTGGTGGCGGAAAAATCGTGGTCTGGGGTTACATCCAGTATGGGGGTGTGCGAGACATTTGCAGGGTGGAAGGCAATATCAATAGCCTAAAATATCAAGAAGTATTAGCTACCTCTTACATTTCCAACCATAAAAGGGGTCAAATTTTGCAGCAGGATGGTGCTCCATCGCATACTTCTATCTCTACATCAAAGTTCCTCAAGGCGAAGAAGATCAAGGTGCTCCAGGACTGGCCAGCCCAGTCACCAGACATGAACATCATTGAGCATGTCTGGGGTAGAATGAAAGAGGAAGCATGGAAGGCAAAACCAAAGAATCTTGATGAACTCTGGGAGGCATGTAAGACTGCTTTCTTTGCTATTCCTGATGACTTCATCAACAAATTGTATGAATCATTGTTGAACCGCATGGATGCAGTCCTTCAAGCTCATGGAAGTCATACAAGATATTAAATATGGATCTCACAGCACCACTACTTAATTCACTGACGTTATGCAACATATTTTTGTATTTGAAGTAAATTATTTGTTCAATTTTCTGTAGGCGACAAGACTTTTGTCTTGCCAAAATCTGACCTTTCTGTGTTCATTAAATGATCAATCTTTCTTCAGTGAAGCAAATTTATTTTAGTATATTGAGCATAATTTGGGAGGGTTTTAGCTTTCATATGAGACATTTCTAAAACCAATCGATTAATTTAAAGTCAGGTTATAAGCTTTTGTTTCTACAAAATGGATAAGCGACAAGACTTTTGTCAGGGACTGTAGAGTGCATATGACAGGTTTTGATGATTCTCAAATTTCTATGTAATACTAGATAGAGAGAATGAAATCCAAAAATTAGACACTTAAACACATTTTCCCCCAATGTCTTACATTGTTTGAACAAAGTAAAGGTGTTTTCTGACATTTTTATTTGTCAAATATTTATTCCGGTGTACATTAGACAAGTTTTGACACAGTGTACTACATGGTTGCTTGGTAACAGTTATGGAATTCCCTAGAACCAGGAAGCAAAATTTTACACCTAGAAAATGACCAAACTCTGAAAAAGAATTGTAAATATAACAATCATATCTGTGTTTTAGTAAAATTAGTGGTCCAACCTGTCATAGGCACTTTAGAGGTGCACTATGTAACATTTTGGTCACATGTTTCTATGGAGATGTCATTGCTCTGCCTGGAATGTTCCACAGTATGACATTAAACAGCTCTACCTTGTATTTATTCAATTACAGGTGGTTTTATAGCTCAAAAATACCTAGAAAAACAGACATTCTGACTGTGAGCGGGGTCGCCTCTCCACAGATCTGACCTGTAACTTGGTCTGGTTTGGTCTCCATGAAGATAGAAAGGTTTAATGCCATACTGTGAAACATTCCAGACAAAGCAATAACATCTCCATGGAGAAAAGCTTTCAATGGATACCAGAAAAGTTACATAATGCACCTTGCACATTGTTTCAACAAAACGTAGATTTTCCTGTGTACATTAGACGAGTTTTGGCACAGTGTACTGTGAACAGTGAATTCCCTAGAACCAGGAAGTAAAAATTTTAAATTTAAGTCAAATGAGTTGTCCAACTTGTCCTAGGCACTTTGACGTACTTGACACTTGGTACATCTAAAATCGTCTAACTTGATGCTAAACCCTTGCGTCTTCTGCCCCAGGCCCCCCCTCCCACCCGCACGTGGTGAAGACGGCTTCCATCGGGACGCTGGGCAGGACGCGGACCCCCATGATCGTCAATGTCCCCAACGCTCCGCCGGACGTCCCCGAGACCAGCAAGATGCTCGAGGACGTGGACAGTGTGAGTAACTCTCCCAGCCACGCCTACAGCCAAGTCCTGCTCAACATCGATGTCCTACTATAGTCTCGCTGTCTGTGTTTAGTCCACTCTGAGGTCTCACTGGACAGTTTCATCTGGACGCTGGTTTTAATGACTCTTTCTCTTCTTTTTTTTCCTCCTGTTTTTTTCTGTCCGTTTATGTTGCATTTTTTTGGCTAATTAATAACTGATCATGATAATATCTTAAAACCTTGAATGCTATTTTTTTTTCTTTTAAATCCTAATAATCCTGGATGGTCACTTGCATCTGCTGCTTGTTTTTTTTTTTTTTCTTTCACTTCAGTTCCTTTGACCCATTCTCACCTCACTCATACAGTAAGGGTCTGTTACTGCTGCAAAACTATTAAAGAATTCATATTTAGGTTAATATAGCGTAGCCATAGCGTTAAACTAGCGTACATGACTGTCACGTTTAAGTTTGCTCAGGTGTTGCTCTACTTTTCTCTGGTAGTTGGAATGTCATTTTCAAACTAGCCATAGGCCATAGGCTCGTAGAGGGTTTCATGTGTCAGTAATTTCTTGTATTCTTGTTGCTAGGGACCTAAACTACCACAAACTGTACAATTTAACCAGGGCTAAACCAGGACAAAACCAAGATTAAAACTGGACTAAAATGGGACTAAACCAAGATATTACCAAAAATAAAACAGGTCTAATGCAAATCTACAGCAGGACTAAACCAGGTCTAAAGCAGGTCTAAACTAGGACTTCATCAGGGCTAAAACAGAACTAAACCAGGATTTAAATGGGACTAGTCCAGGACTAAAGCAAGACAAACCCAGGACAACAGGCCCAGGACAACAAACCCAGATCTAAAGCAGGTCTAAAGCAGGTCTAAAGCAGGTCTAAAGCAGGTCTAAAGCAGGTCTAAAGCAGGTCTAAACTAGAACTTCATCAGGGCTAAACCAGAACTAAAACAGTATTTAAACGGTACTAGTCCAGGGCTGAATCAGAATTTAATCAAGACAAACCCAGGTCAAACCCAGGTCAAACCCAGGCCTAAAGCAGGTCTAAACCAGGTCTAAACCAGGTCTAAACCAGGTCTAAACCAGAACTTCATCAGGGCTAAACCAGAACTAAATCAAGATTTAAACTGGACTAGTCCAGGACTAAACCAGGACAAACACAGGACAACAGGCCCAGGACAACAAACCCAGATCTATAGCAGGTCTAAAGCAGGTCTAAAGCAGGTCTAAAGCAGATCTAAAGCAGATCTAAAGCAGATCTAAAGCAGGATTAAGCCAGGACTAAACTAGGACTTCATCAGAGCTAAACCAGAACTAAACCAGGATTTAATCGGGACAAACCCAGGTCAAAAGCAGGACTAAAGCACGTCTAAACAAGGTCTCAACAAGGTCTTAACCAGGTCTAAACTTGGACTTCTGCAGAGCTAAACCAGTAATAAACCAGGGCTAAACTACAAGTAAACCATTACTTAACTAAATCAGGACTAAACCAGAACTAACCCACTTAAAATATGTTTGGAATCTGCACAAACAGCACTTAAAACATACTTTAACTTTTGTTAAAGTTACAGTAACAGCCCCATATGCACCTCCCCTCCCTCTTAAACCTGCCTGACTGACCTCTGCTTGATCTCCCTCTCTCCCCCTCTCCTCCTCTTCCTCCTCTCTTCTTCTCTTCCTCCTCTCCAGGTTCTGGCCTCCCTGCCGCCCTGCCCCTCCCCCGCCTCGCGCAGTAACGCCCCTCCCCCTCCTGTGCCTCTCCCCCAGAGCTACGAGCCGGACGAGCTGACCGAGGAGATGGCCCACCTGGAGGGTCTGATGAAGGACCTCAACGCCATCACCACAGCACCCTAGGGACCCCCACCCACCCATCCAGCAGCCCATACCCATACCCGCCTTCCATTACCCCCCCTCCCAAACAAACAACAATCTATGCCATTCACGCATCCATTCAGGACAACGGAAAAAATTAAACTGCAAAACTGTGGACACAAAATGGCGTCTTGTGCCCGAAAAGCATTCACGGCCCCCAGCAAGAGACTTCTACTACTTTATTCTCCAAGTACCTTTCTCAGGACGGAGGTTGCCAAGAGAGGGAATGGAAAACAAAGCGATAATAATGACGTTGATGTTGTCGTTGGAACTGAACTCTTAAAATTGTTCGAAAAGATTGTGAACTTTAATTTTTTTTTTTTCTTCAGCAAAAATGGGACAATACTGTTGGCGTGACATTCGTTCGGCTTAGCGTTCCTTTCTGCCGGCTCCATGACAGTTCTCCTTTCGATGTTTTTTACCATTTATCGTGCCATGACTTTTAAAGGGCCCATATTGCGCTATCCTCTGATCCATGTTTTAACGTTGTTTTCTCATCAAAAACATACCCGGAGTTGTGTTTGGTTTCATTCGCACATGGAAACACTCCACCTTCCACCTTGTGATGTCATGTGGTAATACAGGAAGTGTTCCCCAGTGTTTTTAAACTGCAGACACCTTCACTAGAATCATTTAGATGATTCAAACCTAGAATTGCCAGTCTCTACAAAACAAAAGGTAAAAGGAGCTGTTAACTTAAAAACTACAACTTCATGACATCACAAGGTGGAACAGAGCATTTTGAGCTTTGCAGATATAGACAGACTAATAATAAAGAGTTACTCAAACGTGTAAATGAAACAAAACACAACTCCAGGTCTGTTTTGATGAACAACATTCTAACATGACTTAAAGCTCACAAGAGTCCATTTTGTGTAATATAGGACCTTTAATTTTTTTCTATGTTATTGTATTATTTTTACACGCATATCCGTATAAACATGTACATATTTTATTTTTATTTTTTTGTCGTTTAAACTGCCTCATTCTTATATTGTTTCCCATTGCTGTTATGTGCAAAGAGTGGGAGCGCATCCAGAAGTTTACTCAAAATAGAACTGTACACAAAATGCTGGTATGAAACAATGCAGTAAAGTAAGAGTGTTTTTAAAAAATGTCAAATGATTTCTATTCTAGATCTGTTTTTAAAAAAGCGTGGACCATACGACAATATCAAATCAAATTGTTTGAAATTTTAAAAATGAATTATGCTGAAAACTTTCAATCCTTAAAATTCATGTTAGAAATGAAACTTTCATGAACTAAATTACTGTCCTGTTTTGCTCGTGGTTGCTATGGTGAATCAGCTGCGCCGGGAATTGCCATATTTTTAAGCCGGATGCCCTTCCAGTTACAACCAGCCATATTACTGTAAGCGAAGAGGCCAACGTGAGTAAAGCCTAAGTCTTATAACCTGAGATAACAGTGAGAATCGAACCAGTTACCTTCTGGTTTATGGGCGATTGCTTAAGCCACTACACCACTGTTGCTTAGACTATTATGGCATATTTGAAAACATTCTTATTTGATTGCATTGTTAATCTGTTTCAAACTTGTACGCATTGCTGTACCCTCTGATGTATATTTTTATATGCTGTTCATTTTGACAATTGAATGCGAGAATCCTGAAAGACGCCGTCTCCTGGTTACCAAACAGGAAGTAAACAAGAAGTCCTGTAATCACTTTTTACATTTTTTAAACTATCAACAAACATATCCCTCTGTAATATACTTACAAAAAGGGAAATTTGTGTTTTAATTTATTTTTGCCATCTGCAGAGAATTTTACTATATTCTACTTTTCTTTTGATAACCAGGAAATGGCATTGTTTTCACATTGTTGTTTTTTTTTTGTATGACACAATCTATAGGTTGCGTTCATGTGGTAGAATTTTTTTTTTATTAACCTTTCAAATTGTATTCAGCAGTATTTTCTTTGTTTTGTTTAGCCTAAAACCCAAAATTCCCAGTTCCAAATTCCCTGTTTCCATCCTGTGTCCCCTGCCAACTGACAACAATGGCAATTTTTATTCATATTTGATTGTATTTGTTATTTGTGCTGTCAGAGAACGGACTTAAAGATGTACTATGTAACTTTTCTAGTACGGTTTCCTTCACCTGCTTGTCTCCATGGAGATGGTTTTGCTTTGCCTGGAATGTTCCACAGTATGGTATTAAAGTTGTCTACCTTGGCTTTAAAAACATGCATTGTCACTCTGGGTTCGCCTCTCCGCTGATCTGACCTGTTGTTACTTGGCCTTGTGGTGTCACCTGCTTGTCTCATACAGAAGAGAAGGTATTATGCAAAAAATGACTTTTTAGAGCTTTCGACCAAGTTATAATGTTGTTCTCTCGTCAAAAACATGCCTGAAGGTTTTACAAGTCCTCCATGCCTGTTTTTTAAATATCTCTCCTAGGCCCTATTCAAACCCTCTTTACGGTTAGCTGTAAGATTCTGTACAAGGCTCCGCCCACAAGCCTGCGTCACCCATGCTCCAACATGACAATCCTCCATAAATATACAAAAACATGATACAAAACTTTAAAAACTTGCGATGTGCAGTAGCTTCATTAGCGGGATGCATGGCGATTGTGTTGTGATAGTGCTCTGAAGGGGGAGTGACTTAGCGTGGAGAGAGCAAAAGGAGAGGAGACTCGGAGCGCCAAAAACAAAGCCGAAACATACAGTATAAAACATGTTAATTGTTAATAAGTTATTTTCAGCAAATACAGCATTTTCAAAACCATTAAAGCACGGCGATCTCTTTTATGATATATTTATGGAACATTTCAAGTAAAGCGATAACATCTCCATGGAGACAAGCCAAAAAAGTTACATAGCGCACCTTTAGACTCTATTCTTTTTATCGATTGTGATTACACCCAGTGCAGTGGGATTCTCACATGAACACAACCTATAGCAAATGTATTGAAAGCATAGGTTCCTCTTGTCCTCGCTGTACGTTGCCCTGTTTATGTAAAGTTGTGTTTTTTTGTGGAAGCCTTGCCCACTGTCTCCGGATCACACGGGCTGACCCTCCCCCCTATCCCCGCCCCCATCCGGAGTACAGGTGCTCCTCTGGTTCCTACACTACAGACTGGACTACATGCTGGTCTTTTGAATGAACTCTCTCCCAGATTTTTACCTGGTGTTTTTTTTGTATGAAGAATAAAGCTGTTCCACACATTTCGGATGTAAAAAAAAAAAAAAAAAAAGCAAACGTTTTTCATTCTGGACGTCCCAAAGAGCATTGTCCTTCGCAGTCCCGGCTGGCAGAACCCATCGAGTTGTAAACAGTTGAATCTGTACTGCACTTTTTCCACACTTTTTGATGAGTACATTTCTTACATATGTTGTGTTTGAGGCTGTTGTGTATGGTAGTGTCTAGGTAAGCAGCGGCCAGCAGAGGGCAGCAGTAGGCATGGGGAGAGTTCTGTTGTTGCTTGTTCTTGTACAGAGCTTTCTTTGCTTTCTGTAGAAACAAATCTGTGGCTTTTTAAAAAAACGACAAAATGTTTAAGAAAAAATGATGTTTTTTATTGGTGCTCCTATACATTGTGTATACAAACTATTATGAATACTAACAAAGTAAACTGTGTGTTTGTCATTTGTTCTCACACCACACTAACAAGGGCCTCGTCTCATTTCTCTTTCCACGCTCCCTTCTCCTTAATTCCTCTCCTTGATCCTCCATTTTTCAGCTACCAATCAGATGTGTCATGTTAAGTGATGTCCCAAAGAAAACCACGGAATGAAGGAGTAAACCTGAGGGAGGATTCAGGAGCAGATATCAGAGAAAAGAATCAAACTTTCTTGGTCTCAGTGAGGAGTTTAGATCTTCTGTCCTCCCTGTGTCTCCTCTGTGGGTGGGACTTCCTCACCCATTTCCTGCAGGATTGAGGAGAGGAATCAAGGAGAAGGAAGCGAGGAAAGAGAAATGAGACGCGGCCAAGGAGAAAAATTCTACAACTGCTACACTGTGTGAATATCTCATCGGAAAACATGTACAGTCCAGGAAATGAAGCAATTCACTGTGATTCTGTTATGAATTAATAAACTGGGTTGTAAAAGTATCAAAACAAAGACGAGTAGAGTAGCCATAAACTGTAATAAAGTAAGAGTAACGTTACTTCAGAATAAGTTTATTCAAGTAAAAATACAAAGTAGTGATCCAAGAAATTACTCAAGTAAGACTGAAGTATTTGGGAAAGTACTACACAAGTAAGAGTAACATAAATCAGATGAGAATCAGAGTTACATCCCCATGGTTACTCGTTAATGTAATTTGAAGGGCAAAACATTTGTATTTGTATTTATTTATTAAAGGGACAATGGATATTAATATATAAAAGACAAGATGATGAACTTAAGACACAAACATGATGCAGGATTGTAGCCAAAGCTCATTTCCGTCCCCTGCGGGACCAATCTCGGCCACATTAAAGAACGCACAAATGAGAAACTAGATTTTACTCAAGAGTACTGTTACTTCAATACAAATATTACTCTAGTAGAAGTAAAAGTATGCTGCTAGAAAAGTACTCTGAAAAGTACAATTTCTTTAAAAGTTACTCAAGTAAATGTAACTGAGTACTCCCCACCTTTGATCAAACCCAAATATCAGAACTAGATACTCATTTGAACAAATATCAATACTCAAACAAATCACACAAGATAAATCCAGACCTACTGTTCTAGAATGTTCTCGAGTTCTATCACCACTAAAACAGACCACATGGGAGTGTAACCTTGATTTAGTTACCAAATATTATTGTATGTATTCACATATATTTAGGTCCTTCGTATTTTTCATATTATTTTGGGGCATTCATTTATATTACTTTGCACTTTCTCTTTTATTAATGCATATTATTTATTATATTAAATTTGGGTACATTACATTTACTTTTACTGCTACTTTAAATTGGTTCCTATTATTGTTTTGGCACAGCTGACACCTAGAGAAAAAAGTGAACACACACGTTAACAAGCTGGATAAAGACGAGCTGCACACTGTCCTGCCAAGTTGGTCTATTTTAGCAAGAAGACGATAGAAACCATAAAAACATCATATATACTCCATACCAACAGGCTAAATTACCTTAAAGTTTCAAAAACAGTGATGAGATATGCATTATTAAATTGATAAGGGATTACATTTATACAGGGAATGCATTTAAGTCAGTTTATAAAGAAAGACATCCCTCCTTTGAGAAAAGATGGTTTATTAAACAATCCAAGGAACTTCTGGAAATACTTTATCATGATGTGAAAAGTCAAACATTGAACCCATTACACACATTCAGTGCAATAATAGGTGAGTAAAAACAGCTGTATGTCAGTGAACTCTCAAATTCTGTTCCCTTTTCTGCTGAAGCAGGTGACAGTCCAAAATGAACAAATTAAAATATGATCAGGTGGATTACCACTGCTTAATTGCAGTACAATAGTACATTCTTATAGTACATGTAATTAGTTACTATCAAAAGAGACATCAAATAAGTGGCACATTTCACCGTGATTCAAATGTCAGTATAGACTGAAAAATATTCAAATAAACATATGAGTAAATGATATGTTTTCAGTTTTGTCTCACACACTTGGCAAAAGGAGAAATTTAATTTGTCAACTGGACAGAATTTATTTGGTTGAATACGTTTCGCAGCTCATCCAAGCTGCTTCTTCAGTTCTGGTCAGATGCTGGTGGACACTGCTTTATATCTGTCTGAAGGGAGGAGCTAATTACAATGAAAATTACTCTGAGACAACACATATTTATATACAGTTTCTGTTAGTTAGGTGAGTCTATTCAATATGGAGTGGGAGTGGGGGAGTAGTTAGCATATCCATTCAGGGCCATGATGGATGTTTTTCACACCTCTGGACATGTCCTGGCTAGTCCCAACACCCATCATGGCCCTGAAGCCATTCATGATGTGTGTAGAATCCCGACTGAGGGACTCTCACACACTTGTTAAGGTCATATAAGGCCACATTTATCATGGGACACTTCCTCAGTGATTAAGTTGTTTAGGTGCTCCTCTGCTAAGATGCAAAGAAACTACCATTTGACTATTTTACTTCTGCAGGAAATTAGAAGTTAAACCTAAACTGCATGGTATTAGGACACATTAGGACAGCAGCAGACAGCACGTGCAGGAGGGAGGCCTGATGCAACCATAGAGGCCCCACTGGTCTTCTGCAGTCTGGACCTCCTCCTCAGTGAGTCTGGACCTCCTCCTCAGTGAGTCTGGAGACATGAGCCAATGTTCTTGGGCCACTCAGTGTGATGTATCTTGTCTTCTGGAGGAGGAAGAACAGAATGGGCCTTATGTCTGATTGATCAAAGTCCTGTCCTGCAGAATGAAAACCTGTAATGACACACATTAAGAGAACTACAAAACTATTAGAGGAAAATTTGGTTCACAGTGCATATACATTCAGATCCAAAGGCTGTTTATATAAATCAAAACAGCTAAATTAATAGCTCATAATTTAAATAATAATTTCAATATGAGTATGATTATTTTGCAGCCCTTATTATTACTGGAGTAATAAAGCAACATGCAACATACCTAATCAGGGGCAGGAGTCTGGGTCAGCACACCTCCAGTGCAGTGTTAGCTTTACTTTGTCATCTGCATTTGACCCATTTCATGAATCATGAACATCTCATCAGCCAACAGTTCTGTGGCCCCAGCAGTGTTGTGTCCTCATACAGGAGGCTGCAGATGAGAAAAGAAAATTAATATAAAACATTTCAAACAGTTTTCTCATTGTTATACTATTAGATATGACAGACATAACAGACACTGGTGTCAAGTATCTACACCAGTGTCTGCACCTGTTCAATGAGCCTAATGTCCATCTTAAATCTGACCTGTCCAGGCAGAGTTATTTACTCTCCACTTTACAAACATGCACGGACTGTAAAAAAACAGATAATGTATTCCCAGAATTAAATGCATACGATGGAGGCTTATATTACATGATGATCAAGTAAATATAAGCTTTGATATAGTCAAATTGTGTTTTAAGTTGAATGCATGAAATAATGTGTTTTTATCATACCTCCAAGCTACATTGGCCCAAGTGTTTACGTGTTTAGTCCAATGTCCGTGAAAACGTGGCGTTTCCTCCTCATAATTTCATTAATCCCTCTGTGGGCTTCTTTTACCCTGACAGTAAAAAAATAGTGTTTGAGGGAAATCTGTCCAAATATGAAAGTTTGAGCGGAATTTTCATCGCGTTAGCTGCAGATTACTAGCCAAACTTTTAGCTCAAAGTTCAGAGGTTCACGCAGTTAAAAACAAATTTGACAGTTTTGAGAGTTATGACCGTATTTTATGTTTACAGTTTAGAAATAATATAAATATCGCTGTAAAGTCTGGTGTGAAATACAATAAAATAAACGGCACGTGATGTACCGCGTTCTACAGCGATATTAATATTATTATATAAACACAGTATATGAATATGATCAAATAAAAGCCACATTACCTCAACAATAATTTGTTCCCACTGTAGTTTATTATCAGTTGGCCGTTTTTTGTCTCTCATAGGCAGGGCCCGGTGTGTCTTTCCATTGAGCTGTTACTCAGAGCGCCCCCTGCAGGTTTGGAGCTGTTTTCTCTAACTGTGATGCATTGGGCTGTTGCAGCGCATTTGGCCCCCGTCGGCCACCGTACATATCACTATGGATGCACAAACCACTGCTTTTAAATGTATGATCCAAACAGTAGGGATGGGCAAAACGAAGCCTCATGAACCAGCAAAGCACTCGAAACAAATGATTCGAGGCTTCGAATCACTGTTCGAATCACGACTCTACAGTGGCCTCTGGTGGTGATGTCTCAGTATTTCTCCACAGTGGCTCAACAAAACACATTCTGATCTGACATGGTTTCTAATAAAGCTTGTTCTAATAAAGTTTGTGTAAGTGTATGCAGGTGTATGTTATGAATTAATTTGTGTAAATAAAATTTAATAAAGCCCTGTTTTTGAAAAGACTCGTTCACATGGAACACTGGTTGCAGGTGTGGCAGTGTGTTAGTGTGCCTGCCCTCCCCCCACGTTTGCCTGGAGCGCACCTGCTGGTGCACCTGGCTGGGCACTGATTGCGGGGAGGGACAGGTTATTTAGGTTAGGGCTGTGCACATTTGGGTTCTTTTCGTGTCCTGGTCTGGAGTTGTGCCTGTGCCAGTCCTTGGCGTGGCATTCAAGTGTGCATCACTGCGTCTTGGGTGAGTTTGATACAGTGGCGGCCGTATATATTTGTATTGTGCGCATTTGGCACTCACGCACGCTTTGCCTTTTCAGTGTGATTGTGGCATGTTGCCAATAAAACCTGGTCGGAGCAGTTTGTTTTAACTTTCCTAACATCGGATGTGTGGGTAAGCGGCATGCCTCCTCCCTCCTTTGACCCATCAGCTGCACTCCAATATTTTCTAATGCTGGCTTCCTTGTTTAGTCCTGGCACTTGTGTGTGCATTGACGTGCTGTTACGCGCGCGGTCTGCTGGGGGACTGGGAGTGCACCCCGTCGGGGTCTTGGGGACTGGTGCGTCTCTTATCGGTAAGTTGCCGTTATTTGTTTGTCGCTGCCCAAATTCTATAGTATTTTTCCCCTAATTTTGGTGTGTTGCACCATAGGGGACTGAGCTGCACCTCTCCGTGGCCACTGGGGGCTACAAACGGCCACTGCCAATCACAGCGCTGCCACTTCAGGCACAGCTCCTCCCTCTACGGCTGTTCTGATGAGGGTTAATTAACACAAACTTACCATTCAAGGAAGAAAAGGTTTGGATAATGGTTGAACTGTTTTTAATTGCACAGTGTACATATTGTATATTTTAACTGTAAATATTATTGGTGTTTTGTTTTTGTGTGAATTTATACATTTTCTTTGTTTGTTATTTTGTTTGTAGTTTGACTTGAGTTGTGTTTTTTTGTGTTAATCCATTTTGCATATTTTTAAAACCAGACTGACCTTTTAAAAGAAACGGAACAACTAAATAAATAAATGTTATATTTGTAATACATCTGGTTTGTCTCTGCCCCATCACTGGGTAAAACGAACCTGTGTCTGCCTTCTGCAGGGTCCTAGGCCTATCCTAGGTGGCGTTGTTGGCAACTATAGTTAATTAAATCACTGCTTTCACATCTCCCTCATGCCACACAGGTATGCCCAGAAACTTTTTTGACAGTTTGTATAAATGAGGAAAAATAACTGCCCTCTTTCCAATAGAGAAGTGGGTCCGCGGTGCGGGGAATAAACGGGTCTTGCAAATATTTTCCCACTTCAACTGTGGCGTCTGCAGTTATGCTGTTCTACTGTAGCAGTAGTGTAACTTTACAGTCTATCTAATCTGTGGTCTAAACTAGCTGCATAAACTCACTATCTCACTATTAATCAAAGTATCAGTATTTCTGTCAAAATCTCACAATCTCTTGCCTCTCCCAAACCCACATTGGGCAGCGCGCCAAAATATCTTTTAAACTTTGTGGGAGCAGGTTGAGACAGGTGCGCTGCTTTGTGGTTCGTTGAAATCCCTGTCAATCAAACTTTGGATTCGAGACGTGAGCCTCTAGTGAAACGTGTTCAAAACGGCAGTGTTTCATGAACCACTTGAGTGACGTCACGCGTTTCATGAGACGTCTAAGTCACGTGACCAGTGTTTTGACTCGCATTTTGGAACACTGTGTGTTTCAAAACTGCCATCACTACCAAACAGAAAAGCAGAAAGTGAGGATGAAATGAATAGCCTTATGTATGGCAGAGGTGTGGTCCACTCAGTAACGCTCGGCTTGTTACTAAAAATAATTATTGGTAATGTAAACAGAAACAATGCAGCTAGACCGGTGTAGCTGTAAAGGAGTCCTCTGTAAATCCTCTCTCACCCTTGTTAGGGTAAATAAGTGTTGTCCCAATGAGTTGTCCTAGAGTTGTACAGAAGCAGAGACTCTGGAGTCTGAGGCAGGGGAAGTTTATTTATCATCAGTCCGGGACCCGGTCAACTTGAATACTCAACCCTACATGTTAGTACATTAGTACTATTCAAGCCTGACTCTGCTTCCACACAAGGAGGTTTAGGAGCAAAGAAGGACAGCTTGGAGACAAGTTGGCCAAGATAAAATGCAAAGAGCAGAGCATACCACTTCTGTGAGATGAGTTGACCAAGGAAACTGATCATGTTAAAGAAGGAAAGGTTCTGTAATAGTTGGATGGCGCCAAAGCAAACCTAATGAACTGGAGGTGTCCTTGCTACAACTATGCAGGGGATGCAAAATTCCACAACAACCCTCACACATGCCCACAGACATCACCTGTGACCTGAACCTCCAGCTTAGCCCCGTAGAATCCAGACATAGAAATATTTGTTGGAAAAAATCATCCGTGCTAAATTTTAGTCAATGGGGATGGGTAAGAACAAAATTTGTCAATATTTTTGGTAAGCAGCATTCATTGACCAAATTTGATGATGTAACACATTTGCAACGTTGGGCTTTTCAGGCGGCATTTTGACATAAGTATACTAACTACTACTAACTAAAAAAAACAAAAAACAATAAGGCTATAGTAACTTTATTGAAACTGAAATATTGAATACAAACTGCAAACAGATCAGGCAGAACATTACTCAACATAGTAAGCCATGTAGCAATTGCGCTTCTCGTTGAAGCACAGGCGAACCTTGCACTTGACACATGACGTGTCAGTGAAACCATCTTTGCACACTTTGCATCTGCCACGGTTGCCGACTTTTATTGGCAAGTGTCCAACATTGTCATGGCGAACCGGTTGATCTACTCTGGATGCCCTCGGAGAGTAGACTGTGGCGACTTCTCCAGTTGGCCTTCCTCTTTGTGCCACCAGCACATTTGTCATTATCAGAGCAGTAGCTAGAGCAGCCTGGAAGTTGTGGTGTTTCATGATGTCCTTCTTGGGCATTGCCAGGGCATTGCAGTGTCTACGATAGAGCAACTATGCTTGAACAAGTGCAGTAGTGACTGTGTGCCAGAAGAGGTAGATGTACCATCGTCTGGCCTTCATCGGGTACCTGTACTTCGAAATGAGGCTGTCTAGGAAGTCAACACCCTCCATCAGACTATTGTACACCTTCACCACGTTTGGTCTGGTGACAAGAGTGAAGTCCTTCTTTGCTTTATCCCAGCGTCTGACACTGTCTGTTGGTTCTGGACCAAGGTAGGATGAGACTAGCAGCACAGCACGATTATCATACCATTTCACAGCGCTCACACCATGTGTAGTTTCCACCCTGTAGTCAAAGCTTCTTCTTCCCTTCTTTTTGAGATCTTTCTCATCTTTCAGTCTACAGTTCTTCAGCCTATTGGTCCGTGCTGTTCCAAGGTAGTATTGGCCCTGTCTTGCAGTAGCTGGAGGCAGTTTCTTGTGCTTCACTGGTGGTAAATCGGCAGGTGTCTTCAGTGTCACAAGCATGGCTCTCACTATCAGTGTCTGTAGCATCATCACTTGAAGGCTCATCATCCCCTGGGCCTGGTTGGTAATCCTCATCATCATCACTATCGGGTGCAAGTTCCTCTTTTTCACTCTCATTACCGTTGTCCAGCATTGCCAGGACATCTTCAACATTGTACCTTTTTGCCATCTCGCCTGAAAAAAATTAAAAATGTAGAATTAATAGTTATTAATAGTCATCAACACAGGTCAATTGTAGTCCATTGATCCAATGAACAAAATGTGCAGATGATATACTAACAAAGACTTAGGAACCCAGTGTTGCATATTTGCAATGTAATCAAAACAGTGGAACCTACAAAATACACTAATATAAAACTGAAAGACTATGACATGTCTTAAGTCTGTAGGTATTCCTCTGCCTAAATTGATAAACTTCAAATTGATTTCTTACCTTGACATTGGACAGTTTGGTGTCTGAACTTGAGAAGCCAAAGAGCATGTGGCTCACATGCCAGTGTCCTATCGATATGGCCTACCCGTCGATCTGAGCTCCCAAGCGCTACTGCGCATGCGCACGCATGCGCACCACCCCTAAGTGCTGTTACAGTTTAAATGCCCGTCGATTTCAGCTACCCGAGGCAGAAGTGGAGTTGTTTTCAGCTGTGACAACGTAAGTAACATTTTAACAGTGTATTGGTTTTATTGTATGTTTGAAACAATTAAGCATGTAAGGAACAATATGTGCATGTTAGATTTGCAGCAGAATACCTATGTCAGATGGTAATAGTTTCTGCCTCGGGTAGCTAGTCGTTTTCATTCCATCGTATTTTGTTATTTTTTTTTTCCATGTGAACGTAGAAAACGTAACTTTGTTTAGAAAGGCGCTGTATAGGGGGCGCTGGTGAGTGGCGACATGTAAAGTCGTGAAGTTGATTTGCTCCGCGGGGATACGCTACTTTTTCATATAAATACTGCGACATCTGACTCTATAGCGTTATCTAACATCACCCAAGACACCAGCAGCAGTTTTGACCTCACCTCAAGCGACGATTTTGCGATGTCTGGGTCAAAAAGCAGCAAAAAATCAGAGGCAGCCAAGGCAACCGATAGCAGTGCTAGCGCAGCTTCACCAGATACAGCTACGCTGATGGCTGGTATAGCTAGCTCCGAACAAAATGTAGTCGCCAGGATTACTACGCTGGATACTAAGGTCGAGAACAAATGCCAAGCTCTCAACAATGCGATCGACTCGCTCCGCAATCATTTCAAAGACCAAATAGACGGTATACGGGCGGAATTTTGTGCTAAAATTGACCCGCTAGCGGCTAGCCTCACAGACCACCGAGAACGGCTAGCTAACCTGGAAGATGCTACAAACACTTACTCTGATAAGTCGTGGACTTGGAGGGGGAAGTTAAAAAACTGAAAGAAACCGTCTCAGCTCTCTCTGAGAAGACCGAAGACCTGGAAGGGAGGCAGCGCAGATGTAACATCCGAATTCTCGGAGTAAAAGAGCAGTTTGAAACTGGGACGCGGCCTGTCACCTCCGTGGCTAGGCTATTGCAAGAGATCTTGGGCCTGGACACTGCTCCAACTCTCGACCGAGCACACCGCAGCCTACAGCCTGTTCCCGGAGCTGGTCAGAGACCCAGACTGCTCATTGTTAAATTTCACTACTATCAGGAAAAAGAGGATGTGCTTCGTAAAGCAGCGCAAAACAGCCCACTGTCCTATAACGGAGACCGGATCTACATCTTCCCCGACCTGCCGCCTGCGGTGGTGAAGAAGAGGGGAGCCTTTAAAGAGGTGAAGGATTTACTCTGTGACCATCGTGGGGTGAGGTTTGGGATGCTTTACCCGGCCAAGCTGAGGATCACCTCTCCTTCGGGAGAGTCTGTTTTCACCGACCCTGTTATGGCCAAAGACTACATCAAGAAGCATATTCTGACTGCGAATGGTCAGTAAGACTCTGGCAGACTATCTTGTACGATTACGTTCAAGATTTTTAATACACTTGGAAAACAGTTACAGCCAAATGTGAGTTATTGCCAAATTTTTTTTTATTTTTTGATTTATATGGACACGTGCAAGATAACTGAGTGTTCTCACCGAATAGCATTATATTTATCTGTTATACAGAAATGCATCAGGTGTCATTTTGTTATTTTTCCAAGGTTGGCGCTCCCTGTTGTGGGCAACTTTAGTTTGGTAGGGTGAATATACTCACATGTCATGTGTAAGCTATTTTGGGGGGAGGGCTGGGATCATCTCCTATTTGGGAGGAGGTAAGTTAAGAGGTTTTGTTTTTTATTTTTGTATCATTACTTTTGCGGCTGCAGCTTATCTTACTCATGCCTCAGTGCTTATTTTGTTGTGTCTACTTCTCACACATACTCTGAAAAAGCGGATATGGCTACTTCTGGTTTAGTTAATACAACTGGACTCCACTCCACAAAATTCATCACTTGGAATATGAAGGGACTAAATAATTTTGTTAAATGAAAAAGAATATTCTCACACCTAGCATCTTTTAATCCGGACATTATTTTTTTTTACAAGAGACACATCTACGCTCTACACAAAGTAATAGACTGATACAAAGCTGTTTTCCTCATGTCTACCATTCGGCTTTAATTCAAAGTCCCGAGGGGTAGCTGTTCTTACTAAGAAAAACCTTAATTTTGTTTCAACTGATGTAAAATGTGACATTAATGGTCGTTTTGTGATAGTTACCGGCACATTACATAATACACCAGTTGTCTTAGTTAATGTTTATGCCCCAAATTGGGATAACCCACAATTTTTCACAAGACTTATTAGTATGTTGACTGACCTAACCACACACTACTTGATCATGGGTGGGGACATGAATCTGATATTTGACCCCAATCTTGACAGATCAATATCACGCCAATCTGCAAGTATCTCTAAATCGGCCTCTGTACTAAACACTTTTCTTCTAAAATATGGTGTTTCAGACCCGCTGCGTGTAACTGAACCCCAAGCAAGATACTATTCGTTCTTTTCTCCGGTACATCATTCATATTCGAGGATTGATTACTTTTTCTTGGACAATACTCTTATTCCATATGTTACTGCATGTAAATACCATACTATTGTCGTAATGAGAGACTTAGGGAATTAACAGCACTCATAGCAGATCTAGACAGACAGTATGCCAATAATCCAACTGCTGATTTGTATAAGCAAAAACTCCTACTCCAATCGGAATTTGAAACTCTTTCGATAAAGAACACTGAGAAACTTCTACTTAGAACAAGACACCAAGTGTACGAACATGGAGAAAAAGCGAGCAGACTTCTCTCTCACCAACTCCGCCAATCCATTTCAAGTGCCTCAATATCAGAAATTCAGTCCAATTCAGGTCAGACGGTGACAGATCCTAAAGAGATTAATTCGGTTTTCAAACAGTTCTATTAAGATTTGTACACTTCTCAAACTTCTTACTCACAAGATGACATAGACTCCTTCTTAGATAAGGTAAACACTCCAACTATTAATTCTATTTATTTATTTTACTTTTTTATTTAACCTTTATTTTACCAGGTAGGTCGGTTGAGAACCAATTCTCATTTTCAACGACGACCTGGAATTCGGACCAACATTACCTTCTTTAACAATCAATTTCCACAGCTGAAATATTACGGGCAATCAAATCATTACAAAACGGTAAAGTGCCAGGCCCAGATGGTTTCTCAAGTGATTTTTATAAGGCCTTTGGGGACAAGCTGGCTTCCCTATTGGGTGACGTTTTCTCCGAAATTCATTCAACAACTAAATTACCACAAACCTTGTCTCAAGCTACAATTTCTGTATTATTAAAAAATGATAAAGATCCTCATAAATGTGGATCTTATCGTCCTATCAGCCTACTAAATGTAGACAATAAGATCCTTACAAAAGCTCTCGCACTTCGCCTTGAAAAGATAGCACCATCCATAATACATGAAGACCAAACGGGCTTTATAATAAATCGGCAATCATATTTCAACGCTCGGCACTTATTTAATGTTTTGTATTCTGACCATTCAACTGATCACTCTGAATTATTAGTCTCACTAGATGCCGAGAAGGCTTTTGACTGTGTTGAATGGTCATATTTACTCTCTGTTCTGACTAAATTCGGTTTTGGCTCTAATTTTATATCGTGGATCAAAATTCTCTACTCGTCCCCGCAGTCCTCTGTTCGTACTAATAACATAATTTCAGATTATTTTTTGCTATATAGAGGCACTCGCCAAGGGTGCCCTTTAAGCCCCTTGCTGTTTAATCTCGCAATAGAGCCACTGGCGGCGGCACTGAGAGCAGATCCAAAAATTAAGGGAATCTCCTGGGGAAATTCCATTCATAAGGTCTCTCTGTATGCAGACGATCTTCTTCTGTATATTACAGACCCAGAGACATCTATCCCTGCTGTGTTGGAACTTCTCCAATCCTTTGGCCATATATCAGGGTACAAATTGAACCTAGGCAAAAGTCTACTTTTCCCCATTAACCAATTGGCAAGTAATTTGGACTATTCAGCTTTCCCATTTAAATTGGAGCATGACTCATTTACTTACTTGGGTATCCAAATCTCCAAAAAATATAAGGATCTCTTTAAACTAAACTTCGTGCCTCTTCTTGAGAAAACTAAATCAGAGCTATCGCGTTGGGCTGAATTACCAATTTCTTTAGCAGGGCGTATCAATACAATTAAAATGGTAATCTTACCCAGGTTTATGTATCTTTTCCAAATGGTACCCCTTTTTCTCCAGAAAGCATTTTTTAACAAATTAGACGAAACTGTGTCTTCATTTATTTGGGATAATACCAAGAATTCACAAATCTTTACTACAATGCTCTAAATTAGAAGGAGGATGGGCCTTACCAAATTTTATGTACTACTACTGGTCTACAAATATTGTTAAGTTATCAGCCTGGCTTCATAGGTTTAAGGAAGGCAAAGGTCCACTTTGGACCACCATGGAACTAAACTCTACTCCCCCTACATCCCCCATAGCAATCATGAGCTCTGTTTTACCAATTGGCCAATAAAGTGTGTTTTAAAAATCCGGTTGTGAAGAACACTCTTAACATCTGGTTCCAGTGCCGTCGACATTTTGGTTTCAAACAGTTATTAACCTGTTCCCCTATTATACATAATCCTCTATTCCAACCAGCATTAAATGATTCGGGTTACAAAATTTGGTTTAGGAAAGGACTTCTCTCTCTCTGATTTGTTTGTGGAAGGGATATTTCTGTCCTTTGATAGGTTAACTAAAGACTTTGATATTCCCAAGACACACTTTTTAGGTACTTACAAACCCATAGCTTTGCAGTAAAACACATCTCCACATACCCAAACCTACCTGCTGTCTGTCCGCTAGAGGAATGTCTGCGCTCACAACACATGGCCAGAGGTCGAATTTCTCAAACATATAAATTCCTACATAATATAAATCCTGAATCTCTATCTAAACTTAAAAATGCATGGGAATCTGATTTAAATTTGCAGATATCAGAGGATATATAGGCCCTGAGTATCAGTCGGATCCACTCATCATCTATTTGTATACGGCACTGTTTATCGCAGTTCAAAGTATTTCATCGATTTTACTTGACAAAGGCTAAACTTGCCAAAATATATAATACCTCTGATGATGGGTGTCCGAGATGCGGGCAGTCACCTGCTACTATGGGCCATATGTTCTGGTCCTGTACTGACCTGAACAGATATTGGATTCCAATATTTAAAGCTTTCTCACATGTGTGTAATAGAACCATTGATCCGAACCCAGTAACCGCAGTGTTTGGTGTTCTTCTAAACCAGCAAGGTCTAACCTCATACCAAACAAATGCAGTTGCCTTTTTATCTCTTTTAGCCCAAAGGTTGATAGCCTTAAAATGGAAAGATGTGCAACCTCCTTCTTTTATTCAGTGGGTGAGGGAAGGGATGATGTGTCTACAGGTGGAAAATTTAAGGTACAGTCTGCGAGGTTCTCAAAAAAAATACTATAAAACATGGTCATCCTATATTGAATATGTTGAGAAGTTGCCATTCACACATGACTCATCACTGTTGGTTAACCAATAACCTTATATATAAGTTAATGCATATGTGGTATAACGAGTATAAGCTGCAATGTTTTGTGTGAGTTTTTTTTTTCTTTTTTTTTTCTCTTGTTTTTTTTTTTTTTTTTTTTTTTTTAACCAATATATCAATAAGTGTACCACTGGTTGGCACTTTATCTGTCAAGTTGATATGTGACTTTATACTTTTGTATATTTGCACTAAAATGAAAAGTATAAATAAAGTTTAAAAAAAAAAAAAGAAAGGCGCTGTATAATTAGCCTATATTTAGCCTTTGATTAGAATGACTAAATCTAACAATTCCAGTAAGCCTATCTACTAGGTCTACACTTGTATGAATTAAGTTATGGTTCTATAAACGAGTAGGATAGGTTTGGAAGACTAAAGAACTAGGCTACCTTACTGTAAAATGGGCTACCTACACAGTAAAAAATGTTTTGTTTTGTGTTTTACAGTTTGTTACATTTGTGAACGCAAATATGGAGAGATGCAAGGAGGTTTTTGAGTACCTGACTAGGGGGGAATACCCAGAAGGGTATACCAAGTCTCAGAAGTTATTGTCAGAAGTTTACAGTAAAGGGTAAGTAGGCAAAGGTGTGTTCAAATGTATCCATGTCTCGGAAAATGTTGTTGTTTATCACTTTGTGATTGTTCACTGCAGATGGACAGCTCTTCTACGGAGATACTAGAAGAGTGATCCAAACAAGAGAGGAAGCCAGATCACTGTTCATTGAATTCCATTCATCACCAATTGGAGGACATACAGGAATCATTAAAACAAGAGCAGCGATATGCTCCAGATTTTACTGGGTTGGCATGTCAGTGGATATTGACAGATGGGTATGTGTTGGATGTGACTTATTTCTGTATTATGTTATGGACTCATTTTGTTCAGCCAATTAGATTAGGACATTATTAATTTATCATGATAATTTTCTTAAAGGTCTCGGAGTGTGACAGATGCCAGAGAACTGGAAGATCTTTGGCTGTTGCACAGCCATTGCAAAGCATAAAGGTAAATGTATAGAATGCTATTGTAGTGTAAGCAAAAAAAAAAGTTGAGATTCACTTGTTTACAAGATGCATTAATCATCCCAAGACCCAGTTTTGACTTTCCCTAGTCAATAACAGAAGGTACTGTTCCAGACGTATATTTGAGAGTGTATTCACACCCCTTTGTCTCCAGGCCAGGGCCAGAGGCACCTCTACTCTATTTACATATCTGTAGGGCAGCTTAGTCTGTCTGGTTACCTGTGAAGCTGCACTTAATTCACAATGGTTCCTGACCACTGGTTTGCCTTTGTAGGTGTCTGCTGTCTGGGAGTTGGTTGGGATAGACCTGACGGGACCACTCCCAAAAACTCAGGATGGCTTTCAATACATCCTCACAACCACTGACTATTTTTCGAAATGGGTTGAGGCCTTTCCTTTAAGGACCAAAACAGCATTCGAAGTGGCACAGCACATCTGTTCCATTGTTTATAGGCATGGCTGCCCCAAAAGAATTTTATCAGATCAGGGAAGAGAATTTGTGAATGAGGTATGTGAATAATGAAATGATTTTGAAAATGGAATTCTGGATTGTTCTTATTAATATTTTTTAATCTGTTTCATCATGTCACAATGATGTTTCAGCTCAACAACAACCTCTGTGCCCTCATGGATATTGAAAGGAGTGTCACAGCTGCATACCATCCACAAACAAATGGACTGGACAGTTGTTTATTTCCATCCCCGCACCTACATGTGTACTTCTCTATACTCCCCAGACACACACACACCCAGACACACCCAGACAGACACACACCCAGACACACACACACACACACACACACACACACACACACACACACCCACACCCACACACACCCACACCCACACACACCCACACACACCCACACACACACCCACACACACCCACACACACACCCACACACACCCACACACACCCACACACACCCACACACACACACACACACACACACACACACACACACACACACACACACACACACACACACACACACACACACACACACACACTTGTAAGCACTCCCTTCTGTTTAACACACACAACTGTATGTCCACAATTCATTCAACCCTTATGCACTCAGGCTATCCTGCAGACTACTAGACTTAAGTTAATGGTTTAAAATTTATGTTTTATATTTGTACTTCTTAGGGCTCTTACAAAATTGGTGAATGATCAGCAGAACAACTGGGATGCATTTTTGGATGCAGCATTATTTGCACTGCGATCAAAGTTCCACACCACTACAAAACACACTTTTCCCCTCTGAAGTTCCTACTGACATGCCAGTGAGTGTATTTTGTATTTTAAGACTGTAGAGGCAATTGTAATGCTCTGTTTACCTGCAGTTATATTGGATAATACAGTATGTGTTTTTTTTAACTTCAGCTTTCCACAATATTGCTTCCTGAAGAGAGCGCTTACTGCGCTAACTTGGAGAAGAAACAGGTGTCAATGGAGACTGTGAAAACAGCAGCAGAAAACATCTCCAAGACACAAGAAAAACAGAGGCAGGCCTATGAAAAGCGAGTGTTAAAGAAGTACAAGGACATAGTCTACTGTGCTGGGCAAGAGGTTCTTCTGTTCAAGGTCAAGTTGAGTTATCTCGGCAGACTTCACAAAATTGTTGATTAATAAAGCAGAAGAAACATTCATAAATCAAAAATACAGAATGTCCAACAACAAGCAGGCAAATGGATAATTGTCCCAGCATCTCCTGTCCTTAGACCCTCCTTCTCGGCAAGGAAAAACAGGCAGATGAAACTACTAATCTAGCAGGACGAGGACAGTTAATCCAGGACAGGGAAGGAGAGGAGGGGTCCAGGTCCTCGACACTAGGGGACAGCAGCGGTCCAAACTGGAACAGCAGCATCTGAAACAGTTACACTCCCCAAAAGGGGAGTGGGACAGGGACAACATGTGAATAGCAAAGAACAGACTACGAATGAACTAGTAATTGAATAATCTTAACAGTAGGAGGAGAAAAAGTAGGAGAAACCAGAGGACAGTGCTCAAGTTGCCATACTTTCCCCAGTAATACATCTCCTAGAGCAGCTTAACTAGGCCTATGGGTTTAGTTTCTGTTCCTAACTGACCTGGCCATAAGCTAATTCAAAGAGGAACGTTTTGAGCCTAATCTTAAATGTAGAGACTGTGTCAGCTTCTTTGACGAGCAGGGAGCTGATTCCACAACAAGGGTGCTTGGTACCTAAAAGCTCTACCTCCTAAAGTACTTTTAGCGACTCTAGGAACCACCAATAGTGCAGCATTTTGAGAGCGGAGTGAACGGTTAGGATGATAAGGTACAATTTCATCTTTAATGTAGGAAGGGGCCATGTCATTTACAGCTTTATAGGTTAGAAGAAGAATTTTAAATTTTACTCTAAACTCAACCGGAAGCCAATGAAGATTTTTTAATACTGGAGTAATGTGCTCTCGTTTTTTAGTACCTGTTAGTATTCTTGCTGCTGCATTTTGAACCAATTGAAGGCTTTTTATAGAGCTTTTAGGGCAAGCTGCAAGCAGGGAGTTACAGTAGTCTAACCTCGAAGTGACAAAAGCATGGACAAGTTTTTCAGCATAATTTTTTGGCAGTACATTTCTAATTTTGGCTATATTGCGTAAATGAAAATAAGCCGTTTTACAGACATGGCTTATGTGTGCTTTAAATGAGAGCTCTTGATCAAATAGGACTCCAAGGTTTCTTACAGTGGAGCTGGAGGCTACACTGACATTGTCCAATGTGATTATCTGCTCAGTTAGAGAGTCAAACTTTACATCGAGCCCAGCTGCAGGCCGGGACAAAACCACAATAGAGTCTCGTAGGTGTTTAGGGCCTAATAGAATGACTTCAGTTTTGTCAGGGTTAAGAAGTAAATAGTTAAAGGTCATCCATGTTTTTATGTCCCTCACACAGTCACTAAGCCTTTCAATTTGATTAGTCTGATCAGGTTTCATTGATAGGTACAGCTGGGTGTCATCTGCATAACAGTGGAAATCGATACCGTGCTTTCGGATGATATTACCCAACGGTAGCATGTAAAGGGTAAACAGAACTGGACCCAGAACTGAACCATGTGGCACACCGTATGTTACGGCTTAGCAGAGGAGGGACCCAAAAAATGGACTGACCATTAAGAAAAAGAAAAGGTGATTTATTAACAAAACTTAGAAACAGGCTGGAATGAGGCTGGACCGGGTGGAAAACAGGATGCAGAGGGTGAGTATCGGGCTGGAGTAGACGGGGATCTCTGGAGAGCAGACAAAAAGCAGGTAAGAGAAAAATACTCAGCTGACAACGTGGAGATACAAAAACTCAGTAGAGAAGAGCCTGGAAGTTCACCGTGTGTAGGATGAAACAATCTGGCGGAGTCTCACTGGTGAGCAGGGTCTTTATTGCAGGAGTTGATTGGATGATGAGTCTCAGGAGTGGAGCACAGCAGGTGAGGAGTGATACAGGTCCCAGGAGACTCCGCCCACAAACACACACACAGGGGAAAGGAGGGAGGGGAGCACCAGTCATGACAGTACCCCCCCCCCCCCCCCCCCCCAACGGACGTCTCAGAGGAGGGACCTATCGAGGATGTTGCAGCGAGGAACCCAGGAGTGTTCCTCCGGGCCATATCCCTCCCAGTCAACCAAATACTGAAATCCCCGACCCCGGCGCCGAACATCCAGAATCCGCCTCACAGTGAAGGCGGGGCAGCCGTCAATGACCCGGGTGGGAGGAGGGGGATCGGCCGGAGGGCTGAGAGGACAGGATGACACCGGTTTAAGGAGAGACACGTGAAAAGAGGGATGGATTCTCAGGGAGGAAGGTATTTTGAGGCGAACAACAGCAGGATTTAACACTTTTTCAATGACATAGGGACCAATAAACTTAGGAGCCAGTTTCTTAGAGTCAACCTGGAGAGGAAGATCGCGGGTTGATAGCCAAACCTTTTGTCCAGGCTGGTAAGGACGAGATTGCTTACGATGTTTATCAGCAAATCTGATTCCGGATTGCTGTGCGCTGCAGTGCAGCACGAGCAGTCCTCCATACCTGTCGACAGCGCCGTAGATGAGCCTGGACTGACGGGACCGCCATATCACCCTCTTGATCTGGGAAGAGAGGTGGTTGAAAACCCAGAGAAACCATGAATGGGGTCATACCTGTGGCAGAGGATATTAGGGAGTTGTGGGCGTATTCAATCCAAGGCAAATAAGTGCTCCATGTGGCTGGGTTACGGGCTGTGACACAGCGTAGGGCTGTTTCCAGGTCCTGATTAGTCCGCTCCGTCTGACCATTGGATTGAGGGTGGTAACCAGACGAGAGACTGACTGAGGTTCCCAGAGCCTGACAAAAAGCCCTCCACACTTGAGAGGTGAACTGCGGACCCCTGTCAGAAACAATATCCACCGGAATGCTGTGAAGTCTGTATACATGCAGAACCAAAAGATTAGTGTTTCAGTGGAAGTCGGCAACTTGGGGAGGGGAACAAAATGCACAGCCTTAGAAAAACGGTCCACAATAGTGAGGATAACAGAATGACCGTCAGAGTTCGGGAGTCCAGTGACAAAATCTAAGGCAATGTGGGACCATGGTCTGCTGGGAATAGGTAAGGGGTTGAGGAGACCAGAAGGAACTTGATGGCTAGACTTACTTCGGGCACAGGTCGTACAGGCAGCAATGTATGACCGAGTGTCCTTAATTATAGTAGGCCACCAGAACCTGTTTTATAAATGCTAAAGTCCGATGGAAACCAGGGTGACATGTGAGCTTGGAGTTATGCCCCCACTGGAGGACCTGAGCTCGCACAGACTCTGGCACAAATAAAGAGCCTGGTGGACAGTTACCTGGAACAGGTTGGGATTGTTGAGCCTCTCGCACCACCCTTTCAATCTCCCAATGGACTGACGCGATCAGGTGAGTAGCGGGAGACACCTCAGATGGGTCATCTGGATCATCAATCACACAAGAAGCAGGTAATATGGGAGCAGGTAGGGATTCTGGGACATCCGGATTGAACTGACGGGACAAGGCGTCTGGCTTGAAATTCCGGGAACCAGGTCGATAGGTCAGGATGAAGTTGAACCTTCCTAGAAACAGCGCCCATCGTGCCTGTCGAGAGTTAAGCCGTTTGGCAGAACGGAGATAGGATAGATTTTTGTGGTCAGTCCAAACAATGAATGGATGTTCTGCACCCTCCAGCCAGTGTCTCCACTCCTGCAAAGCAAGAACCACAGCCAGGAGCTCTCGATTACCAATGTCATAGTTTACCTCTGCAGGAGACAGACGGCGAGAGAAAAAGGCACACGGATGAATCTTTTGGTTCCTAGGGGAACGCTGGGATAGGACTGCTCCCACCCCGGAGTCAGAAGCATCAACTTCAACGATGAACTGCCTGGAGGGATCAGGGTGAGTTAGGATTGGAGCAGAGGTGAACAGAGTCTTAAGAGTAGTAAAGGCTTCTTCTGCCTCACTAGACCATTTAAAAGACGTAAGGGTAGAGGTTAGACGAGTCAGTGGGCCTGCCTTTCTGCTGTAGTCCTTAATAAATCTCCTGTAAAAATTGGCAAACCCCAGGAAACGCTGCAGTTGTTTCCTGGTTTCAGGTTTGGGCCAGTCTGCCACAGCTCTCACTTTCTCCGGATCTGCCTTGAGCTGCCCCTGTTGGATAACGAAACCCAGAAAATTAACAGAGGCTGAATGAAACTCACATTTTTCTGCTTTTACAAAAAGCTTGTTCTCCAGGAGGCGTTGCAGAACAAGCCGAACATGCTGAACATGTTCCTCGAAGTTCCTGGAAAAAATGAGAATGTCATCCAAATAAACAAAAACGAACTTATTTAACATATCCCGCAGAACATCGTTAATGAGAGCCTGGAAAACTGCTGGGGCATTAGTTAGTCCAAAAGGCATCACCAGATACTCAAAATGTCCGAGTGGGGTGTTGAATGCGGTTTTCCACTCATCACCTTGTCGAATTCGAACCAGGTGATGGCATTTCTTAGGTCCAGTTTAGTGAAAATGGTGGCTTGATGAAGAGGTTCAAAGGCAGAATCAATGAGTGGAAGAGGGTACTTATTTTTAACAGTTATGTCATTTAACCCACGATAGTCAATGCAGGGTCGTAAGGTCTTGTCCTTCTTATCCACAAAGAAAAACCCTGCGCCTACAGGTGACGAAGATGGACGTATAATCCCTGCAGCTAAAGAATCCCTTAAATAAGCCTCCATAGCCTCCCTCTCTGGACAGGACAGTTTATACAAGCGACTAGAGGGTAAGGAGGCACCAGGAAGCAGATCAATAGCACAATCATAGGGATGGTGAGGAGGTAGAGATAGTGCTCTCTGTTTGTTGAACACTTCACCCAGATCATGATATTCAGGGGGTACAGTAGACAGATCTGGAGGACTAAGGGGAGTGGGAGATGCTAGTCCCCTGGGAGTAATGGCTGACTGGAGACAGTGGGAGTGACAGAAAGTACTCCAGCTGGCAATGTTGTTCTTAGCCCAGTCAATATGAGGATTGTGCAGTTTTAACCAGGGAAGTCCCAAAACTATAGGAGCATGAGGGGTGAAATCACCAAGAACCGAAGGACCTCCCTGTGATTACCAGACAAAACCAGTGTTAGGCCAATGGTTTGATGTGTGATTCGGGCCAACCTCTCCCCGTTCAAAGCATTTACATCTCTGGGGGGGTTCTATGGGATTCAAAGGGATATTAGCTTGAGATACAAAGTTAGAGTCAATGAAATTGTCATCTGCTCCCGAGTCAATTAGTGTTAGGAGAGGAATGGACTCACGCAACCAGCACAGAGTTGATTGAAGCTGCAGTCTTTGTGGAGTGGAATCCAGGAGAGAAGTAGTTTGGCTCACCAGAACCTCTCCCTTTACTGGTGAGCCATCTCTTTTGGCCGCTGGGGGCAGGATTTGATGTAGTGACCGGCTTGTCCGCAGTAAATGCACAACCCAGATCGCTGGCGGCGCTGCCGTTCCGCAGGTGTTAACCGAGCACGGCCCAGCTGCATAGGTTCCTCTCCAGAAGAGGGCGCAGGGGAACTGGAATGCACATGGGGATCGTTAGTGGGAGCAATAGAGATGGGGGGAGTAATCTGAGGCAAGGTAAGTGTATGAGGTGCGGGCTGTCGTGCTCTCTTTGCCTTTCTCTGAGTCTATTGTCTAGACGGGTGGCCAGGGAAATAAGTTCCTCCAGAGTGTTGGTCTCATCGTGTGCAGCCAGTTCATCTTTAACCCTATCACTCAACCCCCTCATAAAAGCGCCTTGCAAGGCAGTGTCGTCCCACCCACTCTCGGCAGCTAGGATGCGAAAATCAATGGCATATTGGGCAACAGAGGATGAGCCTTGATTGAGTGAGAGTAGACGTCTAGCTGCTTCTTTGCCTTTAACAGGGTGGTCAAATATCTTTCTCATCTCCGTAGTGAAGTTAACATAAGAGTGACACAAGGTGGAGCCAGATTCCCAAACAGCCGTAGCCCATTGTGCCGCTTTGCCAGTGAGTAGACCAAGTAAAAATGCTATGCGAGACTTATCTGTACAGTAGGTGTGGGGTTGCTGGTCGAACACCAGGGAGCACTGGAGGAGGAAATGACCACAAGCTCCAAGATCACCGGAGTAGCGCTCTGGAGTAGGCATGTGAGGTTCACGAGCAGCCGGGGTGGAGGGTTGGAGCAGAGACTGAACTAGAGGGGAAGCAGTCGCTTGAGGTTGACCAGCAGGTGGCGTTTGTGACAAAGTAGGGAGCTGAGCAGCAAGCCGATTCATTTGAGTGGTAAGTTGAGTTACATTAACAGCTAACTCACTGAGTCTTTCGGTCACTTCTTTCAAAACCAGCTCGTGATGACCCACTCTGACCCCCTGTGTGGCCAGAGCCTGGAGAACGGGGTCTTGGTCCTGGTCCGATGGGTCCATGTGGCCAGATTGTTCTGTTACGGCTTAGCAGAGGAGGGACCCAAAAAATGGACTGACCATTAAGAAAAAGAAAAAGTGATTTATTAACAAAACTTAGAAACAGGCTGGAACGAGGCTGGACCGGGTGGATAACAGGATGCAGAGGGTGAGTATCGGGCTGGAGTAGACGGGGATCTCTGGAGAGCAGACAAAAAGCAGGTAAGAGAAAAATACTCAGCTGACAACGTGGAGATACAAAAACTCAGTAGAGAAGAGCCTGGAAGTTCACTGTGTGTAGGATGAAACAATCTGGCGGAGTCTCACTGGCACCGTAGGCTACTTTAGAGCACTGTGAGGAGCTCTGGTTTACATTTACAAACTGGTACCTATCGGATAAATAGGATTTAAACCAGCTGAGGGCAGTTCCTCTGATGCCCACATCACATTCTAACCTCTGCAGTAGAATGTTGTGGTCGATTGTGTCAAAAGCTGCGCTGAGGTCCAACAGAACCAGTATTGAGACCTGACCATTGTCAGCAGCTAATAACAAATCATTTGTTACTTTAACCAGGGCTGTTTCAGTGCTATGATGAGCTCTGAATCCAGATTGAAAATTTTCAAATAAATTATTCTCCTGCAGATGACGACAAAGCTGTTTAACTACGATTCTCTCCAGAATTTTAGAAATAAATGGAAGATTTGAAATAGGTCTGTAATTGGCTAAGAGGTCAGGATCAAGATTAGGCTTTTTTAGGAGCGGCTTAATTACTGCATATTTAAAAGACTGAGGCATATAACCACTTTCCAGTGAAGTATTTATTATATTAAGAATAGGATCTATAATTAGAGGGAGAATTTCTTTAAAAAGTCTACTTGGGATTGGGTCTAAGATACAAGTTGAGGATTTAGAGGACATAAAGGCTGAAGTTAATTCTGCATGATTTAGAGTAGCAAACTTCTCAAAAACTGGACCAACTGAGGATAATTCAGATCCCACCAAAACTGGACATGAGTTTAATTGAGACCCTACTCTTACAGCTTGGACTTGCTCAGAGTTAAAAGTAGGGGCAATTTCATTTATTTTATCTCTTATAGTAATGATCTTATTATTAAAAAATGTCAGGAAATCCTCAGAACTGAGAGTAATTGGGATTGAAGGTTCTACTGCACTGTGGCAGTTTGTCAGCCTGGCTACAGTGCTGAATAAGAACCTAGGATTATTTTTGTTTACTTCTATTAGATTAGAATAGTAACTGGTTTGGGCCGCACGCAACGCCTGCTTATAGGACAGAATGCAGGTTTTCCATGCTTTTAAAGACTGCTCTGAGTGTGCTTTACGGTAACTTTTCTCGATTCTCCTAACCTTTTGTTTGTGTGCACGCAATTTTTCATTATACCATGGAGCAGATCGCCTTGGCCTGACAACTTTCTGTTTTAGTGGAGCTACTGCATCAAGGGCAGTTTTCAAAGAATCCATGGTCTTATCAACAAATAATGTATGTGTAATGTCAATTTTTATTAAGGGGTTTGCTACATAAATATGTCAATGTGATGGAATAACATGAATGTGGTAAACATTTATAGATTGTCAACATGTCAGAAAAGACTCTGCTTCTTGATCCACTGGAAGTATGTGTGCACGACCCTATGAAATTGGAGGTAAAGTTTGAGGAAAAAATTGAAGTCCTTGGTCTTTTGTATGTGATAATGTGTCTCATGTATGGCATATGCTTGTTATGCTTTTCACACAATGATAGGAACTTCTCGAAGATGGCAGGCCGTGAAGTCCCAAGACAGAAATGGACTGTTCAAACTGTTGTTCATGACCAGCAGCATGACGGCAGTAGCTGTGGGATTTTGGTTTTAAAGGTAAAGTTTTCAGTATTTCCAGTAATTTCTTTCTCTTATATCTATCCAGTTATATGTAACTGAATGCCTAAAATTGCATTTTGAAGTTTGCAGAAGAGATTCTGAAAAATGGCGACATCACGTCGCACCCTGAAGAGGTCTTGAAGGCGCGACTGGAGGTCGCATGTGCCCTCCTAGAGGCATCAGTGTTGGGATAAATTTCCCTCCTTGAATGGAGTGTATATATTTTTGTAAATAAATATTTGTTATAATGTTTCTTCTGTTGTCCCTTTTCCTGTCATCCATCATGAATAAGAGACAAGCCCATTGTTATAAATTGAATTGCATGAAACTGTCTCATCTTCAGTGTCCCCTGTATCACAAAGGTGAGGTATACTACTTTTAGTGGATGCATTATTTGGGTGAAGATATATGTCTGTCAAGATTTGCTACCTCTACACATATTCATATAAATGAGTAAACAGTGATGATTCTACAGTGGCAGCATTATTTGATCGGTCAAGTGGGCTGTCAGAATGTGCTACCTTTAGTGGGAGCCTTATTTGATAGAAAATATAAGCCTGTCGAAATTAGCTACCTTTACCTATATTCATATAAATGAGTGAATGGTTGTGATTGTACAGTGGGAGCACTATTTGATGGGTCAAGTGGGCTGTCAGAATGTGCTACCTCTGAGCTACCTTCAGTCGGAGCCTTATTTGATAGTGTAATACGACTGTCGAAATGAACTGCCTACGCATATATAAATGAGTTGAAATTTTACATAACTAAGGTATAAAGTATGATTACTGTATGCTAACAGCATACAACTCTCTAATCCAAAGACATATCTTGTAAAACTGCGGAGGTTAGCTTTGAATCTATACAACTGTAAACGAAAAACGTAAGGTAGCTTATTTCGACAGGCTAGCGTAAATCGATAGACGCCACCGTCGATTGAGGCTACTGGTAGCTCATTTCGACGAAGCAGCCCATTTCGACAGTACCCCGGCAGACATCTTGGATTTGATGGTGACACCACAGACCACTAGATGGCAGCACTCAATGTAGCATATTTGCTTCTTTGGGTTCTTGGGTACATTAATTAGTTAATACATTTAAAAAAAAGGCTCCTACTTTTTTGCCATGACCTTTGAATTATATGTTGCATATTTGCAACAGAGGGTGCTACGGGGTTAGACCCATGTTTAGTTTGTGCGGATTACCTGATGAAACGTTTTATCTGAATCCTTCAGAGTGAAGAGGACACAGCACAGAATGTGACTGCAGCTTTACAGGTTTGTAGTGAAACAGGACTGTGGACATCCAAACATCATTCACTGTAAATCCTGACAAGTGAGGTCGACTTAAAAAAAGTCGGGAGTACTTTATTTGCCTATATTAGTTAAACTCCAAGTATATGGTACTTTCTTTAGCCAATTTACACTAAATAGGTTTTACTTTGCCATTTCACCATACCTTTAAACATAAATAACTATGATTATGCGAGTTCTGGTAACATGCGATATCTGACACTATTCACAATGGCAAGTTTTGGTCATTTCTATCTGACACCAATTACTATGATTCTGCAAGTTCTGCTACAGTATTAAATATAAGTTCTGTTAAGTTCTGTTAATTTGTAGTAATAATTCAACACAGTTGTAGAAATGTAATATTTATGTAAAAGAAAAAAAAAAACGGCACGGTGGCTGAGTGGCTAGCACTCACGCCTTACACAAGAAGGTTCCGGCTTCAATCCCCAGGTTGCCTGGGCCTTTCTGTGTGAGTTATAAGTTTGCATGTTCTTCCCATGTCTGGGTGGGTTTCCTCTGGGCACTCTGGTTTCCCCCATCAACCTGAAAACATGCTCCATAGGTAAAAATCCTCCAGCTGAGGTCCTGACCAAGACTAGCAATAAGATCATGGAGATGGGTCCCTGGGGTGCCTGAAAGATGTGCTGCCCACTGCTCCTGAAAAAGGTAATAAATACAAGATAAATACAGGATAATAATAATAATAATAATAATAATAATAATAATAATAATAATAATAATAATAATAATACAGGATAATTTAAAAAAAAACAAAACAAAAAAACAGGGGTAAGTGTATCGTCCCTCTGCCACTTTAAATGGCTGTGGTTTTTGCCTGTGTCTTCTGAGTTGGTGTGGGCCATTGTAATTGGCAGCTGGAAAGAGGCAGTGCCTATTGTTTAAAAATCCTGTGAACTTTCTCCCTCACTCTTTCTCACACTCTGCTTGTCTCTGTCCAAATCAGTAAGAAGCAGTTCACCATATTGCACTTCTGGGACTCATTGTAAATGTGCAGTTTGTTGTTTTAACTAAATGTCTGTTACTGACTCTCTTTTCTCACACCCTCAATCTGTGGCAAGCTGGGAACAAGGCGCCACACCAGCTGTGCCAGCTGTGAACTGCAAGCCACAGAGCCACCTCAGCCGACCAAACACCTGGACCTCTGGACAAGCTTTTAACAAACTTTTTAACCAATTCCCTCACCCTTGACATGTCAGTTCCCCATTTTTACTGAAAGGGCTTTTGGATTAATGTGAATAAAACCATTAAAACTAAACTCTGCTGTCCATAGTTCTCTGGTGATCCGCGGTGTCTGCTGTGAGGCGGTCAAGGGGGCGTTACATTTATTTTTGAACAAACTTTGCCAGAAAGTTTCTGAATTCAGTTTTGTTCAGTGAACAGTTACATTCAGTCACAGTATAGAACATTATGTACAGTAGTGCAAGAAAAGATGAGACAAAGAAAATGCAGCAAAAACTATACAGCAAATCCGCCAGTGTTAATATTCCAGTGTAACTTGTATTTAACACTACCCAGTGTTAATTTACCACTGAACTAGGTAGAATTAACACTACCACAGTAACTTAGTGTAAGTGTTAGTGTGGATTTCGAGTGCTAAACTCTGCCTACACTGTCAGTGCTAAACTTGACCCCACCCTTCAGTTCCAGAGTTTGAAGAAGGAGCAGCTGCACGGCCGCCATTTTTCTGCTCGCTTCGGTAAGGTCTGCTTTTTCAAATACTGCATTTTAGGCAGTTAAACTGTCAGAATTAAATGAGTTTGCTACATGGTCTCTGCATAAAATGACAGGAAATGTTCAAAAGGTTAACTTTTTTTAAATAATTGTTACTATTGCTCACAAGTTAGTATCAACTGTACTGTACAGTCTGTACAGAAAAACACATAGTGAAAAACGCGGTCCTTTTATACTATTTCTCAGCTACAGCTGCTAAAGGAAACCCTCAAGTGACGGACGGACTGGGACAGGGACAGGCTGTGGAGAAGCTCCCGTCTGTAGGAGCTGGAGCCCGGAGCCAAGCAGTGACCAGAGCCCGGAGTCCAGCGGTGACTAGAGCGGAGGACAGAGCTCAGGGAGAATGGTCATATTTTCAACATTTCTGCTTAATAATGTTAATACTGGGGTTTTGGGACTCACTTTATACAACGGCAATGAGCAAATCCATCGTGCAATGAGTGAAACCGATTAAGCTAAAAGCCGCTAGCCGCTAACATTAGCTGCGTCCTGTTAGCCGCTGGTTAGTGAGGGGGTGTGTGCCTTTTACAGGCCGCAGGTGAACCACAGTGGTGCAGGGAGTTTGTACCGAGGTCCGCAACTTGTGGGAAGCCCCATGGTACCGAGCCCGGTCTTACACGGGCCCGCGGGACTGATCCTGTGTTGGGCGGGAGCGACTCCTCAAGCGCGCGCAGAGCCGATATCTGGCTGTGGCTCCGGAGGAATGAGCGGCTCGCAGTGAGTCTTTAACACCGTGTGGGCGGGAAGTCCCCGCCAGACCGACCCAAATCTTTAAGAAAAAAGTGATAATGTCTTGGACATGAGCGGATTTTTAAGCAAGGACGCGGTTAGCTGGCGCACCGATTCTTGAGAAATGAGCGGGTAGCGGGTTTGACCGGGCAGCACCATGGCAACACCAGGGCAAATGGACCGTAAAGAACCGAAGATAGACGATATTCCCGAGGTAAACTGTACTAGCACATGTGGCATAGTCTACAGCCTGGTTAGCTCAGTTAGGCTAAAGCTGGGGCTGTGTTCTGTCTCTGTGTGGCGCCTGCTAATCAAAGTTATATCAGTGTTTGACAGGCATCTCACTTTTTCTGTTCTTGTGTGTAACAGGGAAATGCTGAAATGTAGACTGAATAAGCCCACAGTGGCACAGGATTTTATGCAGGTAATGTCTGTAGTAGTCTTGGTACATATTCATCAATAATTATTGCCATACTGCATGCTTTTATGCTTCTTTATGAACCATTTCCAGTTACTATAAAGTGAACGCGTTAACACAGTTTTGGTGATGTTCATAATTTGCCATATATATATTTTATTCTGCACATTACTGCAGGTGCCTGTCAACACCATCAAAGCAAACCATGGTAGGCAATTTATTTTGACTTTTAATCTTAATTAATGTACAATATGATTGATTGGTGACCGAAACTGTTACGCAGTGAAAGCTTCAGAAACATAACGGAGGCTCGGATGTCTTTGCTGAACCTTACGGTTCAGTTTTTATTGAACAGAACGGAGGCAGGAACTTTTCCGTTTTTTTGTTTACAGTCACACTTCCGGCTTTTCAGAATAAACCATTTCTGCACCTTTACAATACATTTTTTACCTTTCCAACGGTTCCAAAGGCTGGTCAAAAGTCTCTGGTGGTATTTCCACCTTCTGCCCAACTCCTCACGGGTTGCTGTGGTTGCTTGAGCTGGTGAAGGAACAGTCTTTGGTGGTAAGGAAGTTAGGCGTTTACCAACTAGAAAGTGAGAGGGAGTGAGTGGCTGGGGCTCTACTGCATCACTATATACATAGGACAGAGGCCTAGAGTTTAACATTGCCTCAACCTTGGTAAGTACGGTTAGGAGTTCCTCAAAGTTCAAAGATGCTTTACCCAGTATCCTTTTTAAGCATGTTTTTACAGACCTCACCAGCCTCTCCCAGAAACCCCCCCACCAAGCTGCTCGCTCAGCAATGAACTTCCAGGTGATCCCTTTGTCTGTAAAGAACTCCGTAAGTTCTGAACATTTAATAGTTTGCCATAATGCTCTTAAATCCTTGTCTGCTCTTTTGAATGTCCTAGCGTTATCAGAGTAAATGATCCTACATAGCCCTCGTCTGGCAATGAATCTCTTTAAGGCCAGTAGGAAGTTCTCTGTTGTTTGATCTGAAACCAAATGTACTGCTCTTGTTACCGCACACGTAAACAGTGCAATGTATGCTTTCGCTGGCTGCCCTTTAGTTTTAACATATAATGGTCCTGCAAAATCTACACCTGTGACTTCAAATGGAGGTGACTCAGTGACCCTGTCTTGTGGTAAAGGAGCAGTAATTTGCTGTGCTGCTTTAACCTTTAGTTTCCTGCAAATGTAACAACCTGAAACAATACGTTTTACAAGCTGTCTTCCTCTCAAAATCCAGTAATGTTCTCTGACTTGAATCAATGTGTCTCTTACACCAGAATGCATCACCCTCTCATGGCAAGACTGAACTAGTAGCTCAGAATACTTATTTGTCGGTAGTACCCAGGGGTGCTGTTCTCTATAACTAAGATCAGAGTTCTGTAGTCTTCCCCCAACACTTAGTATGCCATTTTCATCTAAGAATGGTTTCAAGTCTTTGATTTTAGAGTCTCTTTTCACATTCTGTTTTGACGTTAGCTGGGATATTTCAGAGCTAAAACAACTCCTTTGTGCAACCTTTACCCAGTACATCTCAGCTACAAGGAGCTCTTCAGCATTTAACTCTCCCTGAACCCTTTGAATGGACCTTGTGTTAGTTACAAACCAGTTTACCCATGCAGTGATTCTCAAAACAGTCTTAAGCCTGCTGTACTTCTCTAAGTTTAACAGAGGTTCAGTTTGTTCAGTGCTAGTGAGTTGTACAACAGTCTGATACTTCGATTTCAGTTCAGTGTTTACCTCATTCACCACACTGTTCTCATCAATGTCCAGTTCAATTTCACTCGTAGACAGTGAAGTAGGTCCACTCCACCACAGCTGGCTCTCAATGAGGCTCTGCACATGTTGACCTCGTGTAGGCAAGTCAGCAGGGTTCATCTTGCCAGCACAATGGGACCACGACTCCGGGTTTGTAAGTCCTTGTATTTCAGTCACTCTGTTGGCCACGAATGGCTTCCACCTCTGGGCTGAGCTGCGGACCCAGTGAAGAGTGATCATCGAATCTGTCCACATGTTGAGCTGGTTCTTCTCCATGTTCAGTGATGTGAGAAGACTGTGCCCCAATCTCGCTCCAATAAGTGCACCCATAAGCTCCAAGCGAGGCAATGTCATCTTCTTCAGCGGTGCAACTCGCGACTTAGAAGCCACAAAACTGGTAACAGTCTCTCCTTTTTTATTTTGTCCTTATAGATATGCCACAGCACTATAAGCCCTTTCACTTGTATCACAGTAGACATGCAACTTAACAGTCTGTGACTCCTGTTCAATCTTAATATGGTACCACCTGGAAATAGTCACCCGGTGGAGCAGTGGTAAATCTGAACACCACTGTTCCCACATTTTAGTCAAATCAGTGGGCAATGGTTCATCCCAACTGAGCCCTCTCTCCCACATTTCCTGGAAAAGGCACTTCACTCTGACTGTAAAGGGAGTGAGAAACCCAATGGGGTCGAATATGCGGGCTGATGTCTGTAGGACACTTCTCTTTGTGTTTTCTTTGTTCTTTAAAATGTCCATTAGTCCCTTTTGATCAAACACAAAATCATCTTTCTCTGGTCTCCAAACGAGTCCTAACACCTTGAGCACATTTCCCATCTCTGCTTCTCCGGTGAACTCCATTCCAGTCTCTTTCCACATGACTCTCAGATCAGGTGAGTTAGTGACCCATTTGCAGAGGTTCATGCCTGCTTGAGAGAGAATCTCCTTTGCTGTAGTTGTCACATGTGACGCTTCTTGCACAGTAGGTGAGCTGGAAATAAAATCATCTACATACAGAGAGTCACTGAGTGTCTGCACTGCCTTTGGTTGTTCTGCTTCAAACCATCTGAGATGCTTTCTTATGGTGGCAGCAAGCAGGAATGGGCTGGGAGACACCCCGAATACAACTCTGTTCATTCTCAACACACGTAGCTCATTTTTGCAGTCCTTAGATGGAGGTCTGTGCAACCAAAGGAACCTAACAGCATCTTTGTCCTTTTCTGCTAGAGAAATCTGAAGAAAAGCCTTGGTTATATCAGCAGTAAAGGCTATCTCATGCAATCTGAACTTAATGAGCACATCTAGCAGGTTTGGGTTTAAGTTGGGCCCAGTGTACAAACAGTCATTGAGAGAAGGGCTGTCTTCATCATGTGAGGATGCATCAAATACCACTCTTAGTTTAGTTGTGGCTTTATCCTCTCTTACAACAGCGTGATGTGGCATGTAATATGTTAATTTCTCTTGCTTCTCTGCCACGATTTTGTCCTCCAAAACCTCCTCACAGATCCCTTGCTGCAGGTAGTCTTGTATCACATTGTTGTACTCTGCATACAAGGTTACATCAGTTTTCAGCTTTCTCATGAGGCTCTCAAAGCGTCTCTTTGCTACGCTGAAGTTGTCTGGAAGGTGGTCTTTGTCAGATCGCCATGGTAACTCAACTTGGTAGCGTCCATTTTCAAATGTAGTAGTCTGCTCAAATCTTTGTAGGACATCTGAGTCCTCTGGGCTCTGCAACTGATTGTTTACAATTCCCAAGGACTCCACTTCCCAGAATGCATGTAGCTGCTTGGAGATCAGGGTGTCTTCAGTCAAACTAATGTGCATGCAAGTGATGTCTGTAACACTGGAGGTAGTTACTGGTCCCTGCAAAGTCCATCCAAAAATACTTTCAACTGCCACAAGTGAATTTGTGACCCTTTGGACTTTGCCAGTAACTGCTTGCCAGTAGAAGTCTGCTCCTATTAACACCTGCAACTCTTGATCGTTAGCACCCTCTAGTGGAAAGTCTGCAAGCCGCAACCCTCTTTATCTCTGCTTGAATGGGCTCACTAGGGACTTTTATCACAGCAGTACACACCTGAGGAGTCTCGATAGCTTCAATCTCAAGTCTCTGTTCAGTGTTCCACATATTTTCAAGTTGAACTTTGACAACATTGTGTTTCTCAGTGACGGGAGTGGTGGAACCAAAAACATGGAGGTTTAGCGTCTCTTGCCTTATAATTGGAAGTCCCAAGGCTCTGACAATGCTTTTGTGAATAAAACTACGCTGGCTGCCTCCATCTAACAGACAGCGAGTTATCTTTCTCTCCTTCGGCCCTACAGTCCATGTTTTAACTGTCTGAAGCAGTACTGTGTTCTGATTATTTGTCTTTACTTTCACAGGGCTTGTCACCGAAGACAACACAGCTTCTGTGCTTCCACTGTCATTAGTAGTGTCAACGTCTGGCCTAGCCTCAGACTGCTCACAAACTGACAAGTGGTGTTTACGGCTGCATAAGCTGCACAAAACCTTCACTCTGCAGTATTTCGCAATATGTTTTGGGCCTAAGCAAACGTAACACCGTCCAAGTTTTTTCAGTTTTTCTTTGCGTGCACTTACTGTATGTTCAGGACAGTTTTCTGGTTTGTGGTCACTACTGTCACAGTACACACAGGTCTTGAGTGTGGCGCTGGCTGATGGGACGCTCCACCTTCTGGGTTTATCACAGGTGTAGGATGGCTTACCCACAGACTTGTATTGTGGGTTTTGGTCCTTCGAAACGTGGCCTGGTCTGGTAAGCTGAAGCGCCCGTTCCCGGCTTTGCACCTCATTTTGCAGAAACTGAATCAGCTCTGGCACTTTCCAGTCGTTGGAGGTCGGTCGGCGGGTGTAGGCAAGTGCAATGTCCTCTGGAACAAGCTGTAGAAGCACTGGACAAAGCAGGCAGCCATAAGTGTCACTCTGTACTCCCAGGGACTCCAAACTGCGTATTTGGATCTCACATTCATCATACAAGTGCCTCAAAGCTGCAACATCAGAAGATCTTTTAACAGGCGTCAAGTTCAGTAGTCTGGACATATGAGCACTTATCACAATGTCCTTTCTTCCAAAGCGGCTCTGGAGCAACTCTATTGCAGCATCATAGTTGGCATCTGTCATTGTAAGCCCCGCAATAGTTCTAGCAGCTGCTCCAGTCAGGTAGGATCTGAGGTAAGTGAACTTGTCTGTCTTGCATAGTGCATCATTTCTGTGAATAGCTGATTCATACTGTGACCAAAATTCCTGCCATTGACTTATTTCACCATCATACTTTGTTATCATTAGCTTAGGAAGTTTAACAGTTTGTCTGGACTGTGATGTAAATGTACCACTGCTTCCATCGCTCACACGCGCTCTCGGGTTGTCCCTTGCGGCCTCCTGTGAGCCTATGATGTTTTTGGCACGAACCCTCCATGTTAGAATCTGGTCCATGTACTCGTTAGTATTTGAAACCTCCGTGTCCAGATCATCTGTGGGCGTTTCTTCTTCTATGCCCTTGTCCAAGTCCAGTAAAGTTTCTTCCTTCGATGACAAAACCGCCAGCAATTCACGTAGTTTGTCAATGTCTGGTCTCTCCTTACCCACCTCCTCTTCTAGGCGGATTAACAGCCTCGTTGTAGCGGCGCGGATAGTGCCCCGCTTCCTCTTCATCCGCTCCAGTCCCTCCGTCATGTCGGCTATCCAGAGCTGTTAGCTGCTCACGTCGTTCAAAAATGCACATTTAGTCCTTGCATCCCGGGTTTCGGCACCAAAATGTTACGCAGTGAAAGCTTCAGAAACATAACGGAGGCTCGGATGTCTTTGCTGAACCTTACGGTTCAGTTTTTATTGAACAGAACGGAGGCAGGAACTTTTCCGTTTTTTTGTTTACAGTCAAGATGGCGGAACAAACTTGTACAGTTCCGGTAAGCACTCTTCACAATAAAACACTTCCGGCTTTTCAGAATAAACCATTTCTGCACCTTTACAATACATTTTTTACCTTTCCCTTAACAATATAAATCTGTTTTAAGTACAATCATGTTGAATACAATTTATAATCATACACTGTAGTAATATGTATGTAAAATCCCTCAGTCGTCCAGGTAGAATCCATGGCAAAAAAAGGAGAAAATTTAATTTGTCAACTGGACATAGTTTATTTGGTTGAATACGTTTCGCAGCTCATCCAAGCTGCTTCCTCAGTTCTGGTCAGATGCTGGCGGACACTGCTTTATATCTGCCTGAAGGGAGGAGCTTAATTACAATGAAAATTACTCTGAGACACCACATATTTAAATACAGTTTCAGTTGGTCAGGTGATACAATATGGAGTTGTTAACAGTTTCTGTTAGTCATGTGAGTCTATTCAATATGGAGTGGGAGTGGGGGAGTAGTTAGCATATCCATTCAGGGCCCTGATGGGTGTTTTCACACCTCTGGACCTGACCTGGCTAGTCCCATTGTTTTCCCAGTTTGTTTTGATTTAGGTTTGAGGATAGAGTTATAGATGGGAGACAAATGATGTCTGAGACCCCCATTTCTGTTCAAGGAAGGATTCTCTTTCTTGACAAAAATAGCTTCTTTAACTCCCCTCTCAAACCAGTTCTTTTCTCTGGCCAAGATCTGGACCTCGCTGTCCTCAAAGGAGTGGCCTGTGGCTTTTAGGTGGAGATGTACGGCAGATTGCGGCCCACCCTGGTTTTCCCGTCTGTGTTGATACATCCTTTTGTGAAGTGGCTGTTTTGTTTCTCCAATGTAGCGCTCACTGCAGTCTTCACTACACTGAATGGAGTAGACCACATTGCTTTGTTTGTGGCTCAGAGTTTTGTCCTTAGGATGGACCAGTTTTTGTCTTAAAGTGTTTGTGGGTTTGAAATAGACTGGGATTTCATGTTGTCTGAAGATCCTCTGTAGTTTTTCGGAAACGCCAGCCAGGTAAGGAATAGTTACACCCCTTCTCCTGGGCTCTGGTTCTCTGTTGTCCTGTTTCTTTGTTCTATTCGTTTTATTGAAAGCCCATTTAGGATATCCACAAACGGAGAGGGCTTTCTCCACGTGTTGTTGAAGAACAACACGTGGAGAAAGCCCTCTCCGTGTTGTTGAAGAACAACACGTGGAGAAAGCCCTCTCCGTGTTGTTGAAGAACAACACGTGGAGAAAGCCCTCTCCGTGTTGTTGAAGAACAACACGTGGAGAAAGCCCTTTCCGTGTTGTTGAAGAACAACACGTGGAGAAAGCCCTCTCCGTGTACAGTGTACATGTGTACAGTGACGCGGACAGTGCCAGCGCAGCGAGTGTAGTACTCCCTTGGGACGCAGGCACAATGTATGACATGTACAGAAACCATCTGCCTCCACACATTTCTCTGTACAAACCCATAGAGTGGGAATGGAAAGACCTGGGGCTGGTTCACAAAGGACAGAATGCAAAGGACTGGGTAGTGACTTTTATGAACACTGAAACTAGCGCCGAGACTGGACTGACCAGAACATCTCTATTCTGGACAGCTAGACTGACAGGACAAGCAAACCTAGAACCCTTTGATCAACAACCGTGACGAATCTTCTTAACTGAAGCTGATGAGGACTTCTTAGCTGACGTACCAGACAAAGTGTGGTCAACAGGACCATCTGACGTAGGACTAATTAAAGGAGACCAAAATCTGAATATAGACCATGTGTAAAGCAATATCCGCTAAAACCAGATGCAATTGAGGGAATAAAGCCAGTAATAAAAGATTTAATTAAAGCAGGCGTCATAATTAGGTGTGATGATTCACCATGTAATACACCAATATTTCCAGTAAGGAAACAGGCGCCCTCCATAGGCTGGCGTATGATACAAGACCTGCAGGCAGTAAATAATGCAGTAATTCAACGAGCACCTTGTGTCCCAGATCCACACACGTTATTAAATTCATTGAGGCCTGATGCCACAATATTCACGGTAATTGACATCAGTAATGCATTTTTCTCAATTCCAACAAAGATAGCCAGTTCTGGTTTGCATTTACTTTTGAAGGTAAAAGATATACTTTCACCAGACTACCCCAAGGTTATTGTGATAGTCCCACAATTTACTCACAGGTCATGTCAGCAAATATGTCAAAATTTGACCCTCCAGGAGGAAGTCAGATTTTGTTATATGTAGATGACATATTAATTGCCTCACCAGACAAGGAAACCTGTAAAACAGATACGGTAGCATTACTGAAGTATCTCGCTGAAAATGGGCACAAAGTAAGCAAAAACAAAGTACAACTGTGTAAATCAGAAGTTAAATATCTTGGACATAATTTAAGTGCAGGAGGAAGAACAATAGCAGACAGCAGAAAAGCGGCAATATTAGCCGCACCAAAACCCATGACAAAGAAGCAAATTATGTCTTTCTTAGGATTGACTAATTACTGTAGATCATGGATTCCAAATGATGCGGAAATAACTCATCCATTGCAGAAACTAATGTATGAGGAGCAAATGAAAATGACAGATCCAATAACATGGACAGAGGAGGCAGAAAGCGCATTCTGCACATTAAAACAGGCGTTAGTATCAAGTACAGCACTAGCTTTACCAGATTACAGTAAAGCATTCATTCAAATGGTAGACTGCAAAGGACATTTTATGACGTCAGTGTTAACCCAGAAATATGGAGATAAGCTAAGACCTATAGCTTATTTCTCCTCAAAATTAGACAGTGTAGCATGTGCACTGCCCCCTTGTGTTCGAGCTGTTATAGCAGCCTCCATGGCAGTAGAGGTGAGTGCAGGCATTGTATTGTTTCATCCGTTAACTTTAAAGGTACCACATGCTGTTTCAGCACTATTATTACAAACCAATATGACCTTCTTATCTCCTGCTCGTCACCTCTCCTGCATGGCAACCCTGCTCTCACAACCTCATTTGACCCTAGAGAGATGCACAACCCTAAATCCAGCAACTTTAATTCCACTACCAGATGAGGGACATATACATGATTGGCAGAAACTCTAACTAAAAGTAGACCAGATCTACTAGATCAACCAATTGCAGGTAGTGAACTAATATTTGTAGATGGATCATCTAAAAAGAATGATTTAGGTAAAACCAGAATAGCATTAGGAAATGCATTCGCAGATAAAACAGCAAAAGAAGTAGCAACAAAGCAAAACCAACTGTTACACTTAGAACAGTCAGACACAATAACAGATGAAATATTAAGAGATATGCAACAACAAAGTCCACAGCAGGAGATACAAGTATGGATAAAAAATGCAGCAATATTGAAAAATGGCATTTACGTATGTCCTCAAAATAAACCTATCCTACCAAAAAACTTATACAAATGGGCCGCAATATTGAGCCATGGTGTAACACATGTCTCAACAGGAGGGATGGTAGGACAGGTAGAGAAACATTATACAACCTATGGATTCAGTACGTACTGTAGAGCTTGTTTGATATGCGCGAAACATAATTCACAGGGAAACTTAAGACCAAAGCGAGGAAAATTTCCGCAACCTCAATATCCATTTCAAATTATTCACATGGACTTCATAGAGTTAAATCAAAGTGAAGGCAAAAGGTATTGTTTGGTAATAATAGATGCATTTTCTAAATGGGTAGAACTATTCCCAACTAAAACACCTGACGCTCTGACGGTGGCTAAGACACTGTGTAAAGACATAATACCGAGATTTGGCATACCTGAAAGAATTTATAGTGATAATGGTACACATTTTGTAAACAGTCTAATTTCACACATTGGAAAGCTATTCCATATTGATTTAAAAAATCACTGTGCACACCACCCTCAAAGCGCTGGTTTAGTAGAAAGGATGAATGGTACAGTCAAAAATAGACTGAAAAAGTGTATGGAAGAAACGGGAAGACAATGGACTAGTTAAACTATACATTAACATAACCAGTACATCAGGGTTGACACCTTATGAAACCATATTTGGGAGAATGTACAGATTACCACACTTTAAGAATGAGTGGGAAATAGACGAAGAATCTACTTTAGCAGATTATATGAGAAAAGTTAGAAAAATAAAAGCAAAAGGAGCTAAGCTAGCACCCTTCTGTTAATCTCAGGACAAAACATCACATCCGGTGGTTGACGTCACATCCGGTGAGTTGTTTTCGGCTTACGTGCTGTGTGTTAGACTCTCTCTACTTTTTGTCTCTACTTTTTGTCTCAATCCACAAACTTATCCCAAATTAATTTGCTCTTCACCATACCAGCTCTAGTCGATTGGTCTTTAATCCATTCGTAGTACATCTAGTCTCAATAGTTTGTGGATTCAAAGCACCTACACTCTCGCTCCAGCCTGAGCTAGCCTAGCTTGTTAGACTAACTTGTTAGCATCATGGCTGGGCCTTTTAGCACCACTACTGCGCTGTCCTGCTCAAGCTGTCATATGTGGAGTGAGAACCCTTGCTCTTTCACTGACGATAGGCTTAGTTGCATGAAGTGTAGTGTAGTGGTAGCTTTGGAGGCAAGGGTTACTGAGTTAGAAACGCGGATCCGCTCATTGGAGGCCTTTAGACCCAGCTATAGTCAGATTGTAATGTCAGGGAGCGCGGACCGCGTCAGAGCTAGGGCTGCTAGCGTTAGCCAGCCTAGCTCCCCAGTGACCTCCCCGCAGCTGGGAGAAGACCAGGATCGATTTGTGACAGTTCGGAAGAAGCATAGCGCTACACGCCACCCGGTAGTGCACCAGGAGCTCCCCGTCACAAATAGGTTTGCCCCTCTCAGCGGCGACACACCAGCTACTTGGACTCGTGAGACTCTAGTGATTGGAAGCTCTATAGTTAGAGACGTGGAGCTGCCAGCGGCATCAGTTAGGTGTTATCCGGGGGCCAGAATGGGTGACATCGATGGAAACCTTAGGCTTCTTAGACAGAGTAGGCAGAGGTACCGTCGAGTCGTGATTCACGCAGGCGGTAATGACGCCTGGCGGAGACAATCAGAAGTTCTCAAATTGCAGGTACAGGCTGTGTGTGAATTGGCAAAGTCGATGTCGGAGACTGAGACTCGCCCGCTCTGTCACAAATCAAGTATTCAGAACCTAGCCAGATAGAGACTGTGTCTGTCCCTCGAAAAAATAAAAATAAAAATAAAAATACATTTAAAAGACCAAAAAACTTAATACAAATACCAACTCGTGATACTAGTCAACCTCTAAATAAGTGTGTAAAGTGTGGACTGCTAAACATAAGGTCGATTTCTTCTAAATCCTTTTTAGTCAATGAATTAATTCAGGACCATAACATTGATATTTTGGCCCTGACTGAAATTTGGCTTCAACCTGGTGCTTTTGTGAGATTAAATGAGTCCACACCTCCAAGTCATGTCAACTTTCTGAGTGCCAGGAGCACAGGTCGAGGTGGTGGTGTTGCAGCCATTTCTCATTCTGGCTTGTTGCTTTGTCCTAAAACTAATAAAGCGTTCAGCTCGTTTGAAAGCCTCTGTCTATCAATAACCTGCCATAATTGGAAAAACCAAAAAGGTGTTTTATTTATAATAATTTACCGACCTCCTGGTCCTTATTCAGAGTTTTTAACAGAGTTCTCGGATTTTCTGTTGGGCTTGGTTGTAGACTGGGACAAAATTATAATACTTGGAGATTTTAACATAAAAACTGACCTGACAGATGACTATATATATATATATATATATATATATATATATATATATATATATATATATATATATATATATATATGTATATATATATAAGTTTTTTTTTCCTCAATTTTGGCCTGGTGTTTTATTTGTTGTAAAGCTTTTACTGTATGGAGGTCCATGGATTGCCCCAGTGTTTTCTCAAATGTCCTATATTATGCAAAATTGACTCTTGTGAGCTTTAAGCCATGTTAGACTATTGTTACCTCATCAAAAATATAACCAGAATTGTGTTTTGTTTCATTCACACATGTTTGAGTAATGCTGCATTATTAGTCTGTGTATCTCTTCAAAGTTCAGAATGCTCTGTTGCACCTTGTGATGTCATGAAACAGTAGTTTTCAAGTTAACAGAGCCTTTTACCTTTTGTTCAGTAGAGATTCCAGAGTTGAAATTATCCAAATGATTCTAGCGAAGGTGTATTGAGTTTAAAAACACAGTGGAGCACTTCCTGTATTACCACATGGCATCACAAGGTGGAACAGAGTGTTTTCTGTTTGAGAGAAGAACTCAGACTAAATATGTTGGGTTTTTGCGTTAAACATGTGTGAATGAAACAAAAGGTAACTCCAGGTCTGTTTTTAATGAGGAAACAACATTATAGCATAGATTACAAAATAGCGTAATATAGGCCCTTTAATGTTCTTTGTTACTCGAGTAGAATTTTTATTTTATAGGTGTTCCAAAGGATGGAGATCTTCCTCAAAGATGGTGGACTTGTTCAACCCTTCTGAAACCAACGGGAAAGAGTGCGTTCATCATTTCTACAACATCTGCAATGATATTCGTGTCTGAATCCTGACCAGAGGTGCTGCCTTCACTGAGCTTGTCAAGATTAGACTGTGAGCAACTTTAAAATGATCACTATGGCTTTTGGAAGAACGTCAAGATTAGCAGGACACTCTGTTTAAAGGTACTGTTTGGCTCAGTTTACAATATTTGTCAAAAAGGACATTTCTTGTGTTCTACAAATTGACGTATTAAGACTATGGAAACTGGAGTTTGACTTTGGGTTGTTTGCATGATGCGTGGTCAAAAGGCCTTTTGACTGGCCTGTATTTTTTACATGTCTTTAATGTATTTTGATTAGTACTGCAGCTGGAAAATCAAGTCGTAAGAATTGAATAAGTTATATTTTTATAAATCTGTTTGCAGGTTCATGGGGTTGGCTCTGGTGGAATAGTGGCTAAATGTTTTGTCCTGAGCAATTTAAGAAAAAAAAAAAAATGCTCTGTATTATACATTTTGTGTTTTTGCAGGTTTATGGGGTATAGTTATGGAGAGGTATAGGGTTTACTTACATTTTACAGTGTAATTGCATTACACCTGTGAGTGCAAATTGCTAGGAGTTGGGTGTAAATATTACAGTGTTAATTTTGTAACACTAACTAGTGTAGAATCTTCAGCACTTATCAGTGTTAATTTAGTGACACTAAACACCAGTGTAGACATATATGTACACTAGGGAGTGTTGTTTTTGACACTGTGAGTGTTAAAAACAACACTAGGTCAGTGTAAAATATTTTACACTTTCAAAAGTGTCAGTTTAACACTGAAAATTTAACAGTTAACTCGATACATATACACACTTTTAAAGTGTTAAAATTGACACTGTCAGTGTTAATTTAACACTGGCGAATTTGCTGTGTAGGGCTGGGCAATTAATCAAACTGCCATAGAGCCAAACTTTGGCTTTGGACGTTATAGAGGTCCACAGTCAGTAAACGCTTTGGAGTTCAGTTCAGATTATGGAGGGATAAATTGACTCTCACCAAAATTATATTAAAAACAAATGTAAGTAGTGTTAATATGATTGATCAGGATCTGGACCATACCTCAATCTCCCCCTGCTCCTCTCCAGCTCAACCACACCTTCAATTACCCAGAAGCCAGTGTTATACAGCCTATCCCGACAACACCGTCTGTCTTTGATCTCTCGACCCCCTCCCTCCCAGCCCCTGTCTCCTGTTCATCCGTCAGCCTGAATCATCTACAAAGGAGGGGGGTCCTGAAAGGTCTGGGCTCACCACCTTAGACAGAGCCTCCATCCTGAGTCTCCTCCCAACCATCACATCTATCCATCGTCAATAAACATCTTTGTATTGTATTGTATTATGGCATGGTCCTTGCTAGTGAAATGGCTTTTAATAAGAAACTCAACTGCCAACTTGTGATCGCTTAATGCAAGGAAAAAATATGGTGATCATTTTTTTTTGTCATACCACACATATCGCACATTCAGCACAGTTTAAGTCAATAAAGCATTTAAGTGTTTGGAGCTTGGGACTGATTTTCTGCACAAGTATTTTCAGCAGCAGTTTGTGGATGAACTCAAAGGTACGTCTCACACTTTTTGGGTAATCCAAGTGCAGGGCGTACATAAGCCCAAAGAGAATATAAGATACACATGGAGCGTTTGGAACATCATCCATGAGCACGCAGCCTTCCACACTGAGTGCCAGGGTGCAGACTTGTGTATTTGGTCCTCAGTCACAACTACAAGAACCGCAACTGGCACATTAGTAAAGTTGCAAGTGTGATTCCTGCAACAGAAATGGTCACATGAATAGACTAGGTGCACGAGAAAATGCTAACTTCCGGATTCTTGACCGGAACTTTAGTTATTAGCATCTGGTTGCTATTTCATGTGGCTATTTTAGATGGCAGATGGAAGGCTAAATCAATTATCTTTTTAAGTTAAAGGTTGTATGGAGGATTTTTTTTTGTTTCAAATTGTCAATGAAATTTCAAAATAGCATTGTAGAGATGCAGCAGCCTGTAATTATGATGACCAAAAAAAAAAAAAAAAAGAATGGTGGGTCTAGTTAAACATTAGCCAATAGATAACAAGGGTACCTCGTGGTTTACGTACGACTCTCACACATTCCACAGACGCAAGACGCTGTTTACTCGACCAACGCAGCGGTTCTTAGCGGCTTTTTCCAACTGCAGCTTCATCGCAGTTTGTTGCAATGGCAGACAAGAATCCACTACCAGTTAGCCGCAAAAGAAAGTCTGTTTTTGAGGTCGTTGAAAGAAGAAGAGAAGGGGAAAAGGAGAGAAGCTAAACTAAGGTGATTCTTAGAGATTCCTTTCAGCGATGGCGTGCACTGAAGCAGAGGGTCTAAAGACTGACACGTTGGTCGATAAATTACTTCTGGACAGTAACTTTAACAGAAATTCGTTCAGCAATTTGTTCATGCCCCCCGACTGTAAACGAGCATGATTAGGCGAGTAAGGAGGTGGGAGGAGGTGTTTCTACTTAGGGAGCTGTGGAGGGGGTGGGGGGATGGGGGGTTTCACGCATGTGCAACATCTGAAAAAGGACAAACAGTCGCTGTATTTCTCATTCCTTGGAAAATCCTCTATAACACCTTTAAGTTGTTAGTCAAATCAAAGTGTTTGTTTAGTTTTAGTTGCGTATCAACCTACCGTACCATCTCTTTGGAAATAAACGGGTCATCACGGACACAGACGCTCATTTGAAGGTGACTTGTGGTGTGGTTAGTTTGAATGGAAAGTGCACTGCTGCCGAATTTATCCATGTGATTTTGGATTCTGTTTATAACATGGTGCAAAATAATAAGACAATTTACCAGGTACATTTTAAATAATGAAATGATTGTGTGAAAAGACTTCTCAGTTGCACGCATATTGAATATACACGTTTTTTCCACCATCATAGTACCTGTCCATTCTAGTTATTTGTCATGTTCAAATGGGAATTATTCTTAACCCTTCCTGGCTCAGATTGTCATATTGATGATGTTTCATTACTACTGTATTTGTATTCACTTAACTTATGCAATGTCAGTAAACCACTACAAGAGTGTCTCGTTAAACATGATCACAAAACCAAATTTGATCACTTTACTTCAGTAATGGAATGAGCACATGTATCCACACATATTCAAACACAATATTTAATGTGTTCATGTAAAAAAATACCTGAGTAACATGAGCTGCGTAGTCTGAAATACAACACTATAAGAGCAGATTATACTCGAACATTGTGTCATATTGTGTGACATGCACGTGTTAACACCTGTTTCAGTAGTTCTGTTCTGTAGTATTAACCCCAATATTGACAAAAACAAGCTAAACAAAAATGCTTTAACAAATATGACTTTAACTTATACTATCATAAACAAAGATGTAACTAAATCAGTCGAGCTGGGTGGAGGCAGTGTTATTTTTACTCCAGTGATATTATTGCATTACTATAGATCCATCTTCTTCTTGACAGACAGATCAGAGAAGCATCTTCAGTGAGTTTTGTACCGTGTTCCTGTAAATTTATAATTGTTTCAAAATATTCAACAACATGACAGCCTTGATATTATCAGTAATAAGCAATGATCCTTGTTATCCTGCTTTCTTGTTTAGTAGTGATGAAGACAAGGACATGCATTCTTCTGACACCATTCACCATTGCTCTGGACTGGTCCAGCTCTGTCCTTTAGCACAGCAGCAGATGGAAGATCACACTGAGAGGACTGCAGAAAGAGAGAAAGAAAGAAAGAAAGAAAGAAGGAAAGAAAGAAAGAAAGAAAGAAAGAAAGAAAGAAGGTGAATAAACAGCCTACAGCACCCAGTGAATGACCAATTCATTTTTTTTATACTTAAATAAATATATCATTTTTTTAATTACATTTTAGTCAACTATGATTTTAGGACAAGTATTTTTGTACCAGCTGCACTGTTAAATATAAGTACACTACAATAGTACTGTGGTGGTTGATAATCCTATAATTCCATATTAATCGAAGTTCAATACAAACAAAGTCATTCAGTGTCACAATGGAAATAAGAGTTCACCTGAACACGTTCAAACAGTATGAGCCCAAGGTCAGTGTAAGACACTTGGAACTAACTTTTTGCAATGAGATGGTCATTAACTCTTTAACCAATAATATACGCTCTTAAAATGTAGTTTATACATAAATATAACATTAATATTTCATGTAATCATGAAGACAGATTAAAGTAGTTATAGTTAATAGAGACATTGCATACATTTAGTATGAGAATCAGTCCACCCCATTAGTGAACAAGTGCCATTTGTGAACGTCAGGCTTACCTTGTGATTTCACTGATATTTTGAGATGACACTTTCATATTTGAGGACGATGCTGTTCCTTTCTCTATTATGATGCCGTTGCTGCTTCTTTGAAGACTAATTACACAGACAAAGCTTAAAAACGACTAAGAGAGAAGCCGCCTCCCACATTTAAACCGCAGCGCAATTCAAACCGGAAACAAGTCACCCAGAGCAGTTTTACAACCGGAAGTAGCATTTTTTAACGTGCACAGGGTCTGTCACCACAGGAAAAGGTGCATCTGAACCTCTGGTACACAGTAATGACCCTGTAATTACATTTGTATTTATATTACTTTCACCACATATTCAGTACTGTGGTCACCTGTTTTTGTCCTTTGGTCTGATGCACTTTTCCTCTCAGTCGCTTTAGCCTCAGGTACCATTTGAATATGTTTAATTAACTATTTATAATTAACTATTTTTCCAGACCAAGTGTGGACATTCCCCAATGTCCAGAAAAGATACACTTTGCCACGATCCTCCTGTTTCTCCCTTTCCCCCTTCCTTTATATTTGTCACTCGCCTGTATTAATATAAAAACCTTATACATTATTGTGGGTTTTTGAGTTACACTTCATATGTACATGTTCTGAAAGTATTGAGACTATATGTTGTGAGAGGCAGGCAGCTGAAGTTAAGTTTGGAGTCATATTGTTTAAATTGTCCACTAGGGCTCTAGACTGACTTCACTGGTTGCATCTGGAACAATTTGAGTGTATCACAATTTACTTTCCTGCTGTCACTAGAAATGAACATACTTTTTAGAAGCCTGACATTTCTGTTTAAAAATGATATTATGTAATATTCAAATTTTCTGGCACATAAAATGTTGGGTTTTCATTGTCTCTAAATCGTTTACACCAGATGCGTCATACACCAATTGCACAAGCGATTCCCATGTTAACCCTATACAGAAGTGCGCTGCAGCGCGTGTCACGTGGGCGGTGCGAATCGAGCAGCGCCAACGATTCGTACGACAACAGGTGTGAACAATGAGCGGGAGTTTAACAAATGTGAACAATGAGCGGGAGTTTAACGCGATGGAAACACAGAGCGACCAGTGAGAACGGTGACGCCGCGTCCAACATGCTCCAAGTCTACACACTGTATAAATTCTATGGGTCTAATTGGACCCATATCAACCACCCAGTTTAACTTTAAACAGACGATTCTGCGCTAACTCAGCTGCTACATGTCAAAAAAACAAAAAAACAAAAAACAAGTAAAAATCTCATAAAGTCCATGTTTGTCAATGAAACTGAGCTGTAATCTGAAGCTCATTTATCATGTTTATATGCAACTCATGCTAACTAGAAAATGTTTACAGGCAAAAACAAAGGCCAAAAAGAACAAAACATGCACGACTTACCGTTTAGAGCCACTACGAAAGAAAACATCAATTTATATCCACAATAGAGCCATTTCATCCAGTGCGTCCTCTGCTCCATGTGTGCCGAGAATTTTCACTGTCTTTAATTCCATCAGGTTCAACAGTAGATTCTGCTCCAGGATTTCCACACATATAGAAGAATGTTTTCTCTACAAAACAAGGCGATTATCCTGCAAATGAGGCAGACAGGTTGTCTCTGCTTTAATAACTTTGTTTGGGTGCTGAGTGTCCGGAGCTCAGAGACACGGTGCAGAGCCCCGTGCGCCGTGTTCTTTGATTCTGGTGTCTCCCGCCCGGTACCACTGTTCCCCGGGCTATAGTTTGAGCCGTAGGCCGTTCACAATTATAACCAGCACTGGTGTAGTGGCTCCAGGTGAGTTCTCTCCTCAGTCCACTCGTGGACCAGCGTGGATAGTCCCACGATCGACCCATCTCCGGTTTACAATCAAGATTACAACGGGGAGCTCTGTGCGCTAAAACCAGTGCTCCTTCCACGAAACGTCCTGCCGTAGGAAGAAATGACAGATATGTCTGTCGAGATCTGCTACCATGTTAGAAAATCCTACTGTGTGGTTCCACTTTAATGATTTTGTTTCTGTTTGATCGCTGTTTTAATGTTTCAAGTATGGAGGCTCAAAAAAATAAAACATTCATACATGACGTTTTGGCAATTCTAATTACCTGGTCAGAATATGCTTCGGTAATTGTAAATATATGCCTCTACATTATTATATGCAGGTAGGACGTTTTGACAGTTCAAATAACCCTGACCCTAACTTCCTCAGTTCAGGGTCTGTCTTCTCTGCCTGGAGGCAGAGAAGACAGCTCACAGGAATCAGCACTATCCATGAATGTAAATTTTGGTTAAAACCCTTTACCTCCAATCCTACGTGCTTATGATATTGCAGTTCAAGATGTGAAGCACTGTGTGTGACTTTGTCTCTGAAAAGTGCTATATAAATTTACTCATGACCCAGCCAGAATATGCTTTTATGTATCTATGTTCTATTATACACACGAACCATATCTGAATTAACTTTTACATATACAAACTTAAATTTGGTTGGTTTTATATGCATGGCTATGGATAATTCCCAAATAATGTATAAGAACATGTTAAATAAAGACAATGTGACACAATAGCATTTTAATTTAATAAATACATTTTGAACAATTAAAATTCGTCTCTGGATCACTGAAATTTGCACAAGATAAATGAGCCCACCGAAGGCATGTCCCACACTGCACCTAGAGACAAAAATATATACATATAAAATGAAAAGCAATTTGAAAAGGTGAAAGTCATTACACCTACTCAACAAATAATTTCTACTCAGAGGAAGACAGATGAACATTTATTTAGCACTCTCACCTACTTATAAAGCACTCTCAACTACTTATATATATATTTCATTATAATTCCTACATGATCATCTTTACCATTTCAGTAACGCTGTCTTCTGCATCGTCCTCAAGCATGGAGCAGACCAAGCAGTAGTCTTCTGCTTTACCTGGAAAGAAAGAGCACTTCAGTTGAATACGTATTATTGACATAACTGTAGGCATCATACATTAATTCCTTTATTATAGCTGCCATGTATACATTGTCATTTATGTGCCCCTACAAATATACATCATCCAAAATATATGAAGCATGTATATTTTATCATAACCATGACCATATGGCCAAGGCTTTGGAAAGACTGGCATTTCATCAACTTCACATTATTGGTATTGTAGTTAAAAAGTTGTAGCTATTAACTATACATTATCTTCATACTTACCCCGATTTTTCAGCAGTATACAGGCTATCTGCTCCCTATACTCGCTCACAGCATCAGCTGTGGTAAGTACCTTCCGTGCTTCACCTCTCAAAATGAAGTTTTCTGCAAACTGTACATTGTTTTTGTACACATTAACAAGAAAAATAATACGTGTTAATTATGCATCTTGTCAGCTTTTCAAAGCGGTGAACAAAACAAAACTTTTATTACCTTCAGCACAAAAATTCCACAGCTACTGGCGTCCTGCTGTTTGTGATGCTGCGAAGTTTGTATCTTCCATGACTCCGCAGATCTCGGCATCATTTTCATAAAGTTCCTGGTTAAAACTGAATCAGAACCAGATTACCATTCAGCTAGACATATTCCTGTAAATCATCAGTGGATAAGCATAAATACCTCCAGTTGCAGAGAACTTTTCTTGCATAATAGTCCTCATTTCCCATGGGGTCTATTAGGAGCAGGGTCATTGTGGGAATAAGATAAGATAAGATAAGATAATCCTTTATTTGTCCCACAATGGGGAAATTGCAGTATGTTGATAATCTTAAAAAAAAAAAAAAACTCACTTAAACAAAACCGTACTTTCAAAAAACATTTTTGTCCAACAAAATGTAGAGTAAACCAATACTACAAGAATCCAGTGTGCAGAGAAATTCAACGGGCACAGCCAAAATGTCTCAACTGGGAATTTCATCTGTAGGATATTTTACAGCAAGTAAATTTAATGATTTACTTAAATTTACTGAGCATTCCCTAATTTTAGAATACATTCATTACCTTACAGAGGGTACGGAAGTTGCCCGAAAATAATGCTGTTCCAACCAGAGCTCCATATGGTACACAGGCTTCTGTTCAAAGTAAAAACACTCACTCACTCACTCTCTATAAAAATGTTTGATAACCTGTAATATGTCAATTTTACTTGCCTTGAGTTCCGCAATGAGACAATGAAGGTATGCATCAATTACCTAAAATGTGAGCAAAGGAATGGTAACACATAATATAGAAACATTATGTTACAAGCTGTTAATTATAACAAATTGCTCTTACATCATCTGCCACCCACTGTGTACCCTGCAGCATCCTAAATGACGTATCATATAGTTTATATGGACCGATGATGCCTCCATGCGCCCATCATCTTTCGCCATCCAAAGTCTGTGTACTAAAAGAAAATTAATAATTTTCTTAAAGAAAATTAATAATTTTCTTTTAGTAATTCATAATTTTAAATTATGAATTACGTATGTGTTTTTTTTGTAGAAATAGCTCAAGGCTGATTAGACCAGAGAAGATGGCGGTCAGGCGAAGCTGTGAGTGACACGTACACTGCTTCCCCAATTTATGCCGCTCAAACCGGGCGTCAGTAACTAACAAATATAATTATCAAAACTGGAATTCCCCGGCGACGATTCACTCCAAGATTTGGAGTCATTCATTGATTCGATTTACGACAAGATGACACAGAAACCAGAGAGTAAACGCGGAAGAGCGGAGCTTGGCTCGAGCGACACCGATACAGATGGCTCTTTATCCATTGAAATTCGCCAAATGCGACAATCGATGGATTTAATGCAACAACAACTTAAGAAACTTGATTTACTGCAATCACTGAAGGATGAGGTCAGTGAGCTCAAACAATCCCTGGACTATCACATCGCTTTAGTTGATATCCTAAAACAAGATAACGAATCGCTACGCACTGAAGTAAGCCATCTCAAAACATTGACAGACCAACTGCAACAAAACTCCCATGACGCTCAAAACCACATTCTTGACCTGCAATGCAGGAGCATGAGAGACAACTTCATAATACATGGTTTACCGGAACAGCAAAAAGAGACTTATCAAATATCGGAACAACTAGTTAAATCTTTCCTCAAAACTAACCTTAAGATGGAAGAGAATGTGGTACAACAAATCCATCTAGCGAGAGCACACCGTCTGGGTCAGCTACGCGAAGGAGCATCCCGCAGTCGTCCCATTGTAGCAAAACTTCTGGATCCCAGGTACAAGGCAGTCATCATGGGGAAAGCCAAGGTGCTCAAGGGGACAAACCTCGCCTTGAGTGACCAGTTTCCCCCGGAGATCATGCGAAGACGCAGGCTTCTCCAGCCGGTGCTGGAGCGGGGGAGAGGACAAGACTGTCCATAGACAAACTTTACATTGATGGTCAACTGTATCGAAACTCCAAAATAACTTATTGGCTTACGGGCGGCGACGGACTACATGTGCATCCCTAAGGTAAACGCGGATACACACTGATGACGTCATCTGAGCGACTCAATCTCCTAGGACTTATCCTGGTGGAAAATTTATTTTATTTTATTATTATTTTCTTTCTTTCTTTTTTTCCCCCCATTTTTTTTTTTTTTCCTACTTCTTTTTATTATTATTTTTTTCCGTCCTACTTACTATTTTTGTGTTTGTCTAACGCGGCAAGGGGGGGAAGGCAACACGTGACATCCTCGGATTGTGGACATTGAACCCATGGTCTATTGTTTTACAGACCACTCTAAACTGGATCTACTGTTTTCTTTTTTCCCCTTTTTTTGTTTATTTTACTGTTTGTTTTTTTTTCTCTTCTTTGAAATGATGCATATGCACACAAAACACACACACACACACACACACACATCAATACAGACACTCACCCACTCACACAACACAAGCAAGCTCACAATTATCAGCTTTACTCTCCCATCTATCTATAATTAATATGGCAAAGCTCAAACTACTGTCGTGGAATATTCGGGGAATTGGCAACCAGAAAAAAAAACTTAAAGTATTAGATCAAATATGTAAACTTAAAGCAGACATCTGTCTTCTTCAAGAAACTCATGCAACAAATTCAACATACCAAAATATTAAAACAACACAATATTGTCATCTATTTTCAGCTCACTACAATACTAAACAGAGAGGAGTATGTATATTGATCAACCGAAATGTCCAATTCGTTCATAATTCTACCATTTCAGACCCAGAAGGACGGTATATTATTATTAATATTTCAATTAACAATAGTCCCGTCACAATTGGCAATGTGTATGGCCCCAACACAGACGACCCCAGTTTTTTCAGGAATTTTTTTTCTCTCCTTCAAAATTGTACAAACTGTCCAGTAATTTTAGGTGGTGACTTCAACACTGTACTTGACCCTACAATAGATAGATCAAAAACAAAAAACACACGTATTTGGCAATCCTCAGAAACACTCAAACACCTTATGGATGACTTTGGCATTGGCGATAGTTGGCGACTCCAGAACCCAAAAAAGAAACAATATACATTCTATTCATCTGTTCACCACTCCTACCATCGCATTGACTTTATTCTTAATAGTAACTCAATCATGTCGCAAATATCGGAACAACAAATTCATCCTATCATCATTAGTGATCACGCCCCAATAACAATTACTTGGAATTACTCAGACCAACCTAAACCGAACACCAGATGGCGCTTTAACACATCACTCCTATCAGATCCTAATTTTGACAGTTATATCAGGCGAGAGTGGGCATCCTTTCTAGGGCTGAATGGCTCTCCGGAGTCATCACCCTCCCTGTTGTGGCAGACGGGAAAGGCGGTCCTCACTGGTCGTATCATTACCTTCTCCGTTAATAAATCTAAAAAAGAAAAAGAACTGGAATACAAGTTAGAACAAGAAATAAAAACACTGGAACAAACAAATATGAGAAATCCTACAGACAACCTACAAAATGAAATAAGAAAACTCAAATTCCAGGTAGATGAAATTATAAATAAACGAACTCAATTCCTCATTCACAGACTCAGACAAGAATACTTTCACCATAACAATAAATCAGGCAAATATTTGGCAAACCAAATCAAAATAAACAAAGACAAAACATCAATTCCTGTTATCAAGAACTCAGCAGGGAAGCCCACCACATCACATAGAGAAATAAATGAGATATTTCAAAAGTTCTATAGTAGACTATACTCCTCTGAAATACAAACAAACCTAGAACATATACAATCCTTCCTTAAGAACATCAATTTACCAACTCTCACCACAGACCAAATATCGAGATTAGATGCACCAATTATGGAAACAGAACTGAACTCAGCTCTGACATGTATGCCTAACAATAAATCTCCCGGTCCCGATGGCTTCCCTGCTGAGTTCTACAAACATTTTTGGGACATACTGTCACCACTATTCATGCAAATGCTGCAAGAATCAAAACAAAACTCTAAACTCCCAATACACATGAACTCAGCCACAATATCCCTTATTCTCAAACCTAATAAAGACCCTACACTACCATCTAGCTACAGGCCCATTTCTCTCATGAACGTAGACACAAAAATTATAGCCAAAACACTCGCTCACCGATTAGAGAAAGTAATCCCCTCAATCATTCACCCAGACCAAACAGGTTTTGTCAAAGGAAGATACGCATCCACTAACACCCGCAGATTGTTTAATCTAATTCACTGGTCATCAATAAACCAAGGAAAACACATAATAGCATCTCTAGATGCAGAAAAGGCATTTGACAGAGTTGACTGGACTTTCCTGTTTGCCACGCTTGGGAGGTTTGGCTTCGGAGAGTCATTCACCAACTGGATAAGGATTCTCTATACATCACCTACTGCCACTGTTATCACAAATGGTTTAACATCACGACCCTTCACATTGCATCGTGGGAACCGGCAGGGATGCCCACTCTCACCATTATTGTTTCTAATTTTCATTGAACCACTGGCAGCTGCAATCCGTCAAAATAATCAGATCAAAGGTATTCAAACACTAAACCAGGAACATAAAATAAGTCTATATGCAGATGACGTTCTCCTATTTTTACAAGACCCACCCACCTCCCTTCACCACGCCATAAACCTTATAGAAGCATACTCTAGCCTTCTAGCATTCTCAATACTCAATCAACTGGAATAAGTCATCAATACTACCGCTACAGCCAAACAGTTGGGATGTGACATCAACACCCACCCCAGTTCCACTCTGCACCGATCACATCACCTATTTGGGAATAAGGATTTCCCCCAGGCTGTCAGAGTTGTCTACCCTCAATTTCTCTCCACTACTTAAACAAATAGAAAATGATTTACAACGCTGGATGAATCTCCCCATCTCAATATTAGGCCGAATATCCATTATCAAAACAAAATGTAGTTGATTCTTCCCAGAATCAACTACCTATTCTCAATGACCCTGTCCAACCCTCTGCAGCTTGGTTTAAATCACTCGATTCCACCATTAATGCATTTTACTGGAAAAACAAACCCCCACGGCTTAAACTCTCAACACTCCAGAAACCAAAATTACAAGGAGGCCTTAATGCGCCAAACTTTTATCATTATTCAATATCCAACCATCTACAGTTTATTTACAAATGGATTCACTCAAACCCCTCTGATCAAATTTGGATTGACACTGAACAAATAATATGTAACAAAATAAAAATTTCAGACTTACCTTTTCTGGACCAATCAATAAGGAAAAATGCACTTTTCAAAGCACCAACCATAGCAGCGGCTCTGACAGCCTGGTGGAAATTCTACCAAATATCACATACCCCTCACACTCCAACAAAAAACACACCAATCTGGAACAATCCCGAATTCACAAGTAATAAGAAACCTCTACACTTTATCAAATGGGAAGAAAAGGGCATAACTCACCTTAAACATATTTTCACTGACAACACTCTTGCACCATTTACACACCTGGTCCAGGAATATGGCATCGAGAGCAAATGCTTCCTTGAATACCTCCAGCTAAAATCAATCATTCAAAATAAACTAAAAACTCAATCAACAAACTTAAACCTTCCTCAAATAATATCAAGATTTATACAGATTACCCCTATAAAATTAAACTCAAAGATATACAAAATAATCACACATACAGACAATGAACAATCTCTACCAATTACAAAATGGCAACAGGATTTAGCGTTTGCTCCTGATGCCAATTTCTGGACCCAAATCTGCAAAAACCTTTACTCAATGACCAGCAATTCTAACCTACAACTCATTCAATTCAAAGTCCTTCACAGATACCACTACACTGGCTATAAATTATCAAAAATGGGATCCACCTCTGGAGCATGTTCACAATGTACACAAGGAAACACTGACAATTACATTCACGCTTTCTGGCACTGTACACCAATTCAAGCATTCTGGGAAACTATCACCCATGCACTCACCACAATACTCGAATGTCACATCCCAATGTCCCCATCCCTCTGCCTGCTTGGAGACATATCCACTTTCAACCTCCATCAATCTAGCAAAAAACACCTCCTTGTGTCGCTAACTATCGCCAAGAAAGTTATTTTACTTAATTGGAAATCACGGGACAAAATACATATTGCCACTTGGAAACAGTTACTATTTGACTACATCTCCAACCATACCATGCACTCTGAACTCAATACAGACTCATCGAACACACCCTGGTCCTCATTCATCACCTTTTTAGAGCCATAACACCTCAAATATAGCTTCTTCTGTTTAGTTAGTAATTATGATTATTATTGTTATGTTTATATCTGTTGTTGTTATTGTGTTGTTGTTGTTATGATTATTGTACATTATATATTATTATTATTATTATTATTATTATTATTATTATTATTACTATTATTGTACATTATATATTATCATTATTATTACTATTGTGATTACTACCACCTCCTCCCTTCTGGTTTCAAACCCACTATTCCCAATCTCTTTCCCGCTTTCGCACACACACACATGCACACACACACACACACACACATGCACACACACACACACATAATATACATATATATACTCTTCTTGTTTGGTTGTTGTTCTTTTTTATGATTACTGATTTCTTATTGTTATTGTATGTTCTGCTTTATCTGTATTGAAATAATAAAAAATTAAAAAAAAAAAAAAAAAAAAAAAAAAGAAATAGCTCAAGGCCAACGGGCCAACATTGAATAGGTCATTAACCTTTAAGGGTAAAAGGATTGGCGTTTTTTAAAATGTGTTTTATTATAATGTAAGTTTACACATTATATTTTATGGAGTCAAACATTTAGAACAGTGGTGCCCAAAGTGTGGCCCACGGGCCAAACTCAGACCGCCAGGGAGTCTATTTTAGCCTGCAAAGGGGTGCAAACAATTAAAAAAAATATCTATTTTTATTAAAAATTATTTATTAGAGTGCCAAAGGACATTCAATCAAGTCTCTATGGTTAAAACATGTTATTTAAACATATTTTAAGAAATTCTTTACAAAGTTTAAAATGCAACACATAAGGTAGCCCTTCATATGGTTTTACAGAACCTGCATCCTCCTAAAATTCAGCCTTAAAGGTTAAACATGGACCAAGCATGCAAAACATGCAAACCCCAGTCAGGCAACAATTAACCTGGTATTATGGCCAAACTGGCAACAGAAGACCAACCGGTCAACAACAAATATTTTTAAAAGGCCACCTTCATGTTGTGTTGTGGGTTTGTCAGGGTTTGAATGAAGTTTTTTGCCAAAGGTTATTACAGAAGCTCTTACTGGGTCAAACCTCTGGCTTTCTGGTTTCATAAAATCTTCCTTCACAGGCCTCCGGTATGGCTTAATATGGTCAATGTTATATGTAATCTGAAGGGTGATGCCAGCAGAATTTTTCAGTGTGACATGTTTGAAACTGATGTCTTCAATTATATAAGGCCCTGAAAAATCTGGCTGAAGCCTTCCACCTTTCCTTCCTCGCTTTCTCTCACTTTTTCTTCCACAGACTTCTTCACCTCCTCTTGAACCTGCTTTTTTGAAACACTTTTTTTTGACAAATTCAAAATGAATGATCTGATTATGAGTTTTTAAAGCAGAAAATACTTCATTGCATGTGAGGTGCAATAGGAAAGAGCACAAGCAACAAGCACTTATTTTTATTGGCTTGCCCAATAAGAACTGTCATATTTTCAAGTGTTTTATGTACCACAATATCAAAGGATGAAGCAGCTGATAAAGAAAATATTGCAAACCTACCATTGTAGTGATGTACACATAGTAATAATAATAATAGTTTTAAATATGAATTACAATAACTAACAATAGACAACTTTATAGAGTCATGCACAGTTAATTCTAGAGATAGTACAGAGAAAACTCTGTGTGTTTCGTGGTGGTGTGTACTTTTGACCGTAGGGAAAACAGTGTGGCATCCAAAAAAAATGTCCCAGTTGTTTCGCTGATCATTGACCAGTTTCCTAAGGGCTCTATAAGCAGGCAGAATAAAGCACACAAGAAATGTTGTTTTGAAAGCCATATAGATGTGACATAAAATTATAGCACAAACCTTTTTATGTTATCGTTTGTTTTTTCATCTAGGCCAGGGGTGTCAAACTCATTTTAGCTTGGGGGCCACATGAAGGAAAATCTATTCCCAAGTGGGCCGGACCGGTAAAATCATGGTAAATAACTTAAAAACAACAGCTTTAGATTGTTTTCTTTGTTTTAATACGGTCCAAAATAGTACAAGCAAAACCTCAGTATTAATCATAAAACACTTTTGAGAAATTCTGAGGAAAAGGAACACACAAACACACAATGCCTCAGTGATTCACAGAAGTATATCACAGAACACAGAACTTTATCAGGATGTCTCATGCAGCACTTTACGTGTGGTTGCACTATCTATTTGGCTCCTGATACCTGACATCTTTTAGCTTTAACCAGCGCATCAATATCAGGCGTCATATCCTGAGTGATAGCCAACTTCAGGATGTGATTTAAGTGTGGCGGGATTCACGGTGAATGGCGAGCAAAAAACTTTGAAGTCTTTCTCCAGTTCACAAAAGATTTGAAAGCGTTGCCCAAACTCATGTAACAGTCCCGTTATTTTATCTTTGTGTAACCAGGTGGTTAGCGGGGTTTCCAACCCAGTGCTAGGTCTGTGAACGCATCGCCCGGGAGCGGCTGCCATCTCCCCACCCGTTCGATGATTAGTAGATTTACTAAAGGTGCGCACGCCAGGTTGTTGGAAGTCGGGGCTGTTGCAGACATAAGCGATGTCTATAACCATCTATAACTCTATCCTCAAACCTAAATCAAAACAAACTGGGAAAACAATGGGACTAGCCAGGTCAGGTCCAGAGGTGTGAAAACACCCATCATGGCCCTGAATGGATATGCTAAGTACTCCCCCGCTCCCACTCCATATTGAATAGACTCACATGACTAACAGAAACTGTTAACAACTCCATATTGTATCACCTGACCAACTGAAACTGTATTTAAATATGTGTTGTCTCAGAGTAATTTTCATTGTAATTAGCTCCTCCCTTCAGGCAGATATAAAGCAGTGTCCGCCAGCATCTGACCAGAACTGAAGAAGCAGCTCGGATGAGCTGCGAAACGTATTCAACCAAATAAACTATGTCCAGTTGACAAATTAAATTTTCTCCTTTTTTGCCAGGTATAGTAGTGACTTAGTGTGTTTAATTGTGCCTGTAGCGATCCGAAACACTGCAATACTAAACAGCACTTTATACCAACTTAGCACTTAAAATTAGCACCTTCAGCACTGATCCTCGCCCCTCATCACATAGCACTTTAGCTCAGTAGAATGGGGTTTGGGTTTTTTTGCGTTTTTATTGTTTGGGTTGATTTACTAATTTTGGTTTGTAGTGATTAACCTTTAGTTTTCTTTATTTTTGTTTTTTTTCCACTTATTGAAAGCTAAAGGTGTTTTTTTTGGGGAGCTGTGGATTGGGTTGCTATTTTAAAGAAACTGAATAAAAGAATAATTGTTTTAAATATCATTGTGAATAAAAGTTGTATAGTTGCACAAATAACTTGTGTTTTGGTTATTTTTATTTTAAGCCAGATCGTGCCTTGTGTAGTTTTAAAGGGGAGCATTGGCCTTTTCCCTCGGTTACATTTGAACCGCTTCATATCTGCGACATGTTGGGTCGCGCACACATTTTTTAGACAAGGGAAGTGAGCGGCATCACCAGTAGCGAGTTGCGTCTCCCACAATAACAGCTTCGACTTGAAAGAGCGTATGCTGTCATAATACTGAGTGACAACTTTGTTGCGCCCTTGAAGCTGTTTGTTCAAGTTATTCAGGTGCTCTGTAACATCCACCATAAATGCAAGGTCCTGCATCCATTCTGCGGAATGAAATTCTAACACTGGTTTGCCCTTTTCTTCCATGAACTGTTCAATTTCTTCTCGTAAATCAAAGAACTGCCTCAGCATAGCACCTCGGCTTAACCACCTTACCTCAGTGTGGTATGGCAGGCCATAGATGTAGTCTTTCTCTCTGAGAAGGCTGTCAAACTGACGGTGATTCAGGCCTCTGGATCGGATGAAATTTATAGTTTGGATGACCACCTTCATGATGTTATCCATCTTTAATGACTTGCAACACAAAGCCTCCTGGTGCAAAATACAGTGAAAAGTCCAAAAATCACGTCCTCCATTTGCAGATTGCACTTTCTCTCTGAACTTTGTCACAACACCTGCTTTTTTCCTGATCATTGAGGGCGCACCATCTGTAGCCAGGCTGAGAGCGCGGGACCAATCCACTCTGTCCAGCGCGCCGACGAGTGCGGTGAAAATATCAGCTGCTGTCGTTGTGTCTGTTATTGGCACAATCTCCACGAACTCTTCAGTGACCGTCAGTGTGTCATCAACTCCGCGGATGAAAATGGCCAAATGTGCAACATCTGTAATGTCCGTGCTTTCATCAATTGCAACTGAAAATGCAATAAATGACTTTACTTTGTGCTTTAACTGGCTGTCCAAATCCACTGAAAGATCGGAAATCCTGTCTGCAACTGTGTTTCTTGTCAGGCTGATATTTGCAAAAGCCTGGCGCTTTTCAGGGCACACAATCTCCGCTGCCTTCATCATGCATGTTTTGACAAATTCACCCTCACTAAATGGTTTTGAAGCCACTGCGATTTCATTAGCAATGAGGTAGCTAGCTTTCACTGCAGCGTCACTGATGTCTCGACTGTGAGTAAACACAGACTGCTGTTTCTTCAAACCCGCCAACAGTTCATTCACCTTCTCTTTTCTCCGCTGTCCTTGAAAGTTGTCATATTTGTCGGCATGAAGACTCACATAGTGACGACGAAGGTTATATTCTTTCAGCACTGCAACATGCTGTGAACACACTAAACATACAGCTTTCTCATTCACTTCCGTGAAGAAATAGGAGAATGACCATTTTTCTTGGAACACTCTGCACTCTGCATCTACTTTTCTCTTTTTTGGCAGAGACATATTGGGGCGATTAGGGTACCAAAGCAATATTAAAAGTAGAAGCCATAATAACCTACTTGCTCTACCCTAGTATGAGCAGTTCGCTTGCTTAATACAATTGCTATTGCCCCATCCAGTGGATGCAATTAGAACAGCAGTTTCTTTTATTAAAAAAATTGCCTTTTTATACTTTACAAAATCATCTCGCGGGCCGGATTAAACCCATTTGCGGGCCTGATCAGGCCCGCGGGCCGTATGATTGACACCCCTGATCTAGGCCATTAGTCTGAGGATGGTAGGCTGCTGTGACTGTCCTCTCTATTTTAAGGATTTCACACAGCCTTGTGTTGATCTTCAAAAGACAAACAAAAGTAATTAGTAAATAACTCACTCAGATTTAATGCTTTGCAGACATTTTGTTGACATCACTGAAACAGGAGTATAAGAGGATTCTTGCAGGGCAGCCATGGCAGTAAATAATTTTGCAGAGGTTTTCTGCGACCTCTTTTCTTTTCAATGGGTAGACCTCTATCCACTTGGAAAAATAGTCTTTGGCAGTCATTATGTATTGATTGCCACTGGGTGTCTTTGGGAGGGGAACAGTGAGGTCAGTGCCAACAAGTTCCCATACAGCTGACACCTGACATGGAAATACAAAAAAACTCAAGTGTTTATATAGTAATTCTATAATAAAGTAATTATACACATATATACATATGTTGCATTGCGACTTTATTTACCTTTATGCACTGCAAGGGTTGTACTGCTGTAAGCGGCTTGCCAACCTTCTGTCATTGGTCACATTCCTGGATCTTCAGCACATACAATAAAATTAGTGTTCACAGAATAAGTATAATCACTGCACCCAGTCCTATTTTACTACATGCCATCATGAAACTCTTGAGATGTTATTCATATTTTATTACACTTATTAATTTGAGTAACAGACATACCCATTTGTCAGTGTCTATTGACCTGCCATACCAGTAGAACCTTGCACACAAGGCACTTCTGGTTTTGCCCATGCCAGTATGCCCTCCTATTGGCGAGGAATGAAACTCTGTGACTGAGTGACCTTGTCTCCTTTTCAGTCTTTACAGCTCGCCTTGTCCCAAAAAAGAGCTCTCCATCTACGTTAAAGGAAGTATAAAAGGAGAATTATAATTACAAGAATTATAATGGTAATTAATAATGCATTGTACTACATATTAGATTTGTTACTTCTAAACTACTGACCTTTCAAGGTGAATTTGGAGGCACACCACCTGCCTCTTTCCTTTGTCATACTCACTGGGGTATGACCCCGCAAAGAGCAGAGCATGCACTTCATCATACTTCTCTTCCATATCTACAAAGACAGTTGTGCTTCAATTCTGTTCTGGTACGTATCTTGAAATACCCTGAAGACTGAATGCCAAAACGTGTAGCATTGGTTTGTAGCCTAACAAATAAATTAATTTTAGAGTGTGTGTGTGTGTGTGTGTATGTGTGTGTATATGTGTGTAAGTAACAAATCTGTTCTGGTAAAGGTCAAATGTTTTTATTTCATTCTTTTTTTTTTTGCTTTTTACTTTAATTTGGGAGCAACATAAAAAATAGATGTATTATAAAACAGCATGCACAGACCACATGTCAGCGCTACACTGAGCACTGTGATGTAATAATTGCTTCTCATAAGTGGTTAAATTTGCTTACTTACCAAACATAAATTAGTTGTTTCATCTAAATAAAAAACTATATTGCAAAAGTGTTGCTTCTTTTACAGGTGATTTTACTGGTGATACTAAACGACAGCTGTATACAGACCGAGTCTGCAAAGTAAAATACAGTTTTATAATTCAAAACAAGCCAATAAGAATAAATTGAGGCGGTCACGGACTCAAACAAGACTCACATAAACACTAGAAATCAGCATTTGGTTCAGATTAAGTGTTGTGCGCATGCGCAGTGGCGCTTGGTAGGATGTCTCGGCGGGTAGGAAGGATTTATAGAACACCGGGAAGAACGATCCGCAATCCCGCTGAGCCATAAACAGTGAGGCTTTTCCCGCAGCCTCAGTAAACCAACTGCCTGTGACTGCTCCATGTTAAATACGGATAAACAAGACCACCGCCCGGGAGCATCCACAAACCAACACCATCTCATGTCCAGACTTTTTTCATCTGTGTTCGGCTTTAGGTCGGGTGACGTGCAGTGAGGTTTACAGCTACGAGGCAAATGCTGAGAAATGTTGATGCCCTCCAAGTTGCTTTTCTTTACAAACACACAAAAATCACATTATCTAATTGTGATTTGATGCTTTGTATGTGCACATGGCTTAAGTCATAATCAAAATTTTAAGGAATAACGTCTTGAAAGCTTCACTCTGTGTCTTGAGTCTATATAATACATGGGTTTGACTTTCTGAAATGAGTGCCAGAAAATATTGAACTTTTTCATAATATCATTTTTTAAGACGTACTAGTATATTGAATATTTTTGGCTTTAAAGTTGGTCTAGAGCACAGTTAAGTATTTTCAAGTTTTAAAAATAATGTGATTGTATGACTTCACTAATGCATTAGAGTTTTCAAATGTAACAACAACTTACCTCTGCATTTGTTGGCTGGAGGAGTTGTTCAAGCGACTGGCCCACAGCTTCTTTTTTCTGCTTGAAAATGTCATGGAGATGTTGAGAGTAAGCATCCAAAGCCTCGTAAAAGTTCTACTGAAAGTTTCTATTGGCTACTCCTCTGCTGAACTCTGCAAACGCCTGCACAATGGGCTCTATTCACGCTTCATCACAAAACCGGAAGACGTTTCTTCAACTAGATCACAGGTCATTGTATTCTTTCTTTTTGTATTCTTTCTTTTTTCCTTTTATAAATAACTTATTAATTTGTGTATTATAATTTGTCTAATTTAAAAAGATGCCATTGTAGCGTTCTATTATCTTCAGCAGATCAACCCTTACAACCAGCTTCCTGAAAGTGACACTGAAGATGCGATTAGAGTCCCAAAAGTCTTTATTCCTCAATCTTACCATGTAACAACCATTACACAGGGGGATCGAAATTGTGTTTCCCCAAGCTCCAAATGTGCAATTTAACATTAAAAACACACACGGAACATGAAATGTACACAGACATCAGTAATAAATAAAATAACACAAAATATACAGGCAGACAGACAAGGAACATATACATTTCCAACAGGGAAAGAAAGGTGAGGTAGTTATTTTGGTAAAAAATAAGAGTGCAATATGTAAAGGTGCAGAGTGCTAAACATAGCAGCATGGATATAGGAATAGTTGTTGGATGTAGTGGTTGACATGTTCATGGAATTACGTATCTTGAGTGCATTGATTAGCCTGATGGCCTGTGGGAAGAAGCTGTTGCTTAATCTTGTACTGTTGCACCGCAAGCTGTGGTAACATTTACCAGATGGTAGGAAGGAGAACAGTTTGTGTGCTGGGTGGGTGGTGTCCTTAATGATATAGATGGCTCTCTTGCAGCAACGGGATGTGTACAAGTCCTGAATGGGTGGTTGGGGTGATCTGATGATCTTTTCTGCGGTCTTCACCACCCTCTGTAAGGCCTTTTTGTCCACAGCCGAACAGCTGCCGTACTAGACTGAGAGGCTCCTGGTGAGGATGGTCTCAATCATACCCCTGTAGAAGATGGTGAGTGCAGAAGAGTGGAGGTCAGCTCTCCTCATCCTGCGGAGGAAGAGTAGGTGTTGCTGCGCTTTCTTGACCAGGGAGGTGGTGTTAGTAGTCCATGTGAGGTCATTTGTGATATGCACCCCTAGGAACTAGGAGCTTTTCACAGACTCCACAGCACTGCCATTGATGGTGAGCGAGGTGTGTGTCACGTGTTTCTTTCTGAAGTCCACTATTATTTCTTTTGTTTTGCTGACATTGAGTTGAAGATTGTTCATGTCACACCAGTTGATGAGTTGATGGACCTCCTCTCTGTAGGCTAAATCATCGTCACTGATGAGGCCCACCACTGTTGTGTCATCTGCAAACTTGATGATGTGGTTTGAAGTAAATCTGGCACAACAGTCATGCGTCATCAGTGTGAACAGCAGGGGGCTCAGCACAAATCCCTGGGGAACCCAGTGTTTATGATGATGGTCTCTGAGGATTTTTTGGCATCCCCCATGGAAAGCTTTGGTAGGTTGTGAAGAGCGCTGCTGCTGAATCCACGGTTTTATCACATGTTTCCAAACGTCTTCTAGTAAGCGTGAATAGAGTGTATAAGGGGGATATGGGGATATAGGGTCAAGACAACGTTGTGACTATGTAGCACAATGTAATATTTTGGGAAAATATCGAATTGCGATTGTAATTAGATGTGTAATTCTGTTCAAAGTTCATAGTTTAAACGTGTCCAGAAGAGTTGACAAAAAGACCAAAATCTGAACTGACAAACTAATTCAAGAATCACATTTCAGAACATGTTTGTACAGATCTAAACTACAGGGTTAGCTGTTTTTATGCAGAATAAGACGGATTTCAATTAACTAAAGACTGAGAGATGAAACAGTCATGTCTACTCGTCCAGGATATGGTTGGGGTTTTTGAAAATTCCCCATTTTAAACTTGAGACTGCTTTTCCAGCCACAATATCCAGTTGGGGAGCCACCTTCTTTAAGAGAGGGGTACTTTTCAGTTAGTGCAGGGGCTACTCGTGCAAAACCTTCCTTCGGATATGGAGTACAGTTGTACATGTACTCAGCAGGTTTTTGCAAGATCATATGCTCTCTTGTTCCATCCTTCATGTGTGCAAGGTTAGGCTGCCTTAACCTGAAATGAACATCTGCTGAGAAATTTGGGATGTCGAAAGATGATGGCCACATCAGTTACATTACCGAACTCATGCAAAATGCAAATTAATGCACTTTTATTGTTAGATTATTAAAGACAACTGAACAGTAATTATAGAATCAAATAAAACTAAAACTAAAAGAATAAAATCAAATTCAAGGGGCGATACATGGTTTGTCCCAGGGTACGCATATTCCTGGGCTGTTTCCAGATCTTCGAGGATCTGCATGAATCTGATTTTAGCACTGCCTTTATTTCGGTCATTGAGTCTCTCCATTTGAGGAACCAAGCTTAAAAGAAAGAGCTCAGTGTCAGATTTTGATTCCTGCTCTTGAGTTAGGAGTTAGGAACTAATTTCTCTTATTATGCTGTTGGGCTTCCTGCTTCTGCTCCTCTGCCTTCTCCACGCCCCTCATGGCCTCTCCACTGGTTCCAGAGCTGGTGTCTCCTGTGTCTCTCCCTGTGCGCTTTCATTGAACCCCTCAACAGCTTCCTCCAAATTCCCTACAGTGCTACAAAAACACATAACATAACACAACAGTAATAATAATACAGCGTATTTTTCCAAATCTTCTATTAGGGATATAAGGCTTGAGGAAACTCTTTTGGGAGGAGTACTTCCACACTCGCTGATTACACTTACTGAGGTATCGACTAGGTGAAACCACAGTGTTCTGTCCCATTAAAGACACTTGTGGAGCCATCATAAATGTGCCATAGATGGGACACATGTCTCTATACAAGCTCCTCCACATTCTGGGAGCATGTTTTTCAACATGATGGCAGTGGTGGATGCTGGTTGGTTCAGGGTAGTGCAAACAGGGGACTATGGGAGAGCAAGTGATGGTGGCATCTTTGGGGCATTAGCACTGAGGCAGAGCGTCTGAATGTACCAGCTGATGAGGTGATTCCAGGAGCTGAACAATTTGGAAGGATGCCATATTTTATTGTGGGAGATGCTGCCTTTTCCCTAAAAAAATACTTATTGAGGCCATTTTCTGGACGAGGTGAGCTGGATCACAAGCAACGCATCTTCAACTCTAGACTGTCGTGAGATTGAAATATTGTGGAAAATTCTAGCTGCAAGATGAAGGATCTTTTAACCACCATATATTTACATCCAACAAAGGTGCCCACGGAGACTTTTTCAGACACAGTGCCTCATCCGAATTAAATAAATTCAGATTATAAAAATAATGGAGGTGGCAATTTTGGTGGTCCAGGTTGTCGCTAGCCTGTTATTCTGCTATTTATCCAGAGTGACTCTTCTGATGTTTCATTTCAAAGACAAACACTTTCTATACTGATAATGGCAAATCTGACATGTTCAAAGCAAATAAACCTGTGGTATGGTCCATTCATTCGGGTGCATATGCTCATGATACCGTGCAACTGTGGGTTTACAAAGGAAAACAACATCTGGGTCAAGCACCAGCAATTACTGTACTCAGTTTGAAGGCCTTGTTACCTCCACAAGACCCAACAGAAACTACCATGATAGGTGTGTACAGCACAGTGTTTTGGAGCACATTTTTTCTAACAACATTTTCTGAATGTTTGTTGGAAGATTTGAAATGTGAATCGTATTAACTTTGTTTGCTTGCAGTGGTGGTTTGAAAAGGGAAGACCAATGGGAAGTCCAAATGGCAAACCATTATTTTTTGTGCTACTTGGCCAAGGTGAGGGAGACATTTTTGAAATTCTTAGTTTTGTGAATGATCTTAAAGATCTTGTGTTTCCCCTCGAACCTCATTGTCCACATTAGTGTCCCATAAACCTTTATCAAGTCTGCATAATACTTGATATGATGCTTTGGCTGGAGGTTACGTTCTGGAAATGTTTTCAGAAAGTAGCTCTCTGTGCTCCGACAGTTTGAAGTGAAGATCAAATAGGGACTCATCAGCAAAACTGGGAGAAACAACAAGCTCAAGCAAATTCTTTAAGAACATAAGCACCTCCCACATGTCTTCGCCCTCTGACACTAAGTGACGGACCATTAAAGGGAGCAGTCTCATGAGACACCAATTTTCATATCCATTTACGGCAATACTTAAAGTGCTTAAATATTTCCCCTCGTTTGGAAGCAATAAAGGTGCAGCACTTACATGGCTTTGGCATTGTTCAGACAATGTTTAGGTCATTAGTGGCTTTTCAAGAAAAAAAGAGAAATGTAATTAGTTATTAATTATTGTTTTGACACACACGACCAGAGAGCAACTACTTTTTGTCATCACAATGTATGGGTGTAACATACATTAAAATTTAGTTGCATTTAATTATATATTAGTGATGTCAGTTAATTTCATTAAACAATTAATTTGCATTTCATCTTCATTTTAAAGTACTTACTTCAAATATTCAAATTTAAAACATAGTGGGAAATTTGTTTACCAATGATTTTAATCCTTGCCATTCATAAATTATTACTTTAAATCACTTTAGACAGCGGACTAAGTTAAGTAATATATGAAAGTGGCCACTTTAGGGCGAACAACAGCTGCTCCATATATTTAATATGGCTGCTATAAAAATCTTGTTTCATAAGATAAAAAACCAACTCTATTGTATTAGACATATACATAGTGGCTGTTGATACAAAATCTTCAAGACATTCTGTGGCATAACCATCAAATTATTTTGTCTGTAATTATGCCTGTATCATTTTACTATATAATTATGTCAACATTAAAACTGTAGAGCCAACATATCAATGTTTAAGGCTTCTTTTTATTTACACTGGCATTTTTTAAAGTTTATTCATTGAAGAAGACATGATAATGCTGCTAAAATATGTTGATGTGTTATGTATGTATGTGGTCCATTAATTTCAAGCTGTGAGGATGTCCATGTGCAGATCTGTGTAAACCGACATGTCTGCATAATAGCATCACATTATTCCATACATTATCTTCAGTGTATGGTTGACAATATTTCAGAAGATAGATACATACTTTATTTATCCAGAGGGAAATTCATTTTCATTTTAGGGCAGCAACAACGTTACATAATAATAATAATAATAATAATAATAATAATAATAACAATAACAACAACAACAACAACTATAATAATAATAATAATAATAATAATAATAATAATAATAATACATAATTAATTCAATTTATAGTGATACACTGTACAGCCGTACGGCGTGTGGAACAAACGACTTCCAGCGTGTGTCTATGGAGCAGGACATGGACAACAGCCTGTTCCCAAAGGCTAACAGATATCTCTACTTTGTATTATTATTATTATTATTATTATTATTATTATTATTATTATTATTATTCAGTGTTCTATGTTGCACCTTATCACCAAAGCAAGTTCCTAGTCTGTGAATTGTGTTCACTGACAATGGCAATAAAAGCTTTTCTGATTCTGATTTCTGATTCTGATTCTGGTGCTGTGCAGGGGGTGCTGCACAGCACTTGTTTAGATGCTTGTTTAGGGCCCTTTTTTAGCCACAGATGTGAGTCAAGCTCTGCACCCACTACAGATCCTGCCCTCCTCACCAGCTTATTCAACCATGCAGCATCCTTCTTCTTGAGGCTTCCTCCCCAGCAGACCACAGCGCTGAAGAGGACACTGGAGATGACCGCCTGGTAGGAACTTCTGTCAGATGTTGAAGGACTTCAGCCTTCTGAGAAAGTACAGCCTGCTCTGTCCCCTTCTGTAGAGCAGGTCTTTATTCTCAGACCAGTCCATTCTGCAGTCGAGATGTAGGCCCAAATACTTATAACTCTCCACAGTGTCCCCCTCAATGGCCACAGGTTGTGTACGCCTGTACTCCCCTTTGTCACTGTTCCTGATACACAACACAATGGCTGTGTCCTTAGAGTACTTCTGCATGTGACACTGCTCTGAGTTGTATCTAAAGTCCGATGTGTACAGGGTAAACAGAACTGGTGACAGTACAGTCCCCTGTGGAGCTCTGCTGTTGCAGCAGATAAGTGTGCTTGAAGGAAGCGTATGCTGTCAGATAGTCTACTTATGGGTAATTGATATTTTGATTTATTGATTCATGACATAATCATAAGTACGGGCTAAGACTGCAAGATTAATTGCAATGAAATCAAAATCAGAATTTGAATGGACAGCTGGCACAATTAGAGTAGAGGGGATTGGTTAGCGCTGTGCCACTCTGACCCAATGAATGGCCAATGCTCCCCCCATAGCTCCCCCAAAGATTTCTGCCCCACTTTCATAGGACATCCAATCTCGACTTAAAATCCCAGAGTGTTCAAAATTACTAATTACACAGAGGTAACTATATTTAAACGTCTTTTAAAACAGCAAAGCAAGCATGGCAGGGGGTGGGTGGTGCACTCTATTGTTAAAAGTCAAAATGAACATCAAACATCAATTTGAAAGGATTGTTTTTCACCTCATTTGGATAACTCTGATATGCTGTGGCAACCTTCTATTGTTTAAATGCAAAAGTCGGATTACAATTTTACTGTAATTCAGGTTAATTAAGAGTTTAATACAATATTTTTTGACAGACATGACTATCTTAGGGTGACCAGATGTCCCTATTTTCCCGTGGCAGTCCCAGTTTTGAGCCCTGTGTCCCCTGTCCCAGCATATTTATCTAAAACCAGAAATGTCCCTGGTGTCCCTATTTTTGACCAATTTTATACCTGCCAACAGTAAAGAGAGGCATAAATTGTCATTTGTTTAGGTAAAATACAGAAAAGCTGCTTAAAAATGATCAACACAAAGAAAATGTGACTATACTGACTCACATGTTAGTCATGAATGGACCGAGCGCAGAACAATTTTCCCTAATTACACTCGTTTCACAATTTTATTATAACCAACCAGCCCAAACCGGGGGTGTCCCAGTTTTTTATTTAGAAAATCTGGTCACCCTAGAATGTCTTGTTTGAACTTAACTCAAAAGTCCTAGTTTCTTATTTCAAGTTTACTACAACATTTAACAAATGGTGTATTTAAAAGTAAGTTTTGAATGCATAAATCATAATTCGTTAAATGCAGTGAAAAATAAGTGAGAAAATGCCCAAAAGTATGTTTATGGTTAAATCGTTGTCCGAATATTAACATACATATAGTAAAAACAACATGTCAAAAAGGCAGAAACAAACAAACAAACAAAAAAATGAGCATGAGAGAATGAGAAGACCTTTTCGGTCTTAAGATAACCTCCCCTATAAATATTATTTTAGCACAACAGTCATTTTGGCAAGACAGAGTGGTGATGGTCAAGAAAAGTAAATAAAATAGCTAAATTATAACCAAGCATAGCCAAGAAAAGAACTAAAAAGGTCACACAGGTTCCTTCTTGATAACGCAGAGGCAAAGTTCCATTTTTAAACTAGAAAAGCACTCAGAGAGCGCAGACCTCCGCCAAGCCCCATTTAACGCAATGTTAACGAAATTTTCAAAGTGATCCAGAATCCAGGATTTCTTCTGGATCATCACCAAAATTTAATCATCTGTTGGATTTACCATTCGGAACATTTCCTTAAAATTTCATCAAGATCCGTCCATAACTTTTTGAGTTATCTTGCTAACAAACAAACAAACAAACAAACAAACAAACAAACTCAGGCGAAAACATAACCTCCTTGGCGGAGGTAATAAGTTGTACATTTATTTTACACATAACTTAGTTGAGAGGACATATGCATAAATAGTTCAGTGTATTTCATTAGTTCAGCTCAAAGTCTGTGAAATAAAAAGTTGGGGAGGAAGTTACCTTTGGGATTCACAGGTCAGGCCCTTCTTCTTCTTCTTCTTCTTTTTTTTTTTTTTTTTTTTTTGCTTGGTTTTAATTTAGCTATTTTATTTACTTTTCTTGACCATCACCACTCCGTCTTCCCACATCATGAACAGGGAAATTGACTTTCAGTAGTTCAAATATCATATAATAAAAAATCATTAGAAATCAATGTTTGTTTTAATTGTCTTTTAAAATAGTCCAGTGAGGAAATAGATTTGAGCTATAAAATCATTCAGTATTTCAGGGAGTTTCATTTTATTGGTATGCAAAATTTTGAGGAGTTTTGAGGATAAGCTACTTTAATAGGTACAATCTATTAAAGGTGCACCATGGTACTTTTCTGGTGGAGGGTCCGCCACCTGCTTGTCTCCATGGAGATGCTATTGCTTTACCTGAATGTTTCACAGTGTAGCATTAAGCGTGTCTATCTTGGATTTATTCAGTTACAGGTGTTTATTTTATTATAGGTTAAAAAAAAAAAAAAAAAAAAAAAATTCCATACCTCGTGGATCTAATTTACTCAGCTATATTTTATTCATAATGTCTGTAGAAGACAAAAAAAAAAAAGACAGAACAGAGATATGTTTTGCAAATTAACTTCATTTCAAACATCCAATCCACTGCTTTTGTGTTTCTGCTCCTCTCCTCTCTTCCTCTCCTCCCTCCTCTTCTCTCTCTCCCTTCTCTTTCCTCCTCTGTCACTCTCCTCTCCTTCCCTATCTCTTCTCCTCTCTCTTTCCTCCTCTCCCATCCTCTCATCTCCCCTCCGCTTTCCTCTCACACTCTTTCCTCCTCTCTTCCATCTCTCCTCCTCTCTCCTGCTCTCTATCACTCTTTATCTCCTGCTCTCTCTCCTCCTCGCTCCTCACTTCTTCCTCCCCCTCTCTCTCTTTCCTCTCTCCTCATTTCCCTCTCCTCTCCCCTCCTCACCCTCTCCTCCTCTTCTCTCTCTCCTCTCCCTCTCCTCCTCCCCTCCATCCCCTCCCCCTCTCTTTCTCTTTGTGTGTTCTCTTGAAAAGCCACTAATGACCTAAGCAAATATGAAGAGCAGTGATGGATGACTTCATTTGAAAAAAGACAACAGCCTCACAGTGGCTCCAAATGGCTTATTCCATTGGCCTCTTTGTACGTGGCACTCACAGCGCTGTGATAGTGGCACCCCAGACCTCCACCAGTCCTGGTCACAGTCCTGGTTCCAGTCCTGGTCACAGTCCTGATCCCAGAAATGGTCACAGTCCTGGTCCCAGTCCTGGTCACAGTCCTGGTCACAGTCCTGGTTACAGTCCTGGTCACAGAAATGGTCCCAGTCCTGGTCCCAGTCCTGGTCCCAGTCCTGGTCCCAGTCCTGGTCACAGTCCTGGTCACAGTCCTGGTTACAGTCCTGGTCCCAGAAATGGTCCCAGTCCTGGTCCCAGTCCTGGTCCCAGTCCTGGTCCCAGTCCTGGTCACAGTCCTGGTCACAGTCCTGGTCTAACCCGAGACCCAGGGAGTATGTGGAACAGTAAACATGGCCGTACTGAGAGAGGGAGGGTCAGAGGGGGTTGGCAGTGCGATTCCAGCTCCCACAGATAAATGCTGTTGTTATGTCTTTGGGCAAGACACCCACCTTGCCTCCAGTGTCTGCGTACACTGGTGTATAAGTGTGTGTGTGAATGTGTGAGTGGTTCCTTGATGTAAAGCACTTTGAGTGCCTTGAAGGTGGAAAAGTGCTGCATAAAAATGTGACCATTTACTAAAAAATTACTTCCTTGGGCCATTACACCTGAGTCCTGAGCCACATTTGGCCCCCAGGCCAGAGTTTGGACAATCTTGAATTAAACCCTGTATTAAACAAATGTACAAATGCCTAGCTAAGTTACACCTGCAGTCCAGAAGTAGGAAACAAAACAAGTACAACATACAACAAGTACAACATACAATAGGAGAAGAGTTATTCAATGGAACAGCAGGCAAAGGATGTTTGCCATTGACGCGTTGCAGACATTTTACTAAAACAAATATTCTGAATCTGCCAATGTTCTGGGACTGGCACATGTGCCAATGGGGATCACTGCTGAGATTGTGTACCTGGTAATTTCCTGGGACCTGTGTGTGAACAGGGCTTAAGAGAGTGAAACCGTCTGCAGGGCTGAGGGGACACTCTACTGTCTGTTCAGTGCACATGTATCAAATATTTATTTCACTGATGATGATTTGTTTGTTTGTTTTTTTGTTTGTTTGTTTGTTTGTTTAACAGGGACAGTGCTCTCATCTATCAAGTCACAAACAGAGCATGCCGCTGCTGTAATACAGATATAGTGTGTAGCTAATGCTAATTTTCAACTCGTGTCCCTGGACAGTGCAATTTTACATTTCAGACATTCAAACATACACACACACACACACACACACCCACACACACACACGCACACACGCACACGCATGCACACACGCACGCACGCACGCACGCACACACACACACACTACAATATTTACAGGTAGGTACAACTTTGGTTTGTTTTTAAACAGGACTTGAACCTCAAGGTGAACAGCTTCAGCTCTGTTGTCATGTGGGATTGTATTACAGTTATTACATGTGTGATTGTACAGTTATAACATGTTTGATTGTACAGTTATTACATGTGGTTCAGTGGTGTGGGCTTGTACAGTTATTATATGTGGGATTGTACAGTTATTACATGTTGGGTTGTACTGTTATTACATGTAGGTTTGTACAGTTATTACATGTGGGGTTGTACAGTTATTACATATGTGATTGTACAGTTATTACATGTGGTTCTGTGGTGTGGGACTGTACAGTTATTACATGTGGGATTGTACAGTTATTACATGTGGGACTGTACAGTTATTACATGTGGTTCTGTGGTGTGGGGTGCCATGTACAAGACGGTCCCTGCAACACAACAGGCAAATACCACACGTTAGATTATTAATTTCACTAAAACAAACTCAAAACTACAATAACATGTGTTTTCAAGTGTTTTCAGCTACTTTTTTTTACCTTTAGTTCAGTAGAGATTGGCAATTCCAATTCTGAAATGATCCAAATGATTCTAGTGAAGGTGTGTGGAGTTTAAAAACACAGTGGAGCACTTCCTATAGTACCACATGAGGTTAAGGTTAAGGTTAACAGTCTTAATGATGCAGCATTTGTGTTAACGGTAATACAGGAAGTGCTGCAGTGTGTTACGCCTTCACTAGAATCATTTGGATGAGTTCAGCTCTGGAATTGCTTATCTCTACTGAACAAAAGGTAAAGGTTAATTTGAAAACTACCACTTCATGACATCACAAGGTGGAACAGAGCATTTTGAGGTTTGGAGATGTAGATGGCTAATAATAAAGGATTACTCAAACATGTGTGAATCATACTAACCCTGAGACATGTTGTAGACCTGATCTAGATCCATGGGTGCAGCACAGGCAAAGTCCATGAGCAGCACTCTGGGCTTGTGCTTGTTCTCCTCATCCCACTCCAGGAGGATGTTGCCAGGTGTGATGTCCCTGTGAAAGACTCCATGTGACATCAAGTCTATGGTCACATCCACCAGCTGCCGGAACATAGGCTGTGGGAAAGAAATGCAAATCACAAATACAATATGGATTCAACGAAAGACACATGTAAAGGTACACTGTGGAACTTTTTTCTAGTGGGGGGGGGGGCAATTTGAACGGACGCAACTAGTAGGGATGCAACGATACGATACTGGCGAGATATCTGTGCCGATATCGAACATTCTGATGGATAGGTTATCGGTCCCAAGATAGCGGTGTAGTCAATATCCCATTTTAGATTTATTTACCAATGTTGGCCCAAAACACCTTGTAATACTGAACTTGTATTTTTTCAAAGCTGTTTTGTAATTCCTTAATATAATAAATTCCATACAAAAAGCTGAATCGGTGCATCCCTGGCAATTAGCGAATCACAAAGGCTGCACTTTTTGAAGTACCATAATTTCCTCCACAAACAATAAAATCTCCTGTCTTATTATGCGTAAAAAACCCTCTAACCCTGTAGTTTAGATCTGTACAAACATGTCTTTTTGTCATTTCTTCTGGATGTGCTTAAAATGTGAATTCCAAATCTAATCGCAATACTTGTCAAAAAAATACCACAATTCGATATTTTTCCTGAATCGTTGAACTCTTTCAGACATGTTCCACAGTAAGTCATTCATTCTTCATTCTTTTCAATCTCCATGGAAACAAGAAGGTGTAAAATAAACTAGCTTACTGGTCAGATCTATGGGGAGGTAAGATTGCATGTTTTTCAAGGTAAAAGAATTACGTAGAGCAGCTTTAATATATAATATTTCATCATCGCAAACATACCTGAAGCTGTGTTTTGTTTCATTCACACAAACCCTGCACATTTAAGCTAGAGAGTTCTTCTTTCAAACATTATAACATGGCTTAAAGCTCACAGGAGTCCATTTTTTGTAATTTACCACCTTAAAGTGTCCTATATTAAAGAAGTATGAAAAACTCTTACGCCGATGGTCAGTTTCACACTTACCTTGACCTCCTCGTTATTCATGCAGTATTCCAATGTATTGAGGTGGTCTAACAAGTCCATGCATGGCTCTGGCCTCTTCAGCACCAGCACGATGTCCAGGTAGAGCTTGTACCACTCGAGGAGGACAGGGGGTCACGTGGTTTTCCTCCACATCAGGCTGCGCCCCCCACCTGCATCAGCATGTCCACCTCATGAGGGATCGGACGTTTATGGTAGGACATCTCCTTTAGGACAAACTATAGGGAATATGGATATGTGCAAATACGCCACCGTTACTGAAGATGTGTAGAATGACTTCCTCCATACGATGCTGGATAAGGGAATGTGTTTGATGGCAACCTGGAAGAAATATGGAACAAAGGTGGTGGAGTATGTAACTTTTTGGTTGGGCGTCCGTCACCTGCTTGTTTCTGTGGATTTGTCATTGCTCTGTCTGGAATGTTCCACAGTGTGACATTAAATAGCTCTACCTTACGTTTATTCAATTACAGGTGGTTTTATAGCTCAAAAATACCTAGAAAAACAGGCGCTCTGAGTGTGAGCAGAGTCACCTTTCCACAGATCTGACCTGTAACTTGATCTGGTTTGGTCTCCATGATGTTAAAAAGGTTTAATCTTTAAAACCTTACTGTGAAACATTCCATACAAAGGAATAATATCTCCGTGGAGAAAAGCATCTGACGAACCCTCCACCAAGTTACACAATGCACCTTTAAATAGAAAGTTTGAACAAAAAAGTGATTTGAATTTTTGGAATCTAATATGCCAACAAAATAAAGCAAGAAATGTAAACCTGGATGCATCCTTCAGTGATCTATGTCTCTAAATGTGTAATTTCGGTCAGTAAATTTACCAGTAAATTTTGGTAAGTAAAATACTGAAGTTTCAAACTGATATTTTGAAATGTTTTCCTATTCACATGCAGTGCTTTGCCTAAAGGAACTGTTTGAAAGATTTTAAATGACTAACTGTGTTCCCAGATATCAGGTTCAAATAATGTTCAAATCAAATATAACTTTTACTGATAACAATTCTGAAGCCAATTTTATGGCAAAAAAAGGAGAAAATTTAATTTGTCAACTGGACATAGTTTATTTGGTTGAATACGTTTCGCAGCTCATCCAAGCTGCTTCTTCAGTTCTGGTCAGATGCTGGCGGACACTGCTTTATATCTGCCTGAAGGGAGGAGCTTAATTACAATGAAAATTACTCTGAGACAACACATATTTAAATACAGTTTCAGTTGGTCAGGTGATACAATATGGAGTTGTTAACAGTTTCTGTTAGTCATGTGAGTCTATTCAATATGGAGTGGGAGTGGGGGAGTAGTTAGCATATCCATTCAGGGCCATGATGGGTGTTTTCACACCTCTGGACCTGACCTGGCTAGTCCCATTGTTTTCCCAGTTTGTTTTGATTTAGGTTTGAGGATAGAGTTATAGATGGGAGACAAATGATGTCTGAGACCTCCATTTCTGTTCAAGGAAGGATTCTCTTTCTTGACAAAAATAGCTTCTTTAACTCCCCTCTCAAACCAGTTCTTTTCTCTGGCCAAGATCTGGACCTCGCTGTCCTCAAAGGAGTGGCCTGTGGCTTTTAGGTGGAGATGTACGGCAGATTGCGGCCCACCCTGGTTTTCCCGTCTGTGTTGATACATCCTTTTGTGAAGTGGCTGTTTTGTTTCTCCAGTGTAGCGCTCACTGCAGTCTTCACTACACTGAATGGAGTAGACCACATTGCTTTGTTTGTGGCTCGGAGTTTTGTCCTTAGGATGGACCAGTTTTTGTCTTAAAGTGTTTGTGGGTTTGAAATAGACTGGGATTTCATGTTGTCTGAAGATCCTCTGTAGTTTCTCGGAAACGCCAGCCAGGTAAGGAATAGTTACACCCTTTCTCCTGGGCTCTGGTTCTCTGTTGTCCTGTTTCTTTGTTCTCTTCGTTTTATTGAAAGCCCATTTAGGATATCCACAAACGGAGAGGGCTTTCTCCACGTGTTGTTCTTCTTTCTCCTTTCCCTCTGCGCTTGTAGGAACCACTTGGGCCCTGTGATGTAATGTCCGAATGACTCCCAGTTTGTGCTGAAGTGGGTGGTGTGAATCAAAAAGCAGATATTGGTCGGTGTGTGTGGGCTTCCTGAAGACCTCTACCTGGAGTCGCCGGTCTTCTCTTATCGTTACTGCACAATCTAAGAAGGCCAATGTGTTGTCCTTGGCATCTTCACGTGTGAATTTGATGTTCAGATCTACAGAACTGATGTGTGCAGTAAAAGGTTCCAAATCTTGAATTTTGATTTTTGAGAAATTATCATCAACATAACGATACCAGTGTGTGGGTGGAGTGCCTGGATATGAGGCCAGGGCACTCTGTTCAAATTGTTCCATGTATAAGTTTGCAATGATAGGGGAGACCGGTGAGCCCATTGCACAGCCATGGATTTGCTTGTAGAAGTTTCCTCTGAACTGGAAATAGGTGGTACTTAAACAAATTTCCAGCAGTTGGCAGATTTGGTCGGGTGAAAGTTTGGTTCTCTCTTCTAGCTTGGTATCATCCAGTAGTCTCCTCCTTGCTGCCTCCACCGCTACCGATGTAGGGATACAAGTGAAAAGAGAGGTCACATCAAAGGAAACCATTGTCTCATCCAGGTCAAACTGGAGATGCTTGATTTTGTTCACAAATTCGGCTGTGTTCTCAATGTGGTGCTCCGTGTTACCCACCAGCGGAGCCAAGATGGTTTTTAGGTGTTTGGCCACATTGTACGTGATGGAGTCTGTGCTGCATACAATGGGTCTGAGTGGTACTCCTTGTTTGTGGATCTTTGGGAGGCCATAGATGCCAGGGATGGCGTCACCAGGGTACAGTCTGTAATATAGCTGTCGATCAATGACTTCTTCCTTCTCCAACTTCTGCAAGCAATCAATGATCTTCTTTTTGTACACATTGGTGGGGTCCCGTTTTAGTAATTCGTAGGTTGTGGTGTCACTGAGTAGGCTGTTAACCTTAGCCTCATAATCAGCTGAGTTCAGGATCACTGTGCATCTCCCTTTGTCAGCTGGGAGGATGTTGATGCTGTGGTCCTTCTCCAGAGCAGCGATGGCCTTCCTTTCCTCCGGTGTTACATTGGAGGGTGGAGGTTTGGCATTGCTCAGTGCAGCTGAGCAATGCCAGAGGATCTTCAGACAACATGAAATCCCAGTCTATTTCAAACCCACAAACACTTTAAGACAAAAACTGGTCCATCCTAAGGACAAAACTCCGAGCCACAAACAAAACAATGTGGTCTACTCCATTCAGTGTAGTGAAGACTGCAGTGAGCGCTACATTGGAGAAACAAAACAGCCACTTCACAAAAGGATGTATCAACACAGACGGGAAAACCAGGGTGGGCCGCAATCTGCCGTACATCTCCACCTAAAAGCCACAGGCCACTCCTTTGAGGACAGCGAGGTCCAGATCTTGGCCAGAGAAAAGAACTGGTTTGAGAGGGGAGTTAAAGAAGCTATTTTTGTCAAGAAAGAGAATCCTTCCTTGAACAGAAATGGAGGTCTCAGACATCATTTGTCTCCCATCTATAACTCTATCCTCAAACCTAAATCAAAACAAACTGGGAAAACAATGGGACTAGCCAGGTCAGGTCCAGAGGTGTGAAAACACCCATCATGGCCCTGAATGGATATGCTAACTACTCCCCCACTCCCACTCCATATTGAATAGACTCACATGACTAACAGAAACTGTTAACAACTCCATATTGTATCACCTGACCAACTGAAACTGTATTTAAATATGTGTTGTCTCAGAGTAATTTTCATTGTAATTAAGCTCCTCCCTTCAGGCAGATATAAAGCAGTGTCCGCCAGCATCTGACCAGAACTGAAGAAGCAGCTTGGATGAGCTGCGAAACGTATTCAACCAAATAAACTATGTCCAGTTGACAAATTAAATTTTCTCCTTTTTTTGCCATGGATTCTACCTGGACGACTGAGGGATTTTACATACAAGCCAATTTTATCTTCATTAGAAAAACACTGGACATGCTCTATTTGTTTGTGTTACAAATTTGGAGTTTTGGTTCGCAAGACGATTATCCAATTAGAAAGCAGAATGAGCCTCACATGAGTCTCTCATTTGGGTTGCCAGTTTTAATACTGAAATCCAGTGTGTTTAAATCTAAAATGCCTCTCTCTGATCTGAATGGTCATTAAACCCCAGCACCTGCAGCCAAATATGAATATATACTGTACATAGAGCCGCTGCTGTTGTGCGCCCTCAAGTGGCCACTTCATATACTACACTTAACAGTTAGTCCGCCGTCAAAACGGATTTAAACTAATAATTTATAAATGGCAATGACTGAAATCACTGGCAACAATAGTTTTCTGACATTTATGTTTTGCTTGAAATAGACTATAACTATATAAATATAAACGTTTATTTTGTAGTCTTAACTGGGCTTTAACTGCTATATTTACTGGCTGCTAGCTTTAATTGTGAATGGATTATCCATTTTTCTTACTTCGCTGATTGTACCTCTGGCTATAATATATAATATATAATATATAATATATAATATATAATATATAATATATAATATATAATATATAATATAATGTCTGGCTGTGCGTCTGGGGCGGCGGCCATGTTAGGATGAGCTCCATTGCTGTTGCTTGTCGCTCAGCCGTACGTGAGCGTCTGTACGTAAAAGCGGCTGTACGTGGCTTCTATGATTCTATTGGTCGGAGGACGGAGCGGGCGGGGCTAACGGGATAAACAAGGAAGTGGACCACGAGTGAGGAGGATGCCTCTACTCGAGGCATTTTACTTTGGATTTTTCACATAAAGTATACTATAATAGGTTACTGAAAATGCAGACAGTGAGAAAACGTCGCGGTTCTCCATTCTCGGCACAGATGAGGTTTGTAAAAACTGTAGGCTGCTATGTGCGTTTATTTGAGCTCAAATGAAACGGGCGGAGGAGGCTGTTCATCCAACTTTAGGAACGGAGCGCTCACGTGACAGGCTCTATTCTACTAAAGACTAATGCCTCTGTTATTACTGAGCACATCCTCCTATAAACATCCTCCTATAAAACACTTCTCTGGCTGCAAAACAGATCATTAAAAGAATTTTATGTTGCCTGCACTATTACTGTTTGAAAAGATGCTCCAATCACAACTGAACCTGGGTTAACAATGCAGCTCCTAAATCTGAAAATAGAAAACAAACAAGTTTTTCTCAGAAATATGGACAGGCCATGCCTCATATGAAAGCTCAGAATCTCCAGAATTCCCTCCCTGAGCTGCAGAGGCTGCACTAGCTCAGAGCACCATGACTGGTGCAGGTGCTGGAGTTTAGGTAGTGAATGTTCAGATCAGAGAGAGACATTTTAGGTTTAAACACACTGGATTTCAGCACTGAAACTGGCAACCCAAATGAGAGACTCATATGAGGCTCACTGGATAACTGTCTTTAGAACAAAACACCAAATTATAACAAATGGGACATCATGTCCAATGTTTTTTATAATTAAGAATAAATCAATATTACAATAGTTATCATAAAAGCTATTTAATTTGAACATGTTTACCTTATATCCGGGGACACAGAGGTCATGTGAAATTTTAAATCAAAATCTTACACACAGTTCTAGAGCTGACCCATATATTGGTATCGGATATTAGGGGTGGGACGAAACAGAATTTTCATGAGTTGAGACGAGACACAAGATTAATTAATTTACAATAATCAATTCAATCAATTCACAATTTTGGTCACATTAATTGGTTTAATGTTTTTATATATTGTGTTGTGAATGGGTTTATGTGTTATAGAAATGACCAAGTAATTTTCATTGTTTTTAATAACCTAAATGCTTTAAACAACCTTTGTGCTTTAAACACAATTTCTGCAGTGAAATCCCTCAATATATAATATGTCTATTACACTTCATTTTTATTATTCAAACGATTAGACTAAACCTGGTCCTGCCCCTCTGTTCTGTCTCTCCAGCTCCTTCTCCCTCTCCCTGTGCAGAGGACACAGACAGAGGAGGAGCACTTCTTTCTTCTTTCTCACTTTAAACTGTTATCATTGAGGTCTAAGAAGGTCAATATCTCTTTGTGGATCTTTTTCAAACCATGTTTAAGTGTGGAAAACACCGCATGCTCTGCAAGGTTCGCGGGTGAATTAGACGCGCGTATATTTGATTATTTCGCGATCTTTTTAAACCAACTTTAACACTGTGTGTAGAATCCCTCAGTCGTCCAGGTAGAATCCATGGCAAAAGGAAAATTTAATTTGTCAATTTAATTGTTCAAGAACTGAAGAAGCAGCTTGGATGAGCTGCGAAATGTATTAGACCAAATAAACTCTGTCCAGTTGACAAATTGAATTTCTCCTTTTGCCACCTTTAGCACTGATTATTCGCGTCAGTATTTGTCCTATCACTACGAAATAAAAACCGAGACAGAGTTTAAAGTGTTCTCTGTCTGAATATGTGAATGGCACAGTCTCTGTGGAGGACTCTTTTAGCTACAGCTGCTCAAATCTACGCAACTTTCCAGAGCCTGAGTGACGCGTAACCCTTTCAGTGTATAGACGGAGGAGAAAATCTCGCGAGATCATTTTTCCTATATACGCACAGTCTCGTGGCAATTTGTGTACACATCAAGCATTATCTGAACACTTTAGTGCAAAGATATAACTGCACAAAACATGACTTCACTGCACTCTTACAGGTTTATGGTAAAGCAGGCCTGCGGGTAAGATTTTAATCAATTTAAATGAGAGAACTTGGGGGAACCTATCAAAATCAGGGCTACATAATCTGCCCAAAAATATGGGCAGAGCTTATCTGCCTTCGGTTTCTCTGGATGCTGAACAATCTGTATTGGCATTAGCCATGAAAAAACCCATATCGGTCAGTCTCTAGACATTTCCTTTACAATGTGGCAGATGAAAAGGCAAAAATAACACAAGACCAATAAACATCTGGGATTATTGCTTTATATAAAATTGTATTTTAATTGAAGTTTATTTTTCACATAGGCCTGCACATGCACACAGTACAATCTGCTATTCGTTTTGTACCTTCCAGCAAACATAATACAGTCACATTGTTCAGGAGGATTTAGTTATATGGTATCTATTATGTGAGATCACACCTTGGATTTTAGGCCAGTCTTGACATGTCTTTGGAGCAACTCGTCAAGCTGTCTGCCAATAGAATTTCCACTGAGGCTTTTAGAGGCATTCTTCTTTCTGTTATACAGTATTGTCCACACAGAGCAGGAGGAAATTGCACAATGAATGACGTATTGATGTGTTGAATAGAGTCTTATCTACAGCTGCAAACTCAAACACTGTTCACAAAACAGACAAGAGAAGACCACAAGGATAGGAAAAATATTGTTCTGATAGTTTTATATAGTATAGTTGTACATGGCATGTTGCTTTTATACTAGGCACCAACTTTCAACTAATTATGTCAATACTAGAGGAAATAAATCACAAGCAGTAGTGTATTTTAGAATAAGATATTTGAAGAGTATGCTTGCATCTCCACAAATCTGTCCTGGTGGAGGGCCTCCTCCTGCTTGTTTCCATGGAAATGTTGTTCCTTTGGCCACAACACAACACAACACAACACAACACAACACAACACAACACAACACAACACAACACAACACAACACAACACAACACAACACAACACAACACAACACAACACGGAAAATGTTCTGAAGTATGGTTTTAACTTTCTATTTCATAATCAGCCCGAGTACATTTTATTGCCAGTGTCAGTGGTTGGTTGTCAAGTAGGTTAATTACAGTTATTTAAAGTGACAGTAACAGCTGTTATAAAGTGGCAGGTTTTGTAAAGTGGCAGGTGTTGTAAAGTGGCAGGTTGTAGAGTGAATAGAGACGGGACAAGATCTGGTGTCACAGGAGACAAAATTACTACAAGATTATGCACACAGGAGAAAAATTATCTCATGAGATATTTCTTCTATGTACATTTACATTTGGATGGGACAAGAAAAGTGTTAAAGTTACCGCTACCCACTCCTGTTGTATTCTCACACATCACCACTAGATGCTATCTATGTTATTGCAGTCTGATAGTGGGCTGACAGAAGAAGACAGAAGAAATCATAGGTGAGTCTGAACAAAAGCCAATCCCCGTGCTCATGCAGACTTGTGTTCTTGTGTGCTTGTGCAGACTTGTGTTCTTGTGTGCTTGTGCAGACTTGTGTTCTTGTGTGCTTGTGCGGACATGTGTGCTTGTATGCTTGTGCAGACTTGTGCAGACTTTTGCAGACCTGTGTGCTTGTGCAGACTTGTCTCTTGGTGCGTGGTGGTTGCTTTTGGTTCACATTACGCTATGATGCCATTGTTCTCCTTAATAACCCCATTGAAGACCAACTTAGAAATTCCGCGGGCAGCACTGGTAAGTTCGCTGAAGCGACCTGGACCGCATCCTGTTTGGGCTCATCATTTGTGTCGACCTGTAATTTAATGATATCAGGTGACTGTTGTTTGATTAGTGTAGGTGAATGAATATCTTGTGGAAATTTAGATGTTTCTTCAGTTTCCAATGGCGACTGGTCCTCCTCCTCTATTTTGGACAAGACACTTTAGGAAACTTCGGAGTCATTTTCACCTGTAATTTCCACTAGATCATTCTGGTCAGTTCCTGTTGGGTTGTCTGGATTGCTTCAGCTGTTCCTTCCTGGGTCCTATTATCCATCAGCCCCATTGCAGCCAACATTGGCAACACATCCGTGGAAAGCAGCTGCAGATGACTGTCCACTGATGGTGACTTCACCTCCTCCTCTGTTTGGGGATCGTCATCTTGGGAAGTAGATGTATTATCCAGGGAAACCTCTTGATTGTCGACTGTAATGTCCTGTGATAATAGTCAGTTTCTAGTGTGTGTCCCTGGAGTGTTTCACATGGACATTTTTGTGAGGCTGATGTTGGTACATGAACCTCAGGTGACACCTTGCTAATAGCCCCAGTCCTCTTGCCTGAGCAAGTGGACTGGGGCTAAATGCAGTTTCCAGTTTCAGATGCAGCCTCTTCACTATCTGAAAATGCTTCTTCAGCCTCTTGCTGCAGTGGAGGTTCCCTAAACTGTACTGTGTCATGGGTCTTCTGAATCACGCTCATTGCCATCAACACAGGAAGGACACCTGGATGCAGCAGCTTTACCATGTGACCTGCACCTACTGAGGTTATGTCATGCACCAGTGTCTCAGATGGTTTTTCCTGAGAAACAACAGTGGTGACCATGGATAACGGCTACAGGCTTCTGCTTCACTTTCACTGCTGGAGACTTGATCTATGTTCTGTTGTGGAACTGGACCATCATCTTCTGTTGCATCTTCCAATGGTCTTACTTACAGAAACTTACAGATGGAAGCTTTAACTGGCGAGTTTCATCTCCTTGAGACACTGTTGTTCCAAAGAGAAAGAAAAAAGATGGCAGTGTATTTGTCCTTTTGTGTTAATGAGTACTTAGTATTGTGCAATGTCACTTAAATAAGTCGCTTTTAAATGTAGCTGTTACAGATTCATTAAATTGGAACCGTTGTGTGAAAAGGGGGCAGATTTGAGTTTATACTTCTTTCTGCTCCTTTTCATTCAGTTCACACTGATAGATCTAACATCATTATTTAATATCCATCTTAAATGAATAAAACAAAATTAAAAAAAGAAAATAAAATGCTATGATGATAGTTAAAAGTATGAAATAAAGTAAATCAAAAATAGTAGGTCCAGAATTGGGTCCTGCATCATGTTGTGTTATATAGTGTCCATGAGACCAACAGCAGAAGAAGTGTTCTTGTGGTGAGAGGTTCTGATCCGAATGGACTGCAGCTGTAGAATCATGCAGGTGATGTATCTCGAGAAAGTTGCACAATGTACCTTAATTTTTATTAGATTAATTAGGATTAGTATTATGGATACACCAATCCATCATTTTTGGCTCGATACTGATAGCTTTAACCCGATACCAACCGATACCAGTACATAGACTGAAAACAGCATTTATTTCCTTTAAAGTCCTATATTACTCAGAATTTACTCTTTAAGCTTTAAGCCATGTTAGAATTATAAAACCTTTTGAAAATATGCCTGGACTTGTGTTTTGTTTCATTTACTTTTACCTTTAGATCAGTAGAGTTTGCCAACTCCAGGGCTGAAATCATCCAAATAATTCTAGTGAAGGTGTATGGAGTTTAAAAACACAGTGGAGCACTTTCTGTGTCACCACATTTTCTGTTTGACAGAAGAACTCAGCCTAAATCTGTAAGGTTTATGTGTTAAACATGTGTGAATGAACGAAACACACAACTTCAAGTATGTTTATGATATACAGGAATACAGGAAACAACATTACAACATTACAGTAATAATAATATGCAAAATAATACTATGCAAAGCGTAAAATAGGCCCTTTAAACAGAAATAAGACAAAACTGATCCAAATGTGTTATGTGGCTGTTATTTATCTCTCAAGTAACTACAGAACAACTTTGTACATAAACACTGAAACATTATGAGACTTTCTGTGCAGACTTCAGCCAGTAGATAATCCTTTTACAGTCATGTATATGAACTGATATTTGGAAGCCGATATCCTATCCTGCAAATGTTTCAGTATCATCCCCAATATCCGATACCAGTATTGATTCAGTGCGTTCCTAATTAGTATGATTCAAGTGTTGATTTCCTCTAGTTTATTCATTCATCCAAACCAACCAGAAAAATGATCCTGATGTTGATCTCTGTTGAACCTTGAACAGTCAGTGTCTTCGTAAATGTCTTTTCCAGTTCGCTGTCTGCTCTGGAGGATCACTCACCACAGAGGAGAAAGCACTTCCACCTGGACCTGTGGATGGGCCTGACGCTGCAGAACTGGATCCTGGACTTTGGAAGGCCTATTGTCATGGTAACGGGCTCTCACAGTTACAACACTGCTGTTTGAAATGGGTGATAAATTCTGGTGAGTGATGTTACTGTATGATAAAGGATGCTCAGAGATGTGTGCTTTTGTGTCGTGTTAGATCATCCTTCCTCTGGAGTGGTTCCCACTGAACAAGCCCAGTGCGGGGGACTATTTTCACATGGCCTACAATGTTCTGACTCCCTTCATTATGCTCAAGGTAAGGGACAAATAGAACTCGAGATTGGAAAACACATGTAAAAAAATGTGTGTTGTTGAATATATTAAAGTATATTGACCTGGAAACATGAACCCTCAAAACACTATGATAATGTTGTTCATTCTGTCTAGTACAGTCCAGTCCAGCTATGCTTCTGTTGTAGGGAGTATTACACCTGGCCAAGATAACAAGCACTGAGCTGACAGTGATTGCCCTCGGTACAGCACATGAGTGTAATTTCTCAATTCACATTTCCCTCCCTTTTTTGATTTCACCAAAAACGGCTAGTAACAATATAGGAAATCTCAAAGTGTTACCTAAAAATGTATAAACATTTCTAAAATACAAAAATTAAATCAACAATGGAAACATACTCAGACCTTTACATTTAACAAGCATAAATAAGCACTAACTCAGGTCAGAGATGGGTCACAGCGATGGATTCGAATGACTCCCCACCCACAGACTTCTAATGCAATGACAGCTGTGAAAGGGGCACCGGGGGCCAGACGTCTGTTCCCAGAGCTAAAGGACCAGGTGTTTCACTGCCAGCTCAGTCCTTGTTATCTTGGACTAGCAGAAACAAACATACATCATGCAGAGTACAGAACATGCAAAAACCAACAGTACAAAGCACACAAGTACAAGTATAGGGTCTGCCACCTGCTTTTTTTTTAATATGAGATGCTATTGTCTTTGCCTTTAATATTCTACTATATGGTATTAAACTGAACTATCTCCATGGAGACAGCAGGTGACACTACCAGGCCATGTTTCAGAATGCATGTTTTTTCAAGGTAGTATTACCTTGAAACTCCTGACTCTCCATAGAGACAAGCAGCAAGAAAAGTTACATAGTGTACCTTTTAAAACATGCTCATTAGAGATCCTCCCATGAAATAAGACATTAACTAAAACTGGACTAGTCCAGGATTAGAACTAGACCAAACCAAGTCTAAAAGAACCAGGACCAAGCCAGATTTAGTCTAAACTCACCCTTAAGTTCCAGGGAACTGTCCTTGTAAAATAAACTAAGGACAAATACACAGTCACTTCATCAATCATATAGTCACAGTTTGAGTTATTAACAAGAATTCTACGCCTAAGGTCCTGCTGCTCACTTTGTTCTGACTCCTAGAATAGAAGGTGTCTGCTCCTCAAGCACTTTACAATAGTCTAATCATTACTGCATGATGACCCAGGGCGACCCGTCCAACACATTGTTAATATGTTCATTCCCCTACTGTTTTATCAAATGCATTTGATATTAATAACCTAGTCATTATGCACGTATTCTGTGCAGTAGCAGGTTTGTCCTACGAAGTAGTGAACTAAAGTTATACTTGGTGTTACATAATGAATATATTTACACCTGAGTGAGCAGACGTCCTGCTGTGATGCCTCCTCACTTGTACAGAACACATTGTTCCTCTTTGTGTGTAAACAAATATTTCTAACAGCTGATAGAGCGCAGCCCGCAGGCTGTGCCGCGCTCTGCAGTCTACCTCTGCATTATCACCTTCGTCATGGGCGCCAGCATCCACCTGGTGGGAGACTCCATCAACCACCGCCTCCTGCTAAGCGGGTACCAGCTCCACCTGTCGGTGAGAGACAACCCCATCATCAAGGACCTCAAGCCTGCCTCTCTGGTACCAACGCACACATACACACGTGCACACACATGCACACATGCATAAGGGAATTCTTCAAGCCCACCTCTCATTTACATACACTTAGGAATTATGAATGACAAGAATCATAGTTTGATTTGATTGAGTTTCACATTCAATCACAGGGCTGCACAGATACGGTTGATTTGAGCAACAGAAAACAGAATTAAGCATTGAACATACATACATGAACTACAAAGTGAGGCCAGACTTATTACAGCTCACTTCCTGAAATTCTGAAATGTTTAACAGATGTATCTACTAATTAAATACATAATAATATAATTGTACCTTTTACAATAGCACAATGCCAATGGAATTCATGATCATTTTTAAAAGATTAATACAGTTTAACATGTTATTCCTTCTACTTCAGCAGCTTAAATTTGTTGTCAGAAGGTAAATAAAAATAAAGTCCAACATTTTTGCAATCACAAAATATAACAATTAAAATCAGAGTTGAAAATCAGTGAGCAAATTTAGCAAATTCAGTGATTTCTACTGCAGTGGATTTCATGATTTGATTGTTTTTATTTATCACAACTGCTGGAGAGAAAAGGACAAGTTTCAAGTTTCCCACAATTCTGTTTCCTCGCGTGAACAGCAGATGGCAGTAGTGACTCGTGATTAGAGTTGGTTTAGTCTCTATTGAGAAGGACATACAGTTTTCCAGAGGTACTGCAGCAGACTGCATCTAAACCCACAGGACTATGTAAAGTGAAAAGTGCACACATCAAGGATCACCAGTTATATCTTTTTAATGACAGCAAAGGACTGTATTTCACTTTAGCGTCAGTGTGGCTCAGATGTAATCATAAAGTGTGTCTAACTGGGCCACATTTGTGAGGAAACATAGCCCTGTGAGTTTGCACAAGTAGGATCAATAAAGTATCAATAAAGTGTGCTTTTTTCACCTAAACATATGTGAAGCAGAGGGCCACAGACTGGAGCTTAATACTGTGGGTCTGTGCATTTGACACAGATTTGTTAGAGCCACCAGTGCCTGGAACACACATTTTAGTCATGTATCACAAAACAAAGTGATGCGTTTGATGTAGTAATAGAAGTAGAATTACTTACATGTGCAGTACTAGTAAGTTGTGCCTATGATTGAGTTGAGACAATTCAGCATTTGGTCTGAGGGCCACAACTGGCCCCCGGGCCATAGTTTGGCCATCCCTGGTCTAGACTATTCTATTGTAAACCCAATATGGGTAAAGTAAATTATTAATGTATAATACTATGTCAGGTAAACATTTATATAAGTAATATGTGAAATTTACAATGCACTTTGTAGAAAGGCACATTTATCAAATTAAATGGTGACGTCCACCATCAAAGTGTGTGCACTACTGCAGTATACCGCACTGAGGAGATTTAATTCTATTGTCATATTATACTCATGATATATGAGACATTTGAAGGAAATACCTTTAAGCAGTATTAGTAATAGTGTGAATACTTGTGTTACATTTCCTTATGGTGACTTTTTATACCTTTAATGCCAGCTTTACTATTTATCTTTATCTGAGGTTCAGGATTAGCATTGAATATTGTCTCCTGTCAATCTTCAATAAGTACAAATCTACCATCTAAAAATCCAACTCTTCCTTTCTCCAAACTAGTAACACATTCAGGTGTATCTGTTCAGTCTGCAGTATCACACGGATATTGTCAAACAACATCATTTATCATCATATCAATCTAATATTGACTAACTGTATTAAAGTGTGAACGCAGGACAGTTGAACAGAGTTAGAAGAATATCAGATTTATATTATCATTCATATAGGTGCAGAGACAGAGTTAGTTTATATCTGCTGTCAGGATTCATACACTTCTCCGCAGCTTCAGATGTTTCCCATGTTCTCCTGCTGTGAGGGGCCTCCACAGCAGTCTGTACCTCTGTATTCACTGCTTCATTCTGACATCATCACGCTGCTGACAGTCTAAAACATCACATGACACATCCGGGCCACAGTAACAGCTATTTTAAGCTCTATGTAAATAAGACAAGTTGTATTATCAGAACACTAGAATGCATCTTATATGACACAACGGAGAAAATAGGAGCAAACTGTGGGTAGGTTTAAAAATGAGGATCAAGGTTCAAGGTGACTTTATTGGTACAGGATGGGTCATTTTTGCTGTCAGTAAGTGAGCTCATTCACTCACACATGTGCATGTGGAGAAAAGACCACAGAGCATAGTGCAGGCAAACAAAACTCAAATGCCATTAGAAACAAAACAGCAGCTGAAACCAGGCCTGTCATGATAACTAATATTAAAGTAATATATATTGCTGAAGAAAATATAGACGATAAATTATAATATTGAAACAAATTTATGCCTCTGACCCAATACCCCTGAAGTAGGATTATCCCAACAAAAACTATTCTACATGTATAATATGGGTAAAAACACAAACTGCAATAAATATAGAGCAGAATTAAACACTTTAGGAGTTATTTTGTTTTTATAATGAGTCATAGAATATATTTCATTCAACTGTCTACAGCTCACATTTTATTGTAGTACAAAAAAAATAACAAAAAGACCCCCCAGTGCAAAGAAAAAGTACTGCGATAATATTGACCTCTCAAAAAGTATCGTTCCATCCATCATCTATTAAACGATATAGAAATTATGGTGACTGGTCTGGTTGAAACGCATTATTATGAGGACGGGAGTGGTCTTTCAAAATGGCCTCTGCCAGTTTCTGTGCCTGCCTCGAGTAAAGAGACGCAGGAGAAAAGAGACACAGCATAAGTGCAGTGTAAACCACTCAACAGGAGTTCTTTGTAGAAGACATTCTATATCTAAATAATTCAGCCTTTGCCATTTGATAATTGTTGCAACTCACATTGCAGTTTCAATTGGTTTGTGATAGATTGTGCAGCCCTATCTGTAATGTCAAAAATGAGTTTAGATCTGATGGTACTCAAAGCCAAATAATATTTTAGTATTGTGGTACGTGGTGTTTGAAAACCACTGCTCTTCATCTTTCACCACATAAATTCAAAAGCATGAGCAAAATGGCAAAAGATTAATTACATGATTTTCCTGGAGCCTGATCAGATTTGACGTTTATCACAGTTCATCTACACTTCATGTTTTTCTTCTGCCTTTAAGAGGGAAAAAAAACATCAGCTTCTTCTGAGAGTTGACCCTTCAGTGTGATTAAATCCTAGCCACTAGGCTCCTCCCAAGAGCCTCGTGGCTATTGGGACTAATGGGAGAGGAAATGGAATCATAATAATAATGCATGCATTGCACCATCAGCCCCTTTGACCAGCACTCACACACCACATTCATACTAGGCAAGGTGGGTGAAGTGACTTGCCCAAGGACACAGAATTTTGCACTAGAGCCACTGATGCCCCACTTAGGCCTGTCACTATAACACAATGTGAAGCAGGATATATCACTACAGAGAAATATTGAGATAAATGATCATATCAAAACTACTTTATGCCACTGGCTCAAAGCAGGAGAATTCCAGTAAACACATTTTTAAATAGACATTCAAAGGCCTGAGCTGTAACAGATAAATAACAGAAGGAAACAATTAGTCACAGAAGTGATTTACTCCACCCTCTACAGCTCAAACCTTACCTTATTACAGAAGAATGGAAAAAATCCCCATTATTGAAAGCAAATTGATACGATAAATATTGAGCCCCAAAATGATTTCCAGCTTTTATATATTGAACAGTAAATCAATATAGTAATTACTGTGACAGGCCTAGCCCCACTGTGGTACCTGGTCTCCCTGCTTAGCTTCTGATTCATTGACGAGCAGGTATGGTCATGACTATGAATACAAGTGTGTGTATTTGAGCAGACCGCTGCTTTAAATGAAGAAATCTAGAATCCAAATACGACGAAAGGGGGATGGGATGAGCTGGTGATTGGATTTATCCCCATATTGGCCGGCTCTATAAATAAATGCATAACTCACAGGTCCTATAAAAACCTGAAAAATGTGGAATAGCACTGCTGTGGATGACTCACTGTGTCTCTCATCAGATCGACTCCTTTGAGCTGCTCTACTATTACGATGAGCAGCTGGGACACCTCATGTGGTACGTATGCACTCATACACTCACACTCACACACACACACACACACACACACACACACACACACACACACACACACACACGCACGCACACGCAGGCATCATATGGAAGCACAATACAATTACACAGGCCAGGAGTCCAGCCTCTCTCCATGTACACCTGTCCACCATGTGCTTATTGATGGTGTGTGGAATTCATTTTACACCCAGCTCTATTTTATGCTACATCCGTGGTCGGATGCATGCATGTAACCTAAATTATTCCCCCTTACGGGATGAGGAAGAGAATAAAAGTAAATCTGATTCTGAGACTACAAAGTTCTGCCTATCAAAGTTTTCTATACAAATCTTAAGAACAGTAGTAGCCTGCACTCTTATTTTTATACTAAACTGGACTAGAATCACAACTGAATCTGTGTCCCCAGAGCCTTAACCTGCAGATAGAGACACATCCAAGTGTTTCTCATTCTCAGTATATGGACAGGTCGTGTCTCATTTGAAAGCTCAGAACTTCCAGAATTCCCTCACTGAGCCGCAGACTCATGTTTGGCTGCAGGTGCTGGGGTTTAGTGACCGTTCAGATCAGAGAGAGGCATTTTAGGATTGAACCAAATGGATATTATAAGCATTGAAACTGGCAACCCAAATGTGATTCCTATAAATACATATTAGCAAACAGTCCAAATGTTATTGAGGCTTGAATTATAAGTTGAAAAAGTAGTTAAATCCATGCATCACACCTATACTAACTGTATAGTTGTTGATGTTTTGGCGGCCTTTCTTGGATTAAATGACAGCCAGTGGTACTGCCTGATTTAAATATGAAGAGGCAGGACTAACAAACACAGAGTTAACCAATTATAGAGAACAAAAGAATAGCAAAAGAATAAAAAAAAATGGATCATACCTGGATGACTGAGGGATTACACAGATAATTATAGAGATATCATTTTATCAGCACAACTAGCCAAGCTCGGATGAAGTATCTTGCCCAAGGATATAATGACACTGTGCGCTACTGGTAATGAGTTTTATTAGTTGGCAAGTGTCCCCACAGACTGCCACTCTTCTGTCCTTGTGTAAGGGCTTAGACTTCTCTTGAATAAATCCAGTCTATATATGAGACACCATATTACACAGTGACTTGTAAACAGCTTGAATACTTAATTGATTCCTGCTAGAGTGGTTGTGATACAGAAAAGTCCTTATGAACACGGCAAATGACTGAAAGCTCTGACATCACCGTGCAGCTGGAGCCTCTCATGTCTCAGGATTAATGCAGTTTAATAATTCAAAAGATTAGCCTTAACCGTCACACTAACATCACATTCACTGAGCTCTACACCAGTCTCACATTTACACTTTTGATGCCACTGGGTGAATACAGATGATACTTTCTTTTTATTTCTAATTATGAATGATCTCAAATCGTCAGGAGCATATCTGCATTGAATTCTAATGAAGAATATTGTATAGGTGTTTTTCAGTGACCCTGGCAGCACACGCCTATATGCATAAAGTGAGTCTTATTATGCAAAATCGACTGTTTTTCTCCCATGTTATAATATTGTTCCCTCATCAAAAACACGCCTGAAGTAGTTTTAGATGTCATCCATGCATGTTTGAGTAATCTAGCGATCTCTCCCTGGGATAATAATAAGTATTATGTTGTTTTCAGCAAATGTATTTTATATGATATATATTTATTATTTAAAAAACAACATGAACATGATCATCTAAATATGTTATGTGTTAGCAGTTAATACCCCCCCCCCCCCCCCCCGATGGGTCTGTCACCTTCTTTTCTTCATGGCGATGTCATTGCTTTGCCTGGAATATTCCATAGTATGGCATTAAACTGCTATCTATCTATTAATCTATCAATTTATTACAAAACAACCTTGATAAAGATACATTTGTGTATCTGTGAGCGGAGTCACCTCTCCACAGATCTGGTCTGTAACTTGGCCTGTTAGAGCTACGTGCTTGTAGAAGATAAGTAGAGAATACTGTGGAACTGAACAATGAGAAGGTTCAACATCTGTGGAGAGTTTGGAGATTTCTGTCAAAAACAGTGAATCTTCCATAGTTACATAGGCCCCATCCATCTGAAATATAAGTAGGTTCTGACCATAGACTGTATAAATAATTGGGCATAGCTAACCTGCTAGCTGCCACATTCCAAATAGGAAGTGAGCATTCTGGCTCCATCGACTCTATTCTATTGAAAAACTGCTGTCATTCTCTCTGTAACTGCTGCAATGGGTCTAGTCATTTTAGCCTTAAAGTTTTCATATTAACCCGCTCTACATGATCCTGGAGTTTTTATTTTGCTATTTTGTCCGTAACTCAAGATATGAACATTAATGACAGAGCAATCAGGCACATTCTTTCTTAGGTTGCTCCTGCTAGCTTTAACAACAGGTTTGATTGACATCGTTGCTAAGCACCTGCTCCCTGCTAAACAGCAGGCAGGAAGGGGCTTTACCTTCAACAGTCTTGCCAGATTGGTTATTTGGTTGCTGGGCAGAATTCCAAATATGGAACTCTGCTCCAAATTCACCCCTATAACTGTCTGCTAGCCTTGATGAGCTTCATTTGGCGGGAGCTGAACACTGTAGGTGACATCACATTCCCTTAGTCCATTTGTTAGACTTAGACTTAGACAAACTTTATTGATCCACAAGGGAAATGATTTGGACACAGTAGCTCAAACATCACAATATAATGTAATAACAGAGAGTAACAAAAATAGATGGTGTAGCAAAAAGAGCAAGAGACAGGAGTCAAATGAGACATGATTATAAAAATAAATGTATATGTACAAGTAAAAAAATAAAAATAAATAAATAGTAATAAACTATAAAAACTATAGTATATTACTTATTTTTCTATTTTTCTTAGTTTATTACTTTATACGTTCTATGGTCCTAACTGTAGTTACTTCCAGTACTTAGTAGAACATCTTGAGTTGTCCGAGTTTGTCTATAGTGCTGGAGATGGAACACGTGTGTGCAGATGATGAAACCAGTCTGTCCTCACAGCAGAGTGATGCTGCTGGAGATAAGTAGGACACGATGGAACATGGCTTTGTTTGAATTCAAAAGGAAGTCTGAGTGAAGCTTTTAACCTCAATGCTCTTAATCCTTGAAAAGTGAGAATGAACAATATGCAGAGGTGGGTAGTACTCAGTTACATTTATTTAAGTAACTATTCAGAGTATTTTTCTAGCAGCATACTTAAATAAAGTAACACTACTCTTACTTGAGTAAAAGTCTACAAGTGACAAAAGCTTTATGTTTGTTAATATGAATTGATTCGAACACTTTCACATATGATTTAGTGTTTGTGGTTTACAAAATAACAAATTTTGTTCATTACTTAAAGGTGCATTGTGTAACTTTTCTGATGAAGGGTACGTCACCTGCTTTTTATTTTTTTTTATTTTTTTATTTGTTTATTTGATTGGGACAGTGCATGTTAATGAGCATACATGACAAAAGCACGAATGTAAACACGCCGGATTGTAGCCATATGGCTAATTTCCATCCGTAGTCCCACGGGTCAGGGTCACAGGGATCAAAAATACAACAATAAAATTTACATTAAACAATCATCAGGCCTTAAATACAATTTTCCAACCATACAATCTTACAATCCTAGTCACTTCCGCACAATCCTAGTCACCTCCGCACAAAACTTTTCTCCATGGAGATGTTATTGCTTTATCTGGAATGTTTCACAATATGGCATAAAATCTTTCTATCTTCATGGAGTTTTTCTAGGTATTTTGGAGCTGTGAAATCACCTGTATTTTAATAAATGTAAGGTAGAGCTGTTTAATGTCATACTGTGGAACATTCCAGGCAGAGCAATAACATAGCCATAGAAACAAGCAGGTGACGGACCCCCTACCAAAAAGTGACACAGTGCGCCTTTAATGTTATGTACTTCTAATTGAAATTATAATTTATTAGATGTTGCGTCCCAACAGTTACTACTTTAATAGTACTTTTCCGAAATACTTTTTTACTCTTACTTGAGTCTTTTCTTTGATACATGCTAATACATGCCTTGCCTTTCAAATATCAACTAAAATACTGAAACTACTTTACTTTAAAATGGCACTGACAAATAATCCTAAATTATGATCATGCCAGTAGATCCTTTTCTAAATGTAGTAGTGTTAAAAAAAAAACAAAAAAAAAACAAAACATGCGAACATTAGTAGTTAGTAACTAAAATTGCTCATAGAACTTACAGGTTTAATCAATCAATCAATCAATCAATCAATCGTTTTTATTCTTACACATCAGCTTAGCCATGTTGCCAGGGGTTCAGTCCAGTTTGAATACATGTCGGAATACGGAATAGATGCGTGATGTCTTATTAAACGTTCCCCTTAACCAAGAAAATCCCACTGAATAACAATTAGCCAACCATCTGTCACTGTCACCATTCTACCCACTTTGGCTCAAATCTGATCAAACAAAGAATAACAAATCTCATTGGACAGCCGTGTTTGAATGGCGGATGAGTCGGATGAAGTCGGATGAAGCTCACGAGGCTAGCGGTTAGAGGAGCGAATCTGGAGCCGAGTTCTATATTAGGAAAAGGATTGAATTGACTTAAGGACAAAATAGCAAAAGTGGGTTAAGACGGGTTAATACCACCATTTTAAGACCAAAACGTGGAGCCTGACAGCAGCAGTTACCGAGAGAGGGGCACGTTTTCTCAGTACGAAGTGAATTGGAGCCAGAATCAATGGATCTGAAAGTGCCCCCATGCTGATGTTGTATTTGGAGTGTGGCGGCTTGCGGGTTGGCTATGTCCACTTATATATGCACTCTATGCTTTCTATAAAAAAATTCCTGAGCACAGCCTGACTGCTCTCCACATTTGTTCTTGTGTCTTTGTTCCAGGTATATTCCGTTCTTCATCATCCTCCTCATCTACTTCTGTGGATGCTTTAGCCAGGCCGAAGAGCAGAGGGTCCCAGTGTCCGGGTGGCTGCTGCTGGGGCCCAGTGCCCTTTACTACTGGTCAGTGTCTTCTGCTCATAGTCCTGATGAATGTCCAAACTGTGTTGATACTTTGCAGTCGATGCCAGGCGACATTCCATGGGGGTGTGATGCTAACTGAAAGCACTACTCTATTAGACTACTCAGTTAGACTTTAATCTGAGCTTTACTTCAGCTGCCTTGGTTGGAACCACAATAGGTGAGATGATTTGTGAGCTTAAACAAGTCTCTCACACATAAAGTTACAGTCACAAGCTCTCACCTTTTTTGTTGAAAATCAAACTCCTAAACAGGGCCATGAATGCTCGGACTTATCACCATTATATTTTCAGGCTTCTTAAAACTTTTTTGTTTGCTAATGTGTCCGTGGTGTCACCATGGTAACTGCTGAACATTCCGCCAATAGAGACAGATGTAGAACAACCCCAGCATGATGTCACCGCAAAGTATCAATTCTGTTACGACTCACCCAGGGAAAGTGAAGTAACAAAAATCAAGATGTAGCAATAAGGCCACCAGCTTGTCACCATGGAGATGGTATTGCTTTGCCTGGAGCGTTCCACAGTATGGCATTAAACTGATGTAGCCTGCTTTCATTCAGTTATTGGTGTTTATATATGGCTTAAAAATACACAGAAAGACACGCATTCTTACATGAGTGGGATTGCCTCTCCACAGATCTGACTTGTAACTTGGCCTGCTGAGCTCATCTGCTTGTCTTATTAGTAAGAAATACTTAATATTGACTTTAAATGAGAAGAGCATTATTATCATGATACTGCAATTTCAAACTCTTTAGACAATAGGATGTGATTTTCAATATTAAATCCAAGAACTTTCTTTTCTATTCCCATGTGTACTTATATGTGTGTAATCCCTCAGTGGTCCTGTAGGTTCCATAGTGGTCCATGGGTGTATACTAGTCTATGTGCTCTTATACTTGTTCTGATACAGCTCAACATCATTCTAAAGACATTCAGGAAAAGTTCCCTTCTGTCCTGTAAATGTGACTTTTTTAGTATTGATACCTGCTCAAATGAGTATCTAGTTTCAATACTTGTTTTTGTTTTATATCAGATTTTTTTTTTTTTTTTTTTAGCTTTCTTTCTTTTTTCCATGTTCTAATGCTGTTCCTCATCAGAAACATGTCTGAAGATGTTTTAGATGTCATCCATGCCTGTTTGAGTAATCTAGTGATCTCTCCTGGGCCCTATTCAAACCCTCCTTACGGTTAGCTGTAAGATTCTGTACAAGGCTCCGCCCACAAGCCTACATCACCCACGCTCCCACATGACAGTTCTCTATAAATACACAAAAACATGATACAAAACTGTACACAACAACTTGATAAACCTGATGTGATGTGCAGTAGTTTCATTAGCAGGATGCACAATAATTGTGTTGCGATATCGCTCTGAGGCTATGTTAATACGTTGTTTTCAGCTAATATAGCCTTTTCAAAACAATAAACGGTAACATGATGATCTAAATATGTTCTGTGTTAACAGTTAATACCCCATAGAAGTAAAATACCCCCTCTTTAAAACAGAAAGTACAGATCCAAGTATTTTTACCTCTATGTCCAATACATCTGGATACATTATTTGTTTCTTGGACTGGTTTGAGCAGTACGGGGGAGCACATGCAGACAGCCCTGTAAACGAACTCATAAAAATGTGCATAGCGTGTGAGTCGGATTTTATTGCCACCAAAGTAAACGGTGGACAGAAGGCAGCGTTGCAGTTTCACAACTCAAACAACCACAAAACTTAACATTTACGGCGTAACATTATGGTCCAGAGCAGGTGGCTGTTTGTGTGTTTATGTCGACTGGTGCGATGATGCATTCACTTCAGGTAGAATAATCCACTTCTTTGACTTTGCTAAGTTTTCGTGCCCAATGGTCTCGCTCTCACACACACAGAGTGAAAACCTGCCCAGAGTCACATCAGTAATCTGGTGTGCTGTGTGTTGGTAGTGGTACAACTGATACAAATGATACTGGGGGATTATGCATTATTAAGCAGCAATCACGCCAATTCAAAAGAAGTGGTTCAAATTGAGAATTGAACTGATCTATATTCATGGAGAATGTGCCAAATTTTTCATTTTCAGATTTCATTCACATGAAATGTGACTGTGCGTGTCTCCAGATGCAAGGTAAACAAATCAAATACAGCTTTTCCTGATAACAATTTGTAATGCTGATTTATTCTTAATTACAAAAACACTGGACATCATGGAGTTGTTTTTGTTATAATTTGGTGTTTTAGTTTTCAAAACGATTATCCAATCAGAAAGCAGAATGAGCCTCACATGAGTCTCTCATTTGGGTTGCCAGTTTCAGTGCTGAAATCCAGTGTGTTGAAACCTAAAATGCCTCTCTCTGATCTGAATGGTCTCTACCTAAACTCCAGCACCTCCAGCCAATCCTGAATCTGAGCTAGTGCAGGCTGAGTTGTGATTACAGGACATTTTATTACAGTTAAAAACAGTAAGATCACAGGCTACATAACCCTCTCTTCAATGAACACATCGCATGCTTTTTCTGGTATATAGTAATTAATTCTGACATAATATGATAATGATTTAACATTTTGATCAGTGAACCACAGTAGTCATTTAGACTGCATTCATTCTGTTGCTCCTCATAAGTGGCATGTTGCCGTACGCTTAATGGGTTTTAATGTCCAATTTTTGCTGATAGTTTGATTTTTACCGGGGAAAAGGTTACATAACTGGCCTTAACCTGGTAGTTAACTATTACAATATACTGATTTGACCATGCAACCAGGTATCTTATTAAAGTAACTAAATACTAAATCAACTTTTTTTTTACTTCTAAACTGGTGTATGGTGTTTTAATGACATTAACTACTGTTCATAGACATTTTTTTGGCAATTCAAGTGCAGACTAGGTACATTTGCAGCTTTGTGATTGAAAATGTATTAACAATAAGCGTGTCCAGGGACGGAGTGGCAATCTGTGCGTTCTGGAAAAGTCCAGAAAGGCCATCCGGTCTACTGGCCGTACTAACAGCAGAGGGCGCTAATACGATAATTTGCCCATTTGTCAAGAATAAATTGTATAGGCCTAAAAGGCGACAAAGAAGAGTGAGTTACGAGTTGATTTCAACACATGTCAAAGATGTTGAACAGAAAACATAAGGAGAAAGGTGGATGGGAAAAGGTTAAAGACAAAAAAGCCAAGTCACTTTGAAATGAAGTGATTTAGGTGTTTTTGTTAATAAATAATCAGAAGTAGTTAATTATTGATTTATTGGAATTATTCATTATTAATTATTTCAATGATCAAAATCTCCCCCATGGTAGGCCTATTTGTAGAGAAAAGATCCAGGGCTGTTTTTTGACCCCAGTCCGTTCCTTGTGTGTCCTGGCTCCAGTGGCCAATTCCAGTATCCAGTAGCTGGTGACATCACAAGAGACTGCCCTGATTACAGCCAGGCGTTTCTGATTAGACACTTTAGTCCCCCAGGCACTGCCCAGTTTAGCAGCTTTATTTGAAATGTGGTTGTGGGAGGAGTTTAGGTTTTAAGTCCCACGTTAAAGCTATTCAACATTATGTACTCCCACCCTCTTATTTTTCTCTATTCTCCCTGCAGGTACTTGGTGACAGAGGGTCAGATCATGGAGCTGTTCCTTGTCGCCCTTGGGTGCATGGGTGCTGTGTGGGTGCTGCAGACACGCCGGGGCCTGGCTCTGGACAGTAACGGCCGGTTCCTGCTGCTCAGCTTCGGCCTGGCACTCCTCCTGGTGGGGCTGTGGGTGGGCTTCCTCTGGGACGACCCCACCCTCCGCGCCAAGTACCCGGGTCTGGTGTATGTGCCCGAGCCCTGGTCCTACTACACCCTGCACATTAAGAACACACACTGACAGCAGGGGGCGCTAGAGGAAAGCGGTTGATGGCGGGTGATAACGGGTACTGAATGATGCACTGTGCAGGTTTCTGGTGATATGACCATGAAAATGTAATAGGTTGCGTTCACAATTAGCTGCCTTGGACCTGAAATCATTTTTTATTAACAATTTTATTTAAAGCAGACCTACTGCAAAATCGACTTATTAGAGTTTTTAACCATGTTATAGTTGTTTCCTTCTCCCTGACCCTCTGAAGGTGTATTTGGAATGATTCGTGCATGTTTGAGGAATCTTTAATCCCTTATTTTCAAGACGCCGTATTGCCGATCAACCCCCATTTTCACCGTCACTGGTGCACGCTCACTGCTTTGTACGTACTTTGTTCTCCCAATTTAATTTTCTCAATCTGTCTTGCACGTAGGAAATCCACAATTCTCACAACCCCTCAGACAAAACATTTCTTAAAAAACAGACAGTATAAAATAAAGAGAGACAGGTCAGTGATTGCATTTCCAGGTGTTTCTGTTGAAATGATCCAGAGGTACAGGGTTTTGGAGTTCAAACGTTTTCTGTAAAGAGTTCCCATCAGCAGGAGCACAATACTGAAAAGACATTGTCCTCCCTCTGTCCTGACGTGAGGGACAGTGTGTGTGTAGGCTCCACATCCTGAGGTGTGTCAGACCTGTGCTGGACGGGACTACTTGGGAATAAGAATAATAAGAAATTCAAAATCAAGATCATGGCTCGAGAAATTAAAGGTATAACAAATTCACCCCGATTTTTATGTAACGCGCTTTCTTTGGGACAACAAAATAATGTATTGCCACGGTAACAAATGAACTCCAGATGAATGGAGGTGCACTGTGTAATGTTTGTGGTGGAGTGTCTGCCATCTTCTTGTCTCCATACAGTAGCATCACATGGATCTATCTCCATGGAGACGAGCAGGCGATGGTGCCAGTTTAAAATATTTAAAGGTGCACTATGTTACTTTTATGAACAGAAGAAAACCTCCGTATAGTGTCTTCAAAATGCAAGATAGAAAAATCACACAGTCCTTCCACTTAAAGGAGCACTCCCTAAAAGCTCGGCATTTCATCCGGGGGTGGGACTTAACGTTCCATTGTCTTGGCAAAACTGAGCTGTATTTTTTTTTAGACAAAAGAAATTGGTAAGTAAATAAAGGTATTAGTTAACTGTATTTAACGGAGTACAAAAACACAATCACTGTTGCTGAACCTGTTGAGTGCTTGTTGTAAGGTTTGTGATGGGGTTAAAGTGTAGGCGTGTGGCACTCCAGCAGAGGGCACTGTTTGATACTTGACCTAAAGCACTGTGAGGCTGCTGCTGCTGTGTGGGGCAAAACAATGTTACTGAAAATAAAAAGACAATTTTATATCCTGTTTGTGTCCTCTTCTATACACTGAATTTCCTATATTATACTATTTTCTGATCTATGTTATAAAGTTGTTTCCTCATCACAAACAGACCTTTTGTTCCATTCACACATGCAGGTTTGACACATAAATCCTGCATATTTAGTCTTTCTCTCAAACAGGAAACACTCCACACTTCCACCTTGTGATGTCATGTGGTAATACACATTGTGCTCCACTGTGTTTTTAAATTTCATACACATTCACTAGAATCATTTGGATTATTTGAGTCTTGGAATTGCTGATCTGTACTAAACTAAAGGTAAAGAGCTGCTAACTTAATGACGTCACATGGAAAGCATTTTGAGGTTTGGAGATGTAGACAGACGTGTGAATGAAACAAAACACAACTCCAGGTCTGTTTTTAGACGGTAACAACATTATAACATGGCTTAAAGCTCACAAGAGTCAATTTTGTGTAATATAGGACCTTTAAAGTGCATATGACAGGTTTTCATGTTTTTTTTTCTAATTACTACTTGGTTTGGCCAATATTTCTTATAGTTTTAGATCAGTTAAGAGACAGTTTATGGAAAAAGTTGAAAAGAAAAATAATAATAATAAAACTGAATGCCTCTATTTACCTTGGTCTGTCAGAAGAACACAAAATTCTATCCAAAATGCAGACGCAATTCTGACCGTTTAACCCTTAATTTAACAAAATAAATATGTTATTATTTATTTGATCATATAGATATATCATTCTAATCCTAACAGTTATAATCATTGGTTAATTCGTTTTGGCCATCTGTGTTTGTTAATGGTGGGGTTGTTAGTTAACAGTTTTATGTGGGTTATGGCACATCTGCTCCAGGAAAATGATAAACCACCATGATAAAAAAAATTAAATAAAAAATTAAATAAAATAAAAAAGAAGTACATTTAGTCTAATCTTGCTGCATATAATCATGTTAACTGTTTTATTGAGATGAGCAGTGTAACCTGTCATATGCACTTGACTATACTGTATACTGGTCATGTGATCATGTAAAGTTTGCAGTTTTTAGTTTAAGGCCGGGGTGGGTGACCAAAGTGTGGCCCGTGGGCTGAACTTGGCCCTCCAGGGGTTTGGTTTGTCTATTTTGATCCCATTTTGAATTTAAAAGATGAGACAAGATGCAATGAGACCAAGCCTGTCAGTCTCCTTAAAACCACAATAACAAGAACATTTAAGCAGAGCTCTGTTTGAAGTGGACATGTTTGTTTTGACCTCTTGGGGAAAGAAAATGTGGGCATCCCTGGTTTAAGACAAGAAACTGCAGGCTGATGTTTCTTATTACTGATGTGTCAAATTGAGAGTTTTAAGACTACTGACAAAAGTATCTGACAGAAATGTATGTGGATTTTCTGTCATTAATTGCTCTGATGTAAATATAATATTGTGTTTTTTAATGGTTTACATTTGCATGAACAAAATCTGATTATAGGCTCTATTCACGCTTACTTGAAGACATTTGGAAACACGCAGATGACGACTTCTGGTGTAGTTCCCGACACTGGGCATGTGATAAAACAGCAGCAGTGTTTTCACAACCTGCCAAAGCTTTCCATGGGGGGACGGGACTCTAACTGCATCTTCGATGCAGCTGGTTGGAACTGTTGATCTGCCGAACATAACAGAACGCTACAATGACCTCTTTTTTTTTTTTATTGAGTTAGACAAATAAAAATACACAAATTAATAGGCAATTTATAAAAGGAAAAAATATTATGATAACATCTAGATGAAAAAAACTGGGCCATTTTCTCAGTTTTACTTAATGAATTAAAATAATCCGCATGTTTCCAAACGTCTTCTGGTTTTGTGACGTAAGAGAATGGTGAATAGAGCCCATTGGACAGAGCAGAAGCCATTGTTCATTTTGTTGACATATTAAATACATTTCTTTTCCTTTTATGGTTAGTATTATTATATTCGTAGTAGTAGAAGTAGTAATAGTAGTAGTAGTAGTAGTAGTAGTAGTAGTAGTAGTAGTAGTAGTAGTAGTAGTAGTAGTAGTTTTGTTCTGGTCTGTGCACATGACTGGGTTACTGGTTCCTCTCAGGTTCCTCTGCTTTTGTGAAGTCATGAATAAAATATAGTGACTAAACTTCATTAGAGGGTAACACTCAATCATCTTCTTACAGTAGTAGTAGTAGTAGTAGTAGGAGGAGTAGGAGTAGGAGTAGGAGTAGTAGGAGTAGGAATAGGCCTATACTACATCATACCATCTTATACTTCTACCTGAGTAATATTATCTTGAAGTAACAATAACTTGATTTCTATTATGTCAGTACTTTCCACTCATTTTTTATAATCTCTTGTTTAATACAGTTTTACTCTTGCTTTCCTAAATTAAAGCTACAGTATGTAACTTTCTGGACGTGGCACATCTCCTGAATGATTCCACTGAAACAGAACGTTACAAAGTCAGATAAATCTTACACCATACTGTGGAACATTATAGCCAAAGGAATTACATTTCTATGGAAACAAGCAGCAGGTGGCCCTCCTCCAGGCCAAATAACAGTCAGATAAGGTTTGTGGAGATGCAAGCCTGCTCACAGTAAGGACTCATGTTTTTCCTCATGTATTTTAGTCTATTTTCTGGTAAAAAAAATGACCTACTATGGTTTTAACTTTGACAATGGCAAAAACCAAAATGTATTCATTCATTTTTATGTAGTCCTATGATATTGTTTGAATTCTGTTCTCCTCACTTCTCCTGCCCAGGTGAAATGTACCCCGGGGAGTGAAAGTGCCGTGTTTAAGAGGGTAATTGCGTGTCTGCCCTCCAGCTCTGGTATCAGCGTTTCCACGGCGACGCGTGTTAAATTACAGGCGGGCCGTCAGGAGCTGGACTTTGGATGGACAGGTGAGGCACAGTCTACTTCCTGGAGCACACACAGGAGGACACCGCAGCTATGGTGAGTGTATATGTCTCATATACATAAATACGTGTGTTAAAATGTGATTAAATGTGACTGTCATTGTGATGTCATAGCATTTTTGTGGTCATTTTTTTGTATGGATTGCGATTAATTGTTACCGTGGGAAAAACTAGTCTTCCTGGGGTCTAGTACTTAAAATACAATCAAATATTCTCACAATTATTTAAACAGCAGTAAAAAAATGACAAGTAGTTAAAAGACAGCAAAACAAAAGTTGGAGGCAATTAGAGATTGCCAGATATGTTTTTTTTTTTTTTTTTTTCCATGGGCAATGCCAATGCCAGTTGTTTTGTATCTAGAGAAACTGATGGCCGATAAACTCTGCCGACATACGGATTTATGTTATAATGTTTTTGTTATAATCCTCATTTAAACAGACCTGGAGTTGTGTTTTGTTTCATTCACACATGTTTAACACACACACACACACACACACACACACACACACACACACACACACACACACACACACACACACACACACACACACAAAAAACACTCTGTTCCACCTTGTGATGTCATGTGGTAATACAGGAAGTGCTCCACTGTGTTTTTTAACTCCACACACCTTCACTAGAATCATTTGGATAATTTCAGCCCTGGAATTGCCAATCTCTACTGAATTAAAGGAGCTGTTCACTTGACAACTACATCTTCATGACATCATAAGGTGGAACAGAGCATTTTGAGCTTTGGAGATGTAAACAGACTAATAATAAAGGGTTACTCAAACATGTGTGAATGAAACAAAACACAGCTCCAGGTCTGTTTTTGAGGAGGTAACAACATACAACAGTTCATTTTGCATGTAAGAAGGTCTTGAGTTTGATTCCCAGTCTGAGGCATTTCAGTGCTGTGTTTGCATGTTCTGCCTGTGTCTGTGTAGGTTTCCTCTGCATGCTCCAGTTTTCCAAAACCAGCACCGCATTGTAACACATTTGTTGAAGGTGTTGTTAGTCTTGTGGCCTGATTATTCTTTTTGTGGAGGTTAGGGTTGGGGTTAGGGTGTAGAGGGGGTCCGTCACCTGCTTGTGTCTATGGAGACGTCATTGCTCTGCCTGGAATGTTCCACAGTATGACATTAAACTGCTCTACTTTATATTTATTCAATTACAGGTGGTTTTAGAGCGCAAAAATACCTAGAAAAACAGACATTCTGACTGTGAGCGGGGTCGCCTCTCCACAGATCTGACCTGTGACTTGGTCTGATTTGGTTTCCATGAAGATAGAAAGGTTTAATGCCATACTGTGAAACATTCCAGACAAAGCAATAACATTGTCATGGAGAAAAGCTTTTGATGGACCCTCCAGAAAAAGTAAAAAAAAAAGTTACACAATGCACCTTTAAACCTCGTAGACGTGATTCTGTGAGTTTGGACATTGATTCTTTTCATTTTCTCATTTTCACCTGAGTTTGAACCATGAGTCAAGCTAAAGCCCTCAAAGCTGTAGCGGCAAACTGTGGATTAGAAACGGCCACTGCAGTATTAAGTATCACACAATTTTTAATCTTGCTTTATGTGTCCACTTTTACAGGCCAAGTTCTTCACTCCCGTTCAAATCAACGGTAAGGATCTATGGATGTTTGTCTGTTCTTAAGAAAATGATTGACGTGTGATTCAGCTGAAGGAGATGGGGATGAGATATTTTCAGGATCAGGTCCATGTTAACATTTGAGACACGACAAAGAGTTTAGTGCAATTTCTCTAAAATGTCACTTATATCTCTTTTATAAATCTTAATGCCGTTAATCCTCTTCCTTCTCTCTGTTTCTCTTTCTTCCTTTCTTTCTTTCACTCTCTGTGTCTCTACCTCTCTCTGTGTGTGTCTCTCTGTCTCTCTCTCCCTCTCTCTTTCTCTCATCCTCTCTGTCTCTCTTCCTCTCTCTCTGTCTCTCTTTTTCTCTCTCTGTCTCTCTTTTTCTTTCTCTCTGTCTCTCTCTCTCTTTCTCTCTCTCTGTCTTTCTTCCTATTTCTCTCTGTCTCTCTCTGTCTCTTTCACTCTCTTCCTCTCTCTCTGTCTATCTCCCTCTCTCTCTGTCGCTCTTCCTCTCTCCTCTCTCTCTGTCTCTCCCTTTCTCTCTCTCTTCATTTCTCCCTGCCTCTCCTCCTCTCTTTCTCTCCCTCTCCGTCTCTCCCTCTCCCTCTCTCTCTTCCTCTGTTCCTCTCTCTCTGTCTCTCTCTCCCTTCCTCTCTCTCTCCCTCTCTGTCTCTCTTTCTCTTTCTCTTCCTCTTCCTATCTCTATCTCTCTCTTTCTCTCTCTCTGTCTCTTTCCTCTCTCTCTGTCTCTCTCCCTCTCTGTCTCTCTCTTTCTGTCTCTCTCCATCTCTCCTCTCTTCATCTCTCTCTGTCTGTCTCTCTCTGTCTCTGTCTCTCTCCTCTCTCCATCTCTCTCTCTCTGTCTGTCTCTGTCTCTCTCCATCTCTCTCTCTGTCTGTCTCTCCGTCAGAATTCAAAGAGTGCTTCTCTCTGTACGATAAGAAGCAGAAGGGGAAGCTCGATGTGAAGGACCTGATTACCGTCATGCGCTGTCTGGGAACAAGCCCCACCCACGGAGAGATAGAGCGCCACCTGCAGGTCCATAAGATAGGTACTGTACAGCCTTATATATAATAATAACTAATAAGCAGATGATTGATTGATGAATGGTTTGGGAAAAATAACATTGTGATTTAAGTTGTGATTTTAGATGTGCGATTTATGATTTGATAATAGAATTCTGTTCAAAGTGACAAACTAATGCAAGAATCACATTTCAGAACTTGTTTGTACAGATATAAACTACAGGGTGAGCAGTTTTTATGCAGAATAAGACCCGAGATTTACTTGTTTGTGGAGAAAATGATGGTACTTAAAGGTACAGTATGTAACTTTCTAGAGGTGGCCCATTACCAGCATGATTCCATGGAAAAAAAAAGTCAAAACAATACTTAGGAACATAGAAATAGATAAGTCTTATGTGGAAGCTTATAGCCAAAGGAACATTTTCATGGAAACAAACAGGCCAAATAAGAGTCAGGTTTGTGGAGATGCAAGCCCGCTCACTATAAGGACACATGTTTTTTCTAATTATTACCAAAAAAAGTCATATTTTTGGCTAAAAAGTTACATATTGTGACTTTAAAAAACACACTCATTCAAAATTTAAAATTACGCCCATTAAGATTTCAACTTCCATTTGATTACATTTAGGCCCAATCCCAATTCTCCCCCTTAGCCCTCTGTCTTTGTCTTAGTCCTACCCCTTAGCCCTACCCCTCTGTCTTTAAACAGAGGGGTAAGGCAAAGGGGTGTGTTTTAAACCCTTAGAAATGGGACACCCCTTTGCAGTCGCAACAATATGACATTATTTTTAAAGTTTTGAAGTATTGTGCTCCTTTTGAGTTTGTTTTAAATGAACTTTGCAAAAAGTCAAATGTTTTTTTAATTTTTTATTTTTTTTTAATTACTATACTCTGTACAACATATGTAAATCAGATTTTAATCAACTGTAACACAAAATTAAAATGCTGCAGAGGTGGATGGAGTTGTAGAGGATGCCTGGTACACACAAAAAAGAAAACAAAATTAATACATAGTCATAAACATATAGAGTTGTTCTGGTACCTACAAATATTATAGAATGTAATATACCTTATATTTTATTTTCAAATTCTCCCACTTTTTTGAAGCTTGTTGGGCTGACACAACTCCAACAAGTCCAGCCTCCTACAAGAAATTTCTAAACAAAATACAAATGTGATTAATAACATGTCATTAAATAGGGGATAATTTACAAGGCTAAACGAAACAATAATATTTTAGGCCATGCATGTTCGTAATACTTTACACATTCTACCGTAACATGTGTATAGTTCTCAAAGCGCATGAGACGAGTTATGAGGCGAAATGAAAACATATACAGCTACAGCGATATATTTGACACATTCTAGTCTAACATATATGCGTATATAGTTCTTTTAGGCCATGCATGTTCGTAATACTTTACACATTCTACCGTAACAAGCGTATAGTTCTAACCGGGCATGTTACGATAAGCCGTATATGTCAGAAAGTGTAAATGCTGAGGCCATGAGTATACCTACAACTTTTCAAAAGTTACTACAGTTTTATACAACTTTTTATGAGGTTCTTGAGTGCAAATACTCACATTTGTCCAATTTCTTCCCGATTGCCGACACTTCCCGATTTCCGTGTTGCTTTTTGCTGCGACTTGCGTTAAGCCACGCCTATTCCCTTTGCGCAAAGTGTGCATCTGAAAACGCTTTGCGCAGAGGGGTAGAACAGCCCTTCCCCTTAGCCCTCACCCTTACAGAAAAGAGTATTGGGACACCCCTCTGTCTCTCGTGAACGCGCACAACAGAGGGGTAGGGCTAAGACAGAGGGCGAAGGGGTAGAATTGAGACGCAGCCTTAATCTTGGAGCCTGATTATGATTTTAGACCTTTCAGTTCAAACCAGTTTAACATTGACTATTTTGAGTCTAAATACATTTAATTTAATCATCTCAAGATCAGCTTTCTCATGAGAATGCCATGACACAGCAGCGCTCAGAGGAAGTTTTATAAACATGGTTCTAAATGAGTCATTTATTACAGCAGAGATCACAGTGCAGGAACGGCCCAGACTAAACATGTGTTATCTGAGCTTAGAGTTCTCACATCGAATTTCCAGTAAAGCTTGTGTTAAATTCAGATACGCATTCAGAATGTACAGGTGGCAAAAGATGTTCAAATTAACCTGATTTTTACTTTTTATTGTCTTAAAAACCTGAAAGACAGAACTGGTTCATTTGAAACTCTTTGCAGTGGTCCAAAGTTATTCCTCACTTTTACCTTATGCATTCTAATTCTTTATAGCGATGAGTTTATAAATACATATAAGTGCTGTCACGATACTCAAATTTCAAATGATTTCAATTAGGGTCCAACCAATATGGATTTTTTTGGATCCGATATGATACCGATATATACTGATAGCCCATATATTTAGTGATGTTAAAATTCACTGTGAATCTGATTATAAAACTTAGGTTTGACTCTGTTAGATTTTAAGTTGGGATTGTTTAGGCTCATTTACTGGTATTTTGCCTCTTTACAATCACATTTAAAGAAAGTAGGTTGGCCTAATGGCATTTTTGCATGACATTCTAGCCCGTAAACAACGTAAAAACTACCGCTATCAGCTGTTAGTAGTAAATGCGTGCATGCCGTGGTAATTAATCCTATGTGTAAATGACCATTCACATGTCTACTCACAGCTCATTTACATATCAATGTGTGTCCAATAATGTGTGTACAGCTGCTACAGTCACTTTACAGTATGCCAGTGTAATAGAAAACAGGCTGTTTATGTGTGGGAGCTCACAGCAGCTAAGCCTAACCAATGAGAAAGAACCAAAAGTAGCTTCACAACCGACACATTTGCAACACTCACTGCTCACACAGGCACCTCTCAGATCACAAGTCTTCACTAATAAGTGTCCTTTTAAGCCTGACTCAAAACAATCGTCCGTAAAAAGAATGTAATCCAGCACGTTGACAGCAGCTGTGTGTGTCCTCTGTGCGTCTATGGGACAGTCCTCTGTCTATGGGACAGTCCTCTGTCGATGGGACAGTCCTCTCTTCTCCGCACTTGCACTTAAAACAAGCAGTTGTTTTGTTGCTGGCCTAAACTGTGCTGAAGTTTACTTTTATTTATAGTCAGTATTGTGGATCAGACACAAGAGTGTTTAAAGCAGCAGGGTGCATTCAGGGGCAGTACGGCAACACAGACAAATGACTCCTCTGATAAATACTGATGCGGCGCCACATATTAGGACATTTACCTGTATGTTAATTGGATTAAATGGATTCAATAGAGTCACCACTTCATAATGAGGTATAACATGCTCCCGTGAACTATCGGCCCATATTGGCAAGATTTAGGCCGATAGCTGATATGTCTCCAAGTGCCCATATCGGCCAGCTGATATATCTGTCGGACCCTAATTTCAATACTATGGAATAGACTCGATACTCAATACTGATTCTGATACCACGATGATAATAAAAAACACTCTTTCTTTAAAAAATACAATATGAGTTTCACCATTAAATCATAGTACTTTCTGTACCTTCTTATATGTGTGTACTCCCTCAGTGGTCCTGTAGGTTCCATAGTGGTCCATGGGTGTATACTAGTCTATGTGCTCTTATACTTGTTCTGATACAGATCAACATCATTCTAAAGACATTAAGGAAAGGCTCATTTCTGTCCTCTGACCTTTTTAGTATCGATACTTGCTCAAATGAGTATCTAGTTTCGATACTAGTTTTAGTATGCTTTCTAATTTGATGCTGGCAGTACACAGCGGACTTGTCACAGTCTTAAAAGATAACTGTGAATATTTTGAAGCAGAAATTAGTGTTTTTAATTCAATTTATACCAGGTAAGTCTTGGCTATGTGCTGCATGTTATACATAAAGTTATGTCCAGATCAGGACTAAACAGGGTTCGTCTGTGATCCACTGCATCCTATTTACAGTATTTTGAGCAAAAGTAAATGCAGGAATTCACAATTTTAAAATTTTGTCTCAATAATTGTGAGTAACTGTAAATCCTTTATTTTTCTATAATCCTTACAATGATGTGAGCGCCATACAGGGAGCTGAAGAAGAGAGGCAGGACAAACCATACACAGTTTTGTACTGATTCATTTTAAGCATATCCAAATATTAAAGTCTTGCGCTCAGAGAGGCTGACAGTGCCTGAGCCGAGCAGACACAAGAGCAGAAGAACCCTAGTGAGAGACAGGACCGGAGCTGGAGCCAGACACAATTACCACCAGATAAGAACAGACACACGATTAGGTCCAAGAGAAGAGACGAGAGACCAGACTTTATAATGAATCCATTGTGCGGTTCAGCTCTCCATTTTGTATTTATTTTATTTCATATCTTTGCTGTCATTGTAGCCCTCTTTTCTATAATCTGCTTGTCTCCGTGGAAATGTTATTGCTTTCCACAGTATGGCATTAAAACAATCTTTCTTATACCACTGTTTTAAAAGCTGAAAAATCCCTTGAAAAACATCCATTCTTACTCTGTGTGGGGTCGCCTCTCTGCAGATCTGACCTGTAACTTGGCCTGGTAGCACCACCTGCTTGACTCCATGAAGATAGTTTAATGCCATACTGTGGAACATTCCAGGCAAAGTGCAGCTTTAACCCACATGTGCATGAGATCTTGTCCCATCCCTAGACATGATTTATAGTAGTGTACAAAACTTTAAAGTACTTATGACAGAGTGGACTCCTCATTTCACTAAAACATAATCAGTGAGTACTTGGATGGACGAGCACTGGGAATACCAGGTGCCACAGTGGGGCACCAGTGGCAAAAACTGTTGTTGTGTCCTTAGGCAAGACACTTCACCCACATTGCCTAGCGAGACTCTGGTGTGTGTGAGTGTTAGTGGGATGAGCCGATGGCGTAGATTGGAAGCCTCACTTCCATCAGTCTGCTCCAGGGCAGCTGTGGCTTCAGTAGTAACTTAGCACCAGCAAGTGTGGAGTGAATAATGCTCTGTAAAGCGCTTTGGGTGTCGTGAAAGGCACTATAGAAATCCAATGATTAATTAATTCATTTTAAAAATAGGAAATTTTAACATTGTTCATTGTTTTCAATCATCTGATGGACCCAGAAGTGACATCACACTTAAAAACTCTCTTGTGTTGTAGAAAAGTCTGGAGCGGTGGACTTCTCCACGTTCCTCACCATGATGCACAGGCAGATGCAGCAGGAGGACCCTAAGGCTGAGATCCTGGAGGCTCTGAGGATGACCGACAAGCAGAAGAAGGGCTACATCCAGGCCACGGAGCTCAGGGCCAAGCTCACCACGATGGGGGAGAAGCTCACGGAAAGAGAAGGTACAAGTCCAATGCTCCCATTGCTCCTCCTCACTGTCCTCCTCTCCTCCTCCCTCTGCTCCTCACCCTCCTCCTGTTTGTTTCTCTTCCTCACCTCTCCTCTCTCTCTCTCCTCCCTATCATCTTCCCTCTGCTCCTCCCTCTCTCTTCTCCCTCTCTCCTCACTCTACTCTCCCTCTCCTCCTCCCTCTGCCCCCCTTCTCCCCCTCCTTACCTGTTCAAGCAGATGTGTTAAAGAGGTTCTTTTCCCTCACTAATGGAGTACTCGGTGTACTCACTGTCCTTGAGTGCTTTTTCTTAATGTCTTCTTATTGTCTCCACTTGGAAGTATATGGTGCTGTTATGTAGACGTCACTCTAACCTCCCCCTGCAAGAACCATTTTACTCATTGTAATGGTTTTGTTATGAAAAACACATTAAAGAACAATGTCAGTAATGTATGCAGAATTGTGTCCCAGCCCTGAAAGGAGCTCAATACTGTTTGTTCAGATATTCATAGGATCATTTTACTGATGTAATCAGTAATGCTAATTATCCATAATTACAAACTCCATGTACATGATGACCATTCTCAGTGTATGGACAGACCACGTCTCATGTGAAAGCTCGGGAACCTCCAGAATTCCCTCCCTGAGCCGCAGAGGCTGCACTAGCACTGAGTCATGACTGGTGCAAGTGCTGGGGTTTAGGGAGTGACCGTTCAGATCAGAGAGAGGCATTTTAGGTTTAAACACACTGGATTTCTGCAAATGAGAGACTCATGTGAGGCTCATTCTGCTTCCTGATTGAATAATTGTCTTTTGTTTTGGTAACTTAAGAATAAATGAGCACTGGAACTGTCATCAGTAAAAGCTCTAATTGAGGTGCAATGCTAACATGTTTGGAGACATGGTTTTGGAAAAGAAAAACTGAAATTCTACATACTCCCCTTTCATAAAGGCAATAGCAGTTAACGATGTTATTAGGGTGTTCACTAATCACACACTTGTGAGGAAGCACCAGCTGTATTTTGACTGACTGATGCATGTTGGGATGACATCTAAAACCTCCTTAGGCATGTTTTTGATGAGGGAACAATGTTATAACATGTTATAACATAATACCTCCTCTTTAATATTGCAGTTGGCAGTTAAAGACACTGTACCCAGTTTTCTCCCATGTATTAGAGCAGAACTTGCTTTGCCCCCGTACTGTATAAGCAACTCTTGAAGTCTGTTGTGTGCTGTCTTCAGCTAATTTGAAAGTATTTTATTGTCTGATAATCAGAAAGTGTGTGTTAGCATGTTGGTTGTTGTTAGCTTTACAGTGATGTCAAACCACAGGACTCGTCTCTTAAAGTTGTGAAAAGTGCTTATAAACTCATCACGGTCAATTAGGATGCTCAGAATGCAGTGAGGAATAACTTCAGACCAAAACCACCGTCAAAATGTGTGAAAGCCAAAGAGTCCACAGAGAACAATCCACCTTCACGTAACAAAAAATGAGTGTATTTACCGTGTTAAATGTAATTGTTAATAGTTGAATTCGTTGCTACCTCTCCCCTCCAAAATGCAGCTCCAATAGCAGGATTATGGTCTATGTGTAGTACAGAAATAAGAGGACCAGTATCTTTATCTGAATGGCCTTTTATAATAATATGATAATCCGAGCTGTGGTTACAGTTGGTTCCTTGTCTGTCTGTTGGTCAGTGGGCAGTCTGAGCGCGGGCACTGAACCATAGTCAACCTATTCCAATATGGCAAAAGAGTTAGTGAAAAGTTTAAAGTGGGACTAAACACCTAAACTCAGAGGGAGGAGAGGTGGGGTCCAACGAGTATCCACACTTCAAACTCACATTCACAGGATGGTGTTTGTATCAGAAACACCTGGCAGTTCTGTGTGATATCATGTAGTACTTGAAATTGCAGGGGCCACTGGAGGCAGCACACACTCAATTTTTGACTGTTTTTGACCACAAAGCTGCAATTTTACCTAGTTTGCAAAAATCAGTGTACAATGCTATTCAAAACACCAAAACATAAACTCTGTATGCAATTTTCTATTTTGTTACTTTGTCTTGTGGTTAGCACTAACAAGGGATTTGAACCTATAATGAAGTGAATATTGGCCTCAGGTGGACTGTGGGATAGTTTCAGTTATGGTTGTCTGATTGTTTAGTAGTGTTTTCATAAATGATCAATATTTGTGATAAATCACATGAAAATAGATTTAAAAGCCAAAGCTTCAGGAGCGTTCACACTTGTCCTGGTTTGGTCCTGATTTGAGCTCATAGTTTAGTCCTGGTGCAGACTTGGTTTAGCCCCAGTCATGTGGTGTGTGTGAAGAGCTGGAGCACTACATCAAACCATGATTTTCTCTTGGTAAAATGTGGATAACGCTCTGACGCTCAGAAATGAAGTCCATGACATTTGTTTTTTATGGTTTGTCAAATAGTCTGGGGTGATTCGTCATTTGAATACAAAATGTAATTTTTAGTGACACTTGTGACAGAAGAACCAGCTCTCAGCTGGGCGTGAGATGGACCCCCACAGTCTGCAGCTGTCACATTAGTGCTTGTGTCTGCCAGAAGGGACTAATACACTGTAGAAATGACATAATGAAAATATAATATATATTTAAAAAGTGCCAAAGTGCTCAAACTTTTAAGTAAATTATTAGTTTTAATTAGTTTGATCATTAGCAGCTCTTACCTTAGGGGATGACCCAGCTGGAGAGTTGCTGGTTCAAACTTGTCTGTGGTCACACTGTTGATCTGTGGTCACACTGTTGATCTGTGGTCACACTGTTGATCTGTGGTCACTGTTGATCTGTGGTCACTGTTGATCTGTGGTCACACTTATTACAGAAGGAATCTGATGTGAAACATACAATATCAAACCTAGACTGAAGGATACAGGGTGTGTTCAGGCACAATTTGATGATGTCATAGTTTTTAGTTTTTGACCAACTAAAACTGCAATTTGACCAGTTTGGTTTTCCTGTATCCATGGTGACCATTCATGGTGATAGCTATGCTAACTGGCTAGCTCTGAAATGCTACAGACTTTTAACACCAAATATGACAGAAAATTTTCCAGAGGAAACGTCCCATCTCATCACCGACTGAAACACCAGAGCAGAGAGAGAGAGGGTTAGGAGAGGCTTTCCTAAGTGTCCAGAGCTCACCTGGCGCCCCCTGTAGGCTTCTGATGTCTGGGGTGCAGGACACAGAGGAAGGACACTATTGTCCTGAGGACTTTTATTCCCCTCAAACTGTCCTCATTTAGGACCTGATGACCTGTTGAGCTGCACTGAGCCTTTTGTTTGAGCTTTTCTATAAATATTATATACTGCTCAGTGTGTTTAAACTGCCCCTTGGGGACTAAAAATCTGTGATTTCCACCAGAGAATTCTGACCTGTCTCCAGCTCTTTTTATACTATAGGAATTCTTGATGTTGTCATGTCACTTGAACACTATTAGCCGACATAACTAACATATACAAGTGAACGTATCACCACATCACGTCATGTTCATGAGTGTTAGTGGATCTTATATTCCTCTGGTCACAGGAGGATTATGTTGTGACATTTCTCTGTGAGAAACAGTATGAGAAGGGATCAGAGCTGACAGCAAACTGGAGCAGATGGCACTGACTTAAAGGGTGTTCAGAAATGATTTATTCTGCTAAATGGACTTTTAGGGCTTTTAAACATCACAATTAGACATTGTTGACTCGTTTATGTTTTACCACTATATAGTATAGTAATAAGAGCGCCTCAAATGTAGACTTTTCAGAGAGAGACCCCAAAATATCAATACAACCAGGAGCACACTGCCAAATGAAATGAACAGCAGTAAAACAAGTTAAATACAGGTTAATATTGTTTATTTCATCGATTTGTTGTGTTATTTGACATAATTTCACTAAGAGATACCATATACAATACAGTAAAAGTATGGCACATTACCATAGCCCAAACTAAGTATCATAATTCATGTATCTGACCAGAGTTAAACAGTTAAACTTCTTTTTAAAGTGGAACAGTGTGGTGCACAGTTTAAGGTCCACCATTTTAACAGATACACAGAATTTTATAATATTGGTTCTGATTTTCTTTTCATAAACATGGCTGTCCCTCTGAGCTCATATTGGCTATTTTGAATTTTAAATGTGGGGTATGCGTGAGTGTTGCCATATGCCATACCAGTCGGAGCGAGATCATCTCTGTGGAGTCAACAAACAAGTAGGTCACCCCCACCAGAAAAGTGCACCTTCAACAGACAATACAAATAAGAAAAAGAGAAACAATTCTGAAAAAATGTACATGCTGATGATGTCATTAACATTCCCTGGGGCTATGATGCTAACTAGAGCCACTGCTCTCTCTGCAGCTCTTGTTACTCAGGTTAGAATTTAATCTGAGTTTTGTTTTTGTTCAGTCTGACCATAAAGAACTTAGCTGGAACGACAACAGGTGAGCTGATTTGTGCTGTTAAACAAGTCTCTTTCAAATAACGTTATAGTCACAAGCTCACTCCCACCTTTTTGTTGGAAATCAAACATCTAAAAAGGACCAGGAATGCTCTTACTGATCACAAGCTCCTGAAAATGTGTTGTTTAAATACATTTTATAGTATTTCTTGAGTTTTCAGACCATCTTAATTGTGTAACCATGGTAACTGCTGAACATTCCACCACAGACATACATGCAGAACCCCCACAGCGTAGTGTCACTTCAGAGTATCAATTCTAACCATGTAAAATGTCTCGTATCGCTTTCTCGTACAGTTGGAAGAGCGACCAAAAGAGAGTAGGCTATATTGAAATCCTCCATGATGTTTAACAGTTAAAGTAACTCTTGTACCTGTGCTTGTTTGCAGTGGATGAGCTGTTCCGAGAGGCCAACATCAAACACAACGGGACCGTCAACTACAAGCAGTTCACTGAGATGGTGACGCTGCCCCTTGTGGACTACTGATGGCACTGCAGGAGGATAGAGGAGAGAGGACACTGCTCCTTGTACAGGCCTGACCGCGTGTCCCCTTAGAATTATATGGTCCCAAGTTCATTCTGGGTATTTGTGGGTAGTTTTTAACCTCTCACACAGCAAATTAGATACGTGGAACTTGGTTTTGCTCATAAAAAAAACTCAAAAAACATCCAAAACATAAGAATAATTCAATCAGGACTAAAATGTTGGACAGAACCATATACTTGAAAAGGGACACTGTGTTCATTTACAAATAAATATTCTGCTTCTTCAGTATATGTTTGTATATGAATTTACATTGACTTGTTCTTTTAATGTGTAATAAATAAATGCAAATCTCAAATGTTCAGTTACATTTTTAAATGTTAAATGTTAAACAAACTGCTGTTGTATATTTATAATAATGTAATGTGTATAAGAAGTGAACACAATTCAAAAGAAGACTATTTCGATCAGGGGTAGGTCAGAATGAGCAGGTCGAGGGTCAAACCTGATGCCAGTTTGCACATAAAAATATTCTTCTGGAAAGAGATTTAGGATTACACTGACTTCATGGAATTGCCTGGATTGAATGAAAATAGATTCTTTTCAAAATTTCAGCACTAGGGCTTGGGCCAGAGTAGACCCCTTAGAGGACCAAGTTTGGCCCGTGGGTCCCTCTTTGGACACAGCTGAGATAATGTTATAGACCAAACTTCAAACTTGATAAAAACTAGTTGATCTTATTGTATTGTTTCTAGCCAAAATAGAATTCGTCTGTCTGGTTGGCTAAAGTGATCATCAAACCCTGAAAGAACCGAGAAAAAACAGCCAACATTATTATGAAATGTGGTTTGCATCTGTTAATTCATTAAAGACGCACTATAACCACTTTGCCTGGAATGTTCCATAATCTATTTTGCATTTATATTTTGATGTCATGTGATAATACAGGAAGTGTTGTAAGTGAAGTATAATTCTATGTTGAATGTGTTTTTAAACTCATACACCTTCACTAGAATCATTTGGGTGATTTCAGCCCTGAAATTGCCAATCTCTACTGAAAAATATAAAAGGTGAAAATTACCACTTCATGACATGACAAGGCACAGACTAATTACAAAGGATTCCTCAAACACGTGCAAATGAAACAAAACTCCAGGTCTGTTTTTGAGGAGGTAACAGCTTTAGAACATGGTTTAAATCTCACAAAAGTCAATTTTGAATGCTGCACTATAACCACTTTGCCTGCAATGTTCCATAATCTATTTTGCATTTATTCAGTTGCTTTTATTGCTAAAGAAACCCTTAAAAACATACTTTCTTACTATTCTTCCTATGTGCTGATCTGACCTTCTACTTGGCCTGGTCACATCACTTGCTTGTTTCTGCGATAGATAGCTTTAATGCCATACTGTGGAACATTTCAGGCAAAGCAAAAACATATCCATATAGATGTGTGGTATTGTTGTGATTTGCGCTGTACATGTTAAGATTATGCAAATTAAAGATACACTATAATCATAAACCATACAACACTACATTTCCTCTGTCATAAGAAAGTAAGAATCACATGTTTTGCCTTATTTCACACAAACCCAGCCTCTTAATAAAGGCTGCTATATTAAATTAAGGCACTAATCAAGCATCCTCTCCTATAGAATGTCCATTCCTATGCAAGTCACATTAGGAGCTTGTCATAATGATTAGCGTTGCTATGGTGACTCCACTCCCTGGCTTCACTCAGAATTGTCTACTGTACACTAGATGTTAAGTCTTAAAATGTCAAACACATTAAGCCACTGTACAAAGCTCAAATACAAAGGTGTCAAACAAATGATGGTAATTTGCCTGGGCCAGTCAATTTTCTGTTGACGTAGATCTTAAAACAGACCCATTCACACATGGTTCCTAGAAAACTGATAGCCACAATATGCAAGAAACTAAGCTCATAACCAAGGAAACCCAACACATAACAAAGGAAATCATGTGTGTAACAAAGGAAATCAAGATCGTAGCCAAGTGTTATGTCCCTTATTTGCTAAAAGACATAACTAATATAAAACAATCATAATGAGACAGGGCGTCAACAGATGTTTGGCTATTTTATTTTGGAGCCAAGACATTCAAAAGAGTTCACATAAAATGGTGGAGGGAGGCACATGCCTGTTGTGCCAAAAGAACAAAATCAAAGTATAACATTAAAGCCGTGGCTGAGTCCTTGCGCCACTACTGGCCAACCGTGAACAATGCCCCATGTCCATAATATATTTATTTGCTTGTAATCATGCATAGAATTTAATCCCCAAATTTGGTACAAATCCGATAATGTAGTCGTTTCATGTCTATGCTAGAGGGCGCTATAGGGTTCACTTTTATTAGAGTTCATATTTCATTACATTCGGGCCGGGGTCACGCAATTGTGATTTGAATTTGAGCTCTCTAGGCCAATGCCTGTTATTTGCCGGCGTGCTACGGGCAAACTGTAAGAAGTATCCCAAAAAACTATTGTGAACCCATGTCTGTAGATGTGACATGTCAAATCTGAGCTCATTTGGACCAAACACAAAGGACTTCACACTTTCTGAACACACCCAAGTCAAAACGGCGGCGAATTTTTGATCCAATATGGCCGACTTCCTGTTCATCATAGTGCAGTGTAACAATGGCATTTTGTCTTTGTCTCCTTGAGCTCTATCACTGTTCCGAATTTTGTCAGCCTACGTCAAAATATGCTTTTCGGCTGCCCATAGAATTTGAAATTTTGCTTTTTCAAGGGGGCGCTGTTGAGTGGGGTCACTTTGGGCATTGTCGCAAAGCCCATTTTATCAAATTTTTCGCCGGACTGGTCGATCTGATACCCCCATGTGGGAATTTTGTTGACGTTCAGGGTCTCAAAATTGCGATCGTTTGCAATAATAATAATAATAATAATAATAATAATAATAATAATAATAATAATAATAATAGTGTGTAAGAAACCCACGAAGAACAATACCCCTCGCCAGTCGTAGTAACTGGCGAGGGGTAAAACTGGGCCTAACTGAAACCTGGGCTAAGAAAGGAAAGAAATCAAAAGCCTAATCTAGGCTTTGATATTACTAAAACAGCAAGGGTGGTAACAACTGATAAACCTAGTGTGTATAAACAAACATAATCCTACATGATGTAAAGTGTATAGGGTACCCACTCACCTAAACCAGCCTCCCAACCAAAATGACCAGGTCAGAATCCTCTAGCCATCACAGAGGAGAGAAAGAGAGTGAGAGCTAGCAGAACAGTTCCTCTCCATGCTCTGATTGGCTGACAGCTTGCCAATCAGGGATTTCCAACCAAGTCCCGCCCACAGCACCTTCACACAGGGCAGAGGAGACAGCAGTACACAGAATAGAATAATGCTTAAATGTAACACAAAGGAAACCAAGTTCGTAACCCAAGTTTATAACCAAGAAAACTGAACTCGTAACCAAGCAAACCAAGTTTGTAACTAAGGAAACCAAGTTTGTAACCAAGTAATCCAAGTTCGTAGCCAAGGAAACCATGTTCGTAGCCAAGGAAACCAAGCTTGCAACCAAGAAACCAAGTTCGTAACCAAGAAAAACCAAGGTCATAACCAAGGAAACCAAGATCGTAACTGTGATGTTTGCATAGTAAGTCTTATTGTGAAAGCAGACTGTAAACCGGATACGGATGTACTGTCATGATGAGAACTACACATGCTAGCGGGATCAATAAAGCAGTCATAAGTTCAAGACCACATCCCGTCTTTTTGTGCAGCAAGTATCATATACAAACATTACATTGGCGACGAGGATAAAGGCAAAGACAACGCAAGTATAGACGCCGCTTCTGTGTTTTGCAATGCCGCTAGGGAAAGCACGTTAGCAAACAAAAAAAAAAAAAAAAAGAAAAGAGTGAAGCTAATCAGCGCGGTTAGCAAACAAGCATGGCTACGCACGCCTCACCTCTTCCTCCTTTCGACACGGAGAGTGAACCAGGTTCAGTCGGACCTCGCTGGAACAAGTGGTTGCAAAGGTTTGAAAACTATACCACCGCAATGAACATTACTGGAGACGGCAGATTGAAAGCACTGTTACTGCACGTGGCTGGAGAGAAAGTGCATGACATTTACGACACACTGTCAGCAGAGGGCGACAAATACTCAGATACGAAACAGAAACTCTCAGCTTATTTCACCCCAAAGAAAAATGTCCAGTATCAAGTCTACTTATTCAGAAAAGCTATGCAAGAGCCTGGAGAAAATTTAGACACTTATCACACAAGACTAAGGATTTTAGCCAAAAACTGTGAATTTTCTGACACAACTGCAGAAATTAAGACACAAATAATACAGAGCTGCTCCTCCTCACGTCTGCGCAGAAAAGCACTAAGAGAGCCTGATCTAACTCTCGAGGACATTCTAAATCATGGACGTGCATGCGAGCTGTCCGAAATGCAGGCTACAGGCATGGAAAGTGGCAGTATGGCCACAGTCAACAAAGTTTTTCACAAAGCTGGACAAAAACATCCAAGCTCAGGCAAAAGGCAACCCAAAAAGCAACCTACCAATCAATGCCGAAACTGTGGAGGCAACTACCCTCATGAAGGTGACTGTCCTGCTAAAAACAAAGAATGCAAAGCATGTGGCAAGTTGAATCATTTTGCAAGGCAATGTCGGTCCAAACCACAAGAAGCACGACATAAACACTATCTTACCCGCAAGAAAAGTTTCAATGCTCAAAAAAGTGTGAACCAAGTAACAGACAGTGCAACAAGTGAAAAAACAGGGCACACATCAAGCAGCGATGAGGCATACGTTTATGTTGTTAAGACGAATAGCACTGCAAAACTTCCGTAAACCAACGTCACCATGATGGGCACGCAAACTCTTGTCTTAATTGATTCTGGAGCCACAGCCAACTGTATAAGTGAAACCACTTATAAGAAACTACTGCTACGACCAACACTGAGTTCAACTAACATCAGAATCTACCCTTACAACTCCACTAAGTCTTTACCTGTATGCGGAGCATTCAAGTGCAGTGTAGAAAAGCATGATAAGAAAACAATGTGCAATGTTTTTGTAATTAAAGGTGATGGCTTCAACATTCTGAGCTATGAAACATCTAAAGATCTAGGCCTGATTCACATCGTTACTGCAATATCTGGTCAAACACAGTGCTCTGTGGCTGATGAGCTGGTTGAAAGCCACCCCAAGCTGTTTAAAGGGATTGGCAAACTCAAAGACTTTCAGGTAAAGCTGCACATTAACACTGAAGTTAAACCTACCTGCCAACCTCACCGGCGTGTTCCATTCCACCTACGTCAGAAAATAGAAGATGAGCTGTATAAATTGCAGCAAGATGACATCATAGAGGAAGTCACTGGACCAACACCATGGGTTTCTCCTATTGTGACACCTCCGAAACCAAAAGATCCAGACAATGTAAGAATATGTGTGGACATGAGGCAGGCAAACACAGCCATTGAAAGAGAACGCCACATCACGCCTACAATTGACGATGTGATACACGAATTGAACGGTTCAACTGTGTTCTCCAAACTAGACCTCAGAGCAGGCTATCATCAGCTTGAGCTACACCCAGACAGTCGATACATAACCACATTCACTACTCATCTTGGTCTAAGACGGTACAAAAGATTGAATTTTGGCATATCCTCCGCAGCAGAAGTATTTCAAAATGCAATACACCAAACTCTGCAGGGACTGAAAGGAGTGAAAAATCTAAGTGACGACATCATAGTCTATGGCACAAACCAAACTGAACATGACAACAACCTCAGAGCTCTTTTCAAAAGACTAGCTGAAACAGGACTCACTTTGAATCGTGAGAAATGTGAGTTCAACAAAACAAAACTTGAGTTTTTTGGTTTCATCTTCTCAGCAGGTGGTGTATCAGCTGATCCAAAAAAGGTTGCAGCAATTAAACATGCCACAGATCCAAAAACTCCATCAGACATCAAAAGCCTTTTGGGAATGGCAAACTACTGCTCCAGATTTATTAAAGACTTCTCCTCCATCTCTGAGCCACTGCGCAAGCTCACACGACAAGACACACCGTGGTCATGGGGTACTGATCAACAAACCGCTCTGCAGGCTTTGAAAAACAATCTCACAAGTGAAAAAACCATGTCCTACTTCTATCCAGGGAGACAAACTGAACTTATTGTTGATGCTAGTCCTGTAGGATTAGGGGCAATCCTCTGTCAAAAAGATAAACAAGGAGAGAAGCATATCATCGCATATGCAAGTCGATCACTTAGTGATGTGGAAAGGAGATACTCTCAAACCGAAAAGGAAGCACTTGCCATTGTATGGAGCTGTGAACACTTCCACCTATACATCTATGGACATCCATTTGTACTAGTAACAGACCACAAGGCACTTGAAATCATTTGGAATAACCCAAGATCAAAACCACCAGCCAGAATTGAAAGATGGGGACTCAGACTTCAGCCATACAACTTCAGAGTTGAATACAGAAAAGGTTCAGATAACCCCGCAGATTTTATGTCTCGACATCCACTCCCATCACATACAAATGAAAGCACACGTGCAAGCAAAGTAGCAGAGGAGTATGTAAACTTCTTCTCATTTCACTCAACGCCAAAAGCTATGTCACTACAGGAAATAAAATCAGAGACTCTGAAAGATCATCTTCTTCAGCAAGTTATCAGTCACATGAGAAACAACACATGGCACCAGTGTCATACATCAAGCAATGCTGAAAAACTGAAGCAGTTCCAGCATATTCAAAATGAACTGACAGCAACCCCAACTTCAGACATCCTTCTCAGAGGTACTAGGATTGTAGTTCCAACTGTTCTGCAAGATAGAGCAATACAGCTTGCCCATGAAGGACACCAGGGCATAGTGAAAACTAAAGCACTGCTGAGAACCAAAGTGTGGTTCCCTGACATTGATCGCAAAGCGGAAGCAGTTGTACATAGTTGTCTGGCATGTCAAGCGAATACACCAGTCACACAAAATGAGCCACTCAAAATGTCACCTTTACCTGAAGCTCCGTGGCACAGTGTAAGTGCAGACTTCTATGGCCCACTTCCCACTGGGGAGTACCTTCTTGTTATTACTGATGACTACTCTCGCTACCCAGTTGTTGAAACTGTAAAATCCACGTCAGCTGTTACTGTGATTCCAGTCATGGACAAAGTCTTCTCAATGTTTGGAATTCCCAGGGTGGTGAAAACCGACAATGGTCCACCATTTAACAGTGACTCTTTCTCACAATTTGCTGAATACTTGGGATTTCATCATCGCAAAATAACACCTCTTTGGCCTCAAGCCAATGCCACAGCCGAAAGATTCATGAGGACGCTAGGCAAAGCTTTACGTGTTGCTGAAACACAAGGTGTTCCTTGGAAACAACAACTCAACATCTTCCTGCGTGAATACCGATCAACACCTCACAGCACAACAGCAAGCTCACCAGCTGAGGTATTATTTCAACGCAAAATGTACACCAAACTCCCTTCCTTCAGTGTCACTGCAAAACAAAGTTCAGATACTGAAGTGAGAAACAAGGACTCCCTTGCAAAAGCCAAAATGAAAGATACTGCAGATGCAAAGCGTCATGCTAAGCCTCATTCACTCACTCCAGGTGATACTGTGCTCCACCGCCAGCCAAAGCACAACAAACTGTCACCGCCATATTGTACAAAACCCTACAAAGTGACTAAAGTGAATGGCTCTGCAGTTACAGCAACAAGGGATGGACACTCTATTGTTAGAAATGCATCATTCTTCAAAACAATTACACCAAATGTTCAAAATGTCTCTCCTAATCCAATAAGCAATCTTGACACCACTGTTAGTCCAAGGTACCCATCTAGAGCAAACAGACGTGTACCTGTTCATCTGCGAGATTACGTTGGACCTAGTGTTTAGACAACAGATGTTATGATTTGTTATGGTCATGTAAAAAAATGTATTTCATTTTGTATTACATTTTGTGTTCTGTCACATAGACTTGTTTGTTCAGTGCTGCCAATATGCCTACCTGTAATGCATTCCATTATACCAGGTAAACTGTTTAATGCACAATGTTATGATGATCTGACAACTTCCCTGCATACTATTCTATATGCACAGTATTGATTATTGTTTTGTTCTCTCTAAAAAAAAAAAAAAAGGGGCAAATGTGATGTTTGCATAGTAAGTCTTATTGTGAAAGCAGACTGTAAACCGGATACGGATGTACTGTCATGATGAGAACTACGCATGCTAGCGGGATCAATAAAGCAGTCATAAGTTCAAGACCACATCCCGTCTTTTTGTGCAGCAAGTATCATATACAAACATTACAGTAACCCAAGAAAACAAATTTGTAACCAAGGAAACAGCATTCATAACCAAGGAAACCAAGTTTGTAAACTAGGAAACCAAGTTCATAACCAAGGAAACTAAGCTCGTAAGCAAGGAAACTGAATTTGTGACCAAATTAACCAAGTTTGTAACTAAGGAAACCAAGATTGTAACCAAGAAAACCAAGTTCTTAAACAAAGAAACAGAAATCCTAACCAAGGAAATGATGTTTGTAACCAAGAGAACGACGTTTGTAACCAAGGAAATTAAGCTCGAAACCAAGGAAACTGAACTTGTAACCAAAGAAACCAAGTTTGTAACCTAGGAAACCAAGCTTCTAAAAAGGAAACTAGATAGATAGATAAGATCCCAAAGGCTTGTAAAAAAGGAAACCGAACTCGTAACCAAGGAAACCAAGTTTGTCACCAAGGAAACCAAGATCTTAACCCAAGAAATCCAATCGGTAACCAATTTACAAATTCTGACTTTGTGTCCAGTTATCCGTATCCCATTTGTGAGATGTTGAAATTGACCATAAAACAGGTACACACATCTGCTATCTGACAGTTAAACAACATTTTCTCCCATAGGTTTGACCAATCCTCCACATGAACCCACCCCAACACTGCGTTCATCTCTCCCCATGGACTGTTAATGACACATGTTTGGTTTATTTATTATTTATTTATAAAGCACAGAGCCGAGCCAACAATACAAATACATTCGGATTAATGTAACTGAAGGCTATATACAGCAGGGTTTTTTTTTTTAGGAAATGTCATTACTACATATATTCACATAAACACAGAACAAATACATTAAACGTGTGTGTGCCCGTTTTCATTTTCAGTTTTTAAAATGACAGAATCACTCCGGTGGCTGGGGTTGCCAAAAGTATCAAAAATCAGATACTAATCGATGTTAAAACTAACATTGAAACTAAATATTAATTTGAGCAGGTATCGATACTAGAAAAAGTCATTGACAGGACAGAAATGAGCCTTTCCTGAATTTCTTTTGAACGATCTGGAGCTGTATCAGAACAAGTATAAGAGCACATAGACTAGTATACACCCATGGACCACTATGGAACCTACAGGACCACTGAGGGAGTACACACATATAAGGACACATGCTAATATAAAAGAAAGTACTACAATGTAATGTTGAAAATCATATTCTATTGTCTAAAGAGAGAGTTTTTTATTATCATCATGCATGGTATCAGTATTGGTACAAGTATCAAATCTATTTCTTAGTATCGAAATCGAGTTTGAAATGTTAGTATCATGACAACACGATTCTGGAATCAAATTGACAACAAAATAAGACAAAACAGTATTTACAGGAACCTGGTGTAGAGACATAGGCACTTAAGCAGTTGCAGGTTCTATCCCCGTGCCTTGTCAGAGAGACTGTGGCCGTGCTCATAGGCAGCAGCACTTAGGGACCTCCCGTGTGTCTCTGGGGCGGCTGAGGTAAAGCCAGGCAGTCTATGCAGTCCTCTTCTGGGAATCGAAGTATAATGGGTTCTACGCTTCAACGGCAAACATTTTTTTACAAAGGAAAACCAGGTAAAACCAGCGCATTGTATTAGCTGCACAAACAAGCCCTGGATTTTTGTGAGCTTTAAGTCATGTTAGAATGTTGTTACCTCCTCAAAAACAGACCTGGAGTTGTGTTTTGTTTTATTTACACGTGTTTGAGTAAGAGTGTTTGGTGGTTTTCAAGTTAACAGCTATGTTTTACTTTTAGTTCAGTAAAAATTGGCAATTCCAGAGCTGAAATGATCCAAATGATTCTAGTGAAGGTGTTTGTGGAGGTGTTTGTGGAGCACTTCCTGTATTACCACATGACATCACATGGTGGAACGGAGCGTTTACAGTTTTTAGAAAAGAACTCAGCCTAAATATGCAGGGTTTATGGCTGTTCACTTGAAACTACATGACATCACCAGGTGGAACAGAGCTTTTTGAGCTTTGGAGATGTAGACAGTTGGGGTGGGACACAATTTTCACAAAACGAGACACACCACGAGAATAAGACAAGATGAGATTTTGACAGAATTTGTAATAAATAAGTAGTGCAATCCATTTCACAATTTTGGCTTCACTATTTTTATTTATTTTATGTAATACTTAAGCGGTCATTGTAGTCCTGCTTTTTGGAACTACCACTTCTCAAATTGTAAAACTCACCAGCTCTTAACCTTTTTTTTGTCCAAGCCAAAGGTAAATTCAGGGTGAAAAATCTCACAAGATCATTTTTCTCATGTGTATGATCCTGTGGCAATTTTATCTAGCGAGATCTTGTATCACGAGATCTTGTCCCAATAAAGGATTACTCAAACGTGTGAATGAAACAAAACACAACTCCAGGTCTGTTTTTGATGAAGAAACAACATTATAACGTCGACCAGAAAATAGTGTAATATGGGCCCTTTAAAACAAAAGTACTTCCCTTGAATTTTTTCAGTTACTACAAATATTGCCTGGGTACTGCATCAAGGAGGTTCCACTCTTGTCCAAAGTAGTAAACACTTCAGATTGATTTTAGTACTTTGCAATTTGACTCATGTTTGCCTTCACATTACTCAAACATGGGTCTTATTAGCACACAACTATTCAAAAGTACAAATGTTTTTGTATTAAAATGTCCTCTGCATGTCCTCACAGATCCAAGGACCAGGAACTTTTACTGAGGCCAGATGGGCCACTCTGCCACAGTACCACCTGTGTCCTCATTTGTTTCCATGTTGTATCTATCAACACATTCTAGATTGAATGACATGAAGGGCAAGTGCCTCTGTAACTCTATGGGAGATTAAAAAATTACACTGAATCTTCTGATTATTTGTTTGGGATTGGCTCCACAAACATGCAATATTAACCTCATGGCTTAATGTCCTTTCAGCTCACAACAATCACTTTGGGGAACTAAGTGTTTTGTTTCATGTGGCTAGGTCCAGTAAATACACGTAATTACAGAGTAAAAGTATCATCTTTCTGACAGTTAAAGGAGCTGTAGCCTGCTGCTTTAGAAATATACTACAATCTCAACTGAACCTGTGTTGCCAGAGCCTGAACCTGCAGGTAGAGGACACATTGAAGTTTGTCTCATTCTCAGTATATGGACAGACCATGTCTCATGTGAAAGTTCAGAACCTCTAGAATTCCCTCACTGAGCTGCAGAGGCTGCACTAACACTAACTCATGTTTGGCTGCAGGTGCTGGATTTCAGCACTGAAACTGGCAACCCAAATGAGAGAGCTCATTCTGCTTTCTGATTTGATAATCATCTTGAGAAACCAAATGATTTTGTAATTATGAATAAATCAGCATTACAGTCAGTAAAAGCTATATTTGATATATTTTGCTTAACTTCTCTCTGGGGACACAGATACTAAGTCTAGTTTGAGAAATCAAAATCTTACATACAGTTTCTTTAAACTGCTTTCCACCATAGAATTTGAACCTGTTCTCATACTCTTAGATGCACAAACGTTGAATCTGATCATTTCTATTAGTGACTAGATCCAAGAACTCTCTCTTTAACAATATTTATTTAATGCTACCCCCCATTTGTAATAAATAATACTGGAGTATATGTTGTGACGCCCTCTGTTGTCACACATGTTTATTACAAATGTTCCATGGGTTTGTATAAAACACAGGCACGTTTAAATACTGAAGTCGTTCGGCAGTGGGCCAGCCAACTCCGGACCATAGCACCAGACATCTGCTGTAGCACCGTTTACACTGACATGAGCATGAGCCTATCCCGGAGTCCACAGGCTCATCTACAGTTTGTACGAGTGGTCATGAATACGGCGGGACAGAAAAGCCCATGCAACATGAAAGTGTGTCCTCCATTTTGAGTTTGAGGAGTTTCAAACGGAACATTATTTGTTTCATCAAATTTAGAATTTTAAATGCTGCTGAATTTCTTACTTTGAATTTTTGAACTCTGTAAAAACATGTTTGAATTGTTTTTATTCTGACTTTTAATTACTGAATTTTGAGTATACATTCAGTGTGTTCACCTTTGAAATTTTCAACACATATATTTTCTAAACCTGAAATTCAACAGTCAAAATTCAGAGTGTAAAATTCACAATGAAAAACTTTGCAGCAAAGATCCAAGATGCCAAGACATAAGCCATCAATCATGTGTGACTGAGGACCAAAGAATCAATCATTCTGACCAATCAGATCGGTTCCCTACAACATTTCCTCGTTGTTTTTGAGTTAGATCGATAGATTCGGCCTTAGTATCTTGGATCTGATCGATGAGAACATTTTCACTGCAAATTTTACACTGAATTTGAGAGCTTGAAAATATATGTGCTCTCATATATTGAGACAGCTTCAGGTTTAGTCCCAAGGTCTTGTAAAAGGACTTGTTGAGCTTCAAACATCTTAATAATGTTTCATCGCCAAACAAAAGCAGATCCTCTGTAGAAGCTGAAAGCAGGTCTCATTTAAAGGTGTCACTCCGCTGTCAGTGCACCAGCAGCAGTCCCTGTGTGCTCTGCTGGCAGAAAAGTTCAGTATGATCCAAAGTATGAGATGACTTTGACTTGTTTTCCATATCCACATTAGAGTGCCCAGTGTGTATGCTAACACCTGAATAATGCATTATACTGGGGCTTTAACATGCTGACTGAATACTGCACATTGTCAGCTCTGTAACAATCCTGATGCCCTAACGTCAATCATGTACCACATTTACATGTTACTGTTTACCATTGTACCAGAGGTTAAAAGTTCTCTATTTACAACATGTGAACAGACAGGGCCGTTTCTAGCCTTATGCGGTCTATGCATAACGCTACCATAGTCTGAATACTGAGAAGAGATGACTTTTTTAACCTCCTTTAAAAAAAGGGCATAAATGTCTTCTCTCCCCAAAACAGCTGTAAAATCATCATTTGATTAATAATTTGTCTTACTTTTTGACTAAATCCAAAGATCTATCCCTGCTCTAACCAAAAATATCATAACAAAATCTATATATAAATACCACTTGAAAACTTGAATTTCACATGTAGTGTAAAAATGACCTCTAAAATGAAGATATCTTCCAGAAAACTGAAACCAGGCTTAAATGGGTACACTTTTATATGTGTCCTAGTAGTGGTATAGTGTCCTTTGTCTAAAATTTGAGGTTTGTAGCAGTTTTAGTTTTGTGTAGGATCAGATAAGAAAAAAAGTCACACTTAAAATGTCCACTTGCAACTAAAATCATCATAGATTCATATTTTTTCATAATTTTTTTTGACTGGGTTCCAACGCAGTAGCAAAAAAGGGGACTACAAACTTTAATTAATTGAAATTTATTGAAATAGTGGGCTGACTGAATAAAAAAAAATACAAATGGACAAAATTAAATTAAAATTGGATTAAATTAAAGTGAATGAAATATCAGATTGTGTCTTGTACTATTTTACATGTTTTTTCATCAAATAAAGATGTAATAATCCAAATGATAATAAACTAGTCTCTGTGACACGTCACTGCACAGATGTGGAAATAATTTGGAAACACTGTCCAACATAAAGTGTCCCTGAGTGTTCTGACAATAAGGATGAGACAGTGTGGGCGTATCTGGGACAGTTATCAGATCAGACAGCCCCTGAGCTTTAAGACAGGACTCCAACTAAAAGACATCAAAATTCTCCTGATATTTGAAGTTTCCATTGTTACTATCCAGAAAGGCAGTTGTTGAGATGATTTCGTGTCAGCCTGGGTTGCTTGTCTTACACAGGCCGACCACAAAGTTAGAAACGGCCCTGTTAATAATATTTATCAAGTGCAAAAAATGTGTACATTCTTTTTGCATAGTCCAGTTAAAATGCCTCCAGAAGACTTCCACTGAAGAAGAGTTGAGTTGTCTTCACCTGAGTGCTCCTCTCGGCTGCGGCTCTTTGGCTCCTGGGTTATCTGGTGTCTGCTGGGGCCCTGGAGCTTCGGTACTTGGGTTATCTGGTGTCCGCTGGGCCCCTGGAGCTCCAGTGCCTGGGTTAGTTCCAATCTGTCTGCTGCCCGGCTGAAGTATCCGTGGGTGCAGGCTACACGTCCGGCAGCACTGGGTCCTGACGTTGGCCAGGGAGCAGCGGCCCAACCAGCGCAGAGTCTGACAGAAGCGAGAGGTGAGGCGGTCGCGCACACACACTGCTCCTGTGGGCGAGAGGAGGCACATTTGGAGGGTTAAATAATCCATAATGCATTATTGGTGTTGTTATTGGCCTTTAAAGTAGAACTAAACACTAAATCCAAGTTTTTTTTTGCTACTAAACTGTGCACATTTGCAGCTTTCTGGTCATAAACGCATAAATCTAAGTGTGGGCTGCCTTCTGTGTCCTCTCGGAAATTTCCAGTAGTTGGTGACATCACACAGGTATTTGATTACAAAAACCTACCTGCAGGGGCGGAGTTTGAGGTGTAGATACCTTTTAGACCAATCACATGGTTCCTTATATCCCCAAACCCCACCCTCCTCACTCTCCCCTTTAGTCCTCCAGGTACTCCCCAGTTCTGCAGCTGAAATGTGGTTGTGTGCAGAGTTTAGGTTTTTAGTCCCACTTTAAACTCGTTTTTCTATGTTTTACACCTTAAAATAATGGCTTAGAAAGGAACAAAATTAAATATTTTTCATCTTAGGAACCCTCCCTCCTCAGATCTGGTGGTGTAGGGAAAAACCTAATCATAGCCAGTCCAATAACGAACATAGTAATGAACCCAATAATGCGACAGAAATGCTCAAAACTAGTGCGGTGATGATTTATGGACTGTAAACTGTACAGGGTCTCTACCTCTGATGTTGTAATACTTGAAAATTTCAAATAGTGTGTTCTGTGACGACTCAAGGGGAGCAGCCTTACAGCACAGGATTCATCAAGCAAGCACGAAGCAAAATATAACACCAGGTACTTTAACTTCTTGGGTTCTTTTTTAAAGACAATACAGTAACGTGTATTTACCTTGTTGACATGTTTCGGCTGCTAGCTGCGAGCCATCTTCAGAACTGTCACCGGTGTTGGTGGTGACGTGTCGTATATCAGCTGTTGTTACTTCCTGTAGGCACGGGTCATTGGATCGGAAAACAACAAGTTCAAATGCTGGATCAAGGAAGCCTTTGAAACCAGGAAACGAAGCACGGACAGCATTAACCGTGATGACGGAGCGTTCCTCCTTTCACACACCTGGGACACCCTCCTCCAGAGAGCACCAGGCGACGGGAGTCAGTCTGACCACGCCTACAGGAAGTAACAACAGCTGACCACGCCTACAGGAAGTAACAACAGCTGACCACGCCTACAGGAAGTAACAACAGCTGACCACGCCTACAGGAAGTAACAACATCTGACCACGCCCACAGGAAGTAACAACAGCTGACCACGCCTACAGGAAGTAACAACAGCTGACCATGCCCACAGGAAATAACAACAGCTGACCACGCCTACAGGAAGTAACAACAGCTGACCACGCCTACAGGAAGTAACAACAGCTGATATACGACACGTCAGCAGCAGGAGCCAAAACATGTCAACAAGGTAAATACACGTTATTGTATTGTCTTTAAAAAAGAACCTGAGAAGTTAAAGTACATAAGAAGACAAAATGAACAGCTTTGGTCTAATAACACCAGGTATGTGTTTGATTGGGGACTGGGGTTATAATAAACATGGGTGAAATGCTCAAAAAGTAAATATTGAATATTAGGGGTCCTTTAGAGAACAAACATTATGGAAAATTGGCTTGATACTCTTTATTTAGATCGTAGAAATTCATTTTCAACATTTAAGTATAGTACTTTCTTTTATATTACCATGTGGCCTTATATCTGTGTAATCCCTACTAGTTCATTCTAAGTTTTTCTAGTACAGATAGATTGTATAAGCTGCTCTTGAGGAAAAATCCGTCTGCTGTTGTTAGATTTACCGTCACAGAATAACTTTGGACCACTGCAACATCATGTGAACACTGAGGTTGACTGAGAGTGAGCCCTCGAAAAGGTCAGGTATGAAAATCAACGAAATATTGGTCTCAAAAAAGAATGTGGCACTTAACCCCCTCGCCCCCAGTGTCTGTGTACATCTGTGTCTGTGTATGATTGTGTGTGTGAATGGGTGAGTGATTCTGTGATGTAAAGTGCTTTGAGTGGCTTGAATGTGGGAAAGTGTTGTATAAAAATGTCACCATAGGAATAAGCAGTAGACAGGAAAATGTTGCATATCTGTTTAAACAGAGGTGTGTAGTCATTTGAGTAACTTTGTGAAGAAATTGTACTTTTCAGAAATTGTATAGTGCTAGCAGCATACTTTTACTCCTACTTGAGTATTATTTTTTATTGAAGTAACAGTACTCTTACTCAAATAAACGTTGTGCTTCCTCTTCCCACTGTGACTAAGTCTAAAGTGACAAAAGCTTCATGTGACAATATGAAATGATTTGAACATTTGTGTTTCTTGCAGGATCTGATTTAGGCCCAATCCCAATTCTCCCCCTTAGCCCTCTGTCTTTGTCTTAGCCCTACCCCTTAGCCCTACGCCTCTGTCTTTAAACAGAGGGGTAAGGCAAAGGGGTGTGTTTTAAACCCTTAGAAATGGGACACCCCTTTGCAGTCGCAACAATATGACATTATTTTTAAAGTTTTGAAGTATTGTGCTCCTTTTGAGTTTGTTTTAAATGAACTTTGCAAAAAGTCAAATGTTTTTTTAATTTTTTATTTTTTTTAAATTACTATACTCTGTACAACATATGTAAATCAAATTTTAATCAACTGTAACACAAAATTAAAATGCTGCAGAGGTGGACGGAGTTGTAGAGGATGCCTGGTACACACAAAAAAGAAAACAAAATTAATACATAGTCATAAACATATATAGTTGTTCTGGTACCTACAAATATTATAGAATGTAATATACCTTATATTTTATTTTCAAATTCTCCCACTTTTTTGAAGCTTGTTGGGCTGACACAACTCCAACAAGTCCAGCCTCCTACAAGAAATACAAATGTGATTAATAACATGTCATTTTTAATATAAATAGGGGATAATTTACAAGGCGAAACGAAACAATAATATTTTAGGCGATGCATGTTCGTAATACTTTACACATTCTACGTAACGCGTATAGTTCTAAAAGCGCATGAGACGAGTTATGAGGCGAAATACAGCGATATATTTGACACATTCTAGTCTAACATATATGCGTATATAGTTCTTTTAGGCCATGCATGTTCGTAATACTTTACACATTCTACCGTAACAAGCGTTTAGTTCTAACCGGGCATGTTACGATAAGCCCTATATGTCAGAAAGCGTAAATGCTGCCGCCATGAGTATACCTACAACTTTTCAAAAGTTACTACAGTTTTATAGAACTTTTTATGAGGTTCTTGAGTGCAAATACTCACATTTGTCCAATTTCTTCCCGATTGCCGACACTTCCCGATTTCCGTGTTGGTTTTTGCTCCGACTTGTGTTAAGCCACGCCTATCCCCTTTGCGCAAAGGGTGCATCTGAAAACGCTTTGCGCAGAGGGGTATTGGGACACCCCTCTGTCTCTCGTGAACGCGCACAACAGAGGGGTAGGGCTAAGACAGAGGGCTAAGGGGGAGAATTGAGACGCAGCCTTAGTCTCATTTTTGGGTCTTTGATTATTTGATTGATTATTCAACCTTCCAATTACACTTAGGCCCAATCTCAATTCTCTTTTGTACCCCTCTGTCTTTGTATTAGCCCTTGCCCTCGCCCTAACACTCTGTCTTTAAACAGAGGGAGAAGGCAAAGGGTTTGTTTTAAACCCTTAGAAATGGGACACCCCTTTGCAGTCGCAACAATATGACATTATTTTTAAAGTTTTGAAGTATTGTGCTCCTTTTGAGTTTGTTTTAAATAAACTTTGCAAAAAGTCTAATGTTTTTTAAATTTTTTTATTTTTTAAAATTACTATACTCTGTACAACATATGTAAATCAAATTTTAATCAACTGTAACACAAAATTAAAATGTGCAAAGAGGTAGAGTGCAAATTTTAAAAAGGTAGAATTAAAAAAAAACAAAAAACTAGAAAACTGCAAATCTGAACTCTGTAAACAAACACAAAAAACTACACACACAAAAAAACCCCCTACATTTTATCAATTAATTTCTCAAACAGTCCCAAAAAATGCTTGGTTTTCTCCTCAGTCTCCTTGTGCCTTTTCTGCTCCTTTGCGGACTCTTCTTTGAGGAAGTCCACCACAACATTTTTGGACTTCCTTGTCCTCTTTCTGGGAGAGGGAGATTGAGGAGGAGGTGCAGCCACAGCTACAGCTGAGGACTGAGGAGTAGGTGAGGACTGGGTGGCAGATGAGGATGGGGATGCAGAGGACGGAGCTGCAGAGGTGGACGGAATTGTAGAGGATGCCTGGTACACACAAAAAAGAAAACAAAATGAATACATAGTCATAAACATATATAGTTGTTCTGGTACCTACAAATATTATAGAATGTAATATACCTTATATTTTATTTTCAAATTCTCCCACTTTTTTGAAGCTTGTTGGGCTGACACAACTCCAACAAGTCCAGCCTCCTACAAGAAATTTCTAAACAAAATACAAATGTGATTAATAACATGTAATTTTTAATATAAATAGGGGATAATTTACAAGGCGAAACGAAACAATAATATTTTAGGCGATGCATGTTCGTAATACTTTACACATTCTACCATAACATGTGTATAGTTCTAAAAGTGCAGGAGACGAGTTACGAGGCGAACTGAAAACATATACAGATACAGCGATATATCTGACACATTCTAGTCTAACATATATGCGTATATAGTTCTTTTAGGCCATGCATGTTCGTAATACTTTACACATTCTACCGTAACAAGCGTATAGTTCTAACCGGGCATGTTACGCTAAGCCGTATATGTCAGAAAGCGTAAATGCAGGCGCCATGAGTATACCTACAACTTTTCAAAAGTTACTACAGTTTTATACAACTTTTTATGAGGTTCTTGAGTGTAAAATTCTTACATTTGTTCGAGTCCTTCGGCGCCATGTTGCTTTCTGCTGCGTCTTGCGTTAAGCCACGCCTATCCCCTTTGCGCAAAGTGTGCATCTGCAAAAGCTCTGCTAAGAGAGGTGTACAGCCCTTCTCCTTATCCCTCGCACTTACAGAAAAGAGTATTGGGATACCCCTCTGTCTCTCGTGAACGCGCACAAGAGAGGGTTAGGGCTCAGACAGAGGGCGAAGGGGGAGAATTGGGCCTTTCTCTTTAAGTGACTCTTATTTGAGTAGTAGTTGGTCAAATGGTAAATGGTCACATTTTAATATAATGCTTTTCCACCTTCAAGGCACTCATAGCACTCACCCATTTACACACAAGTTCATACACCACCGTATGCAGGCACTCACATTTTCAGCCTACCGTGGGCTTCATTTTATAGATACCCTGAAAATCAAAGTGAAATTATGATGTGGCAGGCTAGTCCATTTTGCCTAAATTAAATTTCTGTAACTCAAAATGCTTCTCAGTATCTTGTGTGGCCCCCATGTGCTTGTGTGCATGTTTGACAACGTCATGGCATACTCCTAATGAGACGACGGATGGTGTATTGTGGGATGTAGACATCTGTGTGTCCCTCCATAGATATGCCTCTCCAGACCATCACTGACCCACCACCAAACCGCTCATGCTGAACCATGTTACAGGCAGCAGTGTTCTCCTCGTCTTCTCCAGACTCTTTCACGTCTATCACAGGTGCTCAGGGTGAACCTGCTCTCTTCTGTGAAAAGCATAGGGCACCAGTGGTGGACTTGCCATCTCCAGTTTGACCTGGATGAGACAATGGTTTCCTTTGATGTGACCTCTCTTTTCACTTGTATCCCTACATCGGTAGCGGTGGAGGCAGCAAGGAGGAGACTACTAGAGGATACTAAGCTGGAAGAGAGAACCAAACTTTCACCCGACCAAATCTGCCAACTGCTGGAAATTTGTTTAAGTACCACCTATTTCCAGTTCAGAGGAAACTTCTACAGACAAATCCACGGCTGTGCAATGGACTTACCGGTCTCCCCTATCATTGCAAACTTATACATGGAACAATTTGAACAGAGTGCCCTGGCCTCATATCCAGGCACTCCACCCACGCACTGGTATTGTTATGTTGATAATTTTTCAAAAATCAAATTACTGCACATATCAATTCTGTAGATCCGAACATCAAATTCACACGTGAAGATGCCAGGGACAACACATTGGCCTTCTTAGATTGTGCAGTAACGATAAGAGAAGACCAGCGACTCCAGGTAGAGGTCTTCAGGAAGCCCACACACACCGACCAATATCTGCTTTTTGATTCACACCACCCACTTCAGCACAAACTGGGAGTCATTCGGACATTACAACACAGGGCCCAAGTGGTTCCTACAAGCGCAGAGGGAAAGGAGAAAGAAGAACAACACGTGGAGAAAGCCCTCTCCGTTTGTGGATATCCTACATGGGCTTTCAATAAAACGAAGAGAGCCAAGAAACAGGACAACAGAGAACCAGAGCCCAGGAGAAGGGGTGTAACTATTCCTTACCTGGCTGGCGTTTCCGAAAAACTACAGAGGATCTTCAGACAACATGAAATCCCAGTCTATTTCAAACCCACAAACACTTTAAGACAAAAACTGGTCCATCCTAAGGACAAAACACCGAGCCACAAACAAAGCAATGTGGTCTACTCCATTCAGTGTAGTGAAGACTGCAGTGAGCGCTACACTGGAGAAACAAAACAGCCACTTTTCAAACAAATGTATCAACACAGACGGGAAAACCAGGGTGCGCCGCAATCTGCCGTACATCTCCACCTAAAAGCCACAGGCCACTCCTATGAGGACAGTGAGGTCCAGATCTTGGCCAGAGAAAAGAACTGGTTTGAGAGGGGAGTTAAAGAAGCTATTTTTGTCAAGAAAGAGCATCCTTCCTTGAACAGAAATGGAGGTCTCAGACATCATTTGTCTCCCATCTATAACTCTATCCTCAAACCTAAATCAAAACAAACAGAGAAAACAATGGGACTAGCCAGGACATGTCCAGTGGTGTGAAAACACCCATCATGGCCCTGAATGGATATGCTAACTACTCCCCCACTCCCACTCCATATTGAATAGACACACCTAACTAACAGAAACTGTAAACAAATATGTGTGTCTCAGAGTAATTTCATTGTAGTTAGCTCCTCCCTTCAAACAGATATAAAGCAGTGTCCGCCAGCATCTGACCAGAACTGAAGAAGCAGCTTGGATGAGCTGCGAAACGTATTCAGCCAAATAAACTCTGTCCAGTTGACAAATAAAATTTCTCCTTTTGCCATGCATTTTAGATACATACAGAAGACATCCAATATATGATACAAGATAGATGTAACTCAATTCAATTCTTTTTATACACTATATTCAAATCCTCACAGTATCCACCCTTTGTCTACAGCGTTTATTTATTATTTTGAGTTTATATTATGTTTGGCACATTCATAGCTTTGATGCTTTCAGTGAGAATCTACAGTGTAAATAATCATGGAAATAAAGAAGAAAAAGAAGTAAAAAAGTGTATCTTAGTGAATAATGAATAATGAGCAGAGTGTAGCTCTTTGAGAGGCGTTGACAGCTCGTCCAGCTCATTACAGGTGAGTCATATTATTACGTCTTTTCACAGTTTGATGAGAATGAACTCCTCCAGCTTTTAACCCTGGAGAAAAATACCGTATTTTCCGGACTATTGAGCGCACCTGAATATAAGCCGCATCAACTAAATTTTCAAAGAATTTTATTTTTGTACATATATAGGCCGCACCTGTCTATAAGCCGCAGGTGTCCACGTCTTCAAGAAGTTTTCAAGTTCCGAGCATCTGCTTGTATTGCCTCTGAAAACTTTTGTCGTCTTTTTGCATTGAGTCAGTTCGTCACGCGCGAGTCGCTCTGGCGCTCTACAGCGCATGTCTCGAGCAGAAAGAGCCGCTGTCCTGTCTGGGATCATGTCAGTGTCTTGTATCATGTCAGTGTCTTGTATCATGTCAGTGTCTTGTAGGATTTCAACAGGATTTCAGGCTCTCCGGGGGTCGGGGTTAGTTTTATCGATCATGTATGAGTGGATGTCCCGCTACTGAAGTTTGAGACGTTTCGTCTCGTCATTTACGCCTCACCTGCATTTAACACATGCGGGTCATTAAGACGTATCCCACTCACTAATGTTCATTTAGCAGCAGAACTTATTTTATCACGCAGCGATAAACTGTTTTAGTGCTGACAACAGCACTAGCGAGTGTTCTAACTAACCCTAACCCATGTTCACCGCACAGACAGCGGCGCTTTCTGCACTCAAGCTGCGCGCACATCCGCTGTGTTCATAGACGAATAATCCGTCCATATATGAGCCGCATCGTTGTATAAGCCGCAGGGTTCAAAGTGTGAGAAAAAAGTAGCGGCTTATAGTCCGGAAAATACGGTAATTATGAAAAGTGTAGAGGCACACAATAGAAGCCTTTCCACCTAGTCCTCATTCACTGTTTCCATTAGGAGCAGACCTTAAGCAGACCTGGAGCAGCACTCTTCCACCCTGCCCCCTTGGTGCTCCCACACCGTCCTCTGCTTCCTGCTGCAGTGTGAGTTCAGGTCAGTGATGTGAGGAGGAAATTGGAACCTTCAACAAAATGAGAAAAACTAGAAAAGACTATGAAAAATATTTAGTATAATCTTAAATCTAATGATGTTAACTATGTGTAGTGGTCTAACTATGCACTACATTCATACCATACTCCATACACAACTCACCCTTATGTAACAGATAATACTCCCTACAACTGTACAACAACTCACCCTTATGTAACAGATAATACTCCCTACAACTGTACAACAACTCACCCTTATGTCACAGATAATACTCCCTACAACTGTACAACGACTCATCCTTATGTAACAGATAATACTCCCTACAACTGTACAACAACTCACCCTTATGGAACAGATAATACTCCCTACAACTGTACAACAACTCACCCTTATGTAACAGATAATACTCCCTACAACTGTACAACAACTCACCATTATATAACAGATATTACTCCTTACAACTGTACAACAACTCACCCTTATGTCACAGATAATACTCCCTACAACTGTACAACGACTCATCCTTATGTAACAGATAATACTCCCTACAACTTTACAACAACTCACCCTTATGGAACAGATAATACTCCCTACAACTGTACAACAATTCACCCTTATGGAACATAACCCTATGTCCTGTCAATCATCGTATCATCTTTGCACCGTTTTCCTTACCACCTCTTGTTTATAGCTGAGATATTTGTATTACTTATTTCTAGTTTATTTCATTTTTACTTGTACAAATACATTTATATAATTACGCCTTATTTGACACCAGTCTCTCACCATTTTTGCTACTTATTTAGAAATTATTATTAACATTTATATTTTTTCTCTTTGTTATTTTAACATATTGTAATGTGTGAGCTGCTGTGTCCAAGTCATCTCCCTTGTGGATCAATAAAGTTTAAGTCTAAGTCTACAGGCCCTATATTATACAAAATGGATGTATTTTTTTTTTAGCTGTAAGCCATGTTATAATGTTGTTACCTAATCACAACATACCCAGAGTTGTGTTTTGTTTCATTCACACATGTTGCGTTATTAGTCCGTCTACATCTCCAAAACTCAAATTGCTCTGTTCCACCTTGTGATGTCATGTAGAGGCTGTTTTCAAGTTAACAGCTCCTTTAAGCTTTTGCTTAGTAGAGATTGGCAATTTAAGGGCAAAATGAAATCATCCAAATGATTCTAGTGAAGGCGTATGGAGTTTAAAAACACAATGGAGCACTTCCTGTAATATGTTTCAACTTTTAAGAATGTATTAATATGTCTACTCTTTAATATTGTGATGTGAATGTTGTATGTGAGCTGTTGAATGTGTGCTAATGTGTGGTTTTTATATTGTTGACTGTGTAAATTGCATTGTATAATTATCATTGTTCCTCAGGGACTGCAAATGGAAACTAGCTGTTTAGCTATAATCTGGTGCAGTACATCTCTGTTTTATGAGCATAATGTTTCTGTACACTGTCCCTTCAAATAAAGACTAAACTAGGGTGGAACAGAGTGTTTTCTCAGTGTGATGTGAGGAGATGTTTTTACCAGGCAGCGGAGAGAGGAGATATAGCACAAGGCCAGAACATGCACCCAAGTACACAGGGATGTTCACCACCACTTCACATCATCTCCATAGTAAAAACGGTGTAGGGTGAAAAGCATCGATTTATCAATACAGTATTTACAGTGGCAGTTCAACAGAAATGTGTGAAACTGTCAAATGAGTATCTAGTTTCGATACTTGTTTTGGTATGGATTAGTATCTGATTTTTAATACAGATAATAATCCCTAGAATTTTGTACAACAACTCTCCCTTATGTAACAGATAATACTCCCTACAGCTGTACAAGCTTGTTGTCTTTTCTAGAGTGTGTCTGCCCCTCAGTGGTTGTTTTGCGCGCAGGTCACAGATTTCTCCTCGCGCATGGAAATATGTTGCTCGCTCTCAGTTAATATTTACGCGTGTGAACTAATACAATACACCCGAATGCATGTTTTATCGTTCGTGTGTATTATGAGACTATTTTGACCAAACGTCAAAAAAGATTGCAGTAAACTATCAGGTTTATAAAAGAAAAAGAAGTGAAGTCTGGTAAATCAAGACTGGAGTGGAGTATATCCAGATGAAATAAACAGTGCAGATGAGTCATTTCTAAGATGCTGAGAAAGAGAAATAAAATGAAAGAGCGCATGCAAAAAGAAAAACAAACTTTATCGAGGGGAGAGTGAGGGGCGGGGTCTGTAAGTATACGGGACAGTGTGATTGGTCGAAAAGGTATCCACACTTCAAACTCCGCCCCCGCAGCCAGGTGTTTGGAATCAGAAACACCCGGCTGTAATCGGGGCAGTTCTGGGTGATGTCACCAACTACTGGAAACTGCAGAGGTCACCACAAACTTTTTCACCGGAAAGCTGCAAATGTACCTCGTTACAGTACAGTACAAGATCCCCTCGTCCTCTTCCCAGCTCTCCTTTCAGTCCCTCCTTTTCAGTTACCTGACTGCCAAGCACACCTGTTCACCTGTTGACCTGTTCTTTCTCTTTTGTGCTGCACTGAGCTGAAGCTGAAGCAGGCTACCACCGTGGAGTCCCTAATCTTTCAAATGGATTAGTGCGTAAATGAAAGTGAGTTTAATCCATTTATTTAACTCCATTTGTTTTACCTATTCTCCACATGATTTGTTATGTTGTTTCATTATGCCTTTATACTTATTCTTTAGTGCTGTCATTTACCGCACTAATTACCTAGTATGAAAGTGGTGTGAGCGTGAGTGTTGTGTGAGGTGGTGTTGGACGGCCGGACTGATGGAGCAGATTGGCAGCCTCGCTTCCGTCAGTCTGTCCCAGGGCAGCTGTGGAATGAATAATGCACCAAATTGTAGAGGGATTTTGAGCGTCTGGAAGAGCACTGAGTAAGATTAATGCATGATTATTATTATTACAAATTCCTTTATTCTTGTCCCATTTTAGTAAAAAACACTACTCCAAATCCCTACCTAACTAACTCCAAATAAAATCTTGAACTGATCTTGCTGTTTCATTATTTATTACACTGACAACATATCACGTGAAACCAGAGCATTCACAGTCAACTACAGTTCCCAAAAAAGAAGACTAGGAACAGCAGATAAAGCTATTAAAACACTTTATACACAGAGTGGCAGTTAAAAAGGTTGTATTAGAGTTTAGTTCCACTTTAACCACCCTCAGAGTCCAGAGCATGCTCTCATATCCACCTCTGCACACGTCCAGCTCTTCTGACACATTCAGTTACCTCAGCGCATGTGCGTCTTATCAAATCTGTCCAAATAATGACATTATTTTTCACCAGAGGTTGTAGGCTACAGCTACACTCCATCGGCTCTCCTGTGGTGCACGGTAATAATAATAATACATTTTATTTGAAAGCGCCTTTCAGGACACCCAAGGACACTGTACAAGACAAAGTTAAAAACACATATTTACAGATAAAACAGAGATACAAAACTATAGCAAAAGGAGAAATTTAATTTGTCAACTGAACAGAGTTTATTTGGTCGAATACGTTTCGCAGCTCATCCAAGCTGCTTCTTCAGTTCTGGTCAGATGCTGGTGGACACTGCTTTATATCTGCCTGAAGGGAGGAGCTTAATTACAATGAAAATTACTCTGAGACAACACATATTTATTTACAGTTTCTGTTAGTCAGGTGAGTCTATTCAATATGGAGTGATTACAGTTTCTGTTAGTTAGGTGGGTCTATTCAATATGGAGTGATTACAGTTTCTGTTAGTCAGGTGAGTCTATTCAATATGGAGTTGTTTACAGTTTCTGTTAGTTAGGTGTGTCTATTCAATATGGAGTGGGAGTGGGGGAGTAGTTAGCATATCCATTCAGGGCCATGATGGGTGTTTTCACACCTCTGGACATGTCCTGGCTAATCCCATTTATTTATTTATTTTATTTTTTATTTATTTCAGGGACATTAATCAACATTTGCATGTAAATATGCCAGAATTAGCCCGAGGGCTATTTTTCATCCGTAGTCCCTGGACAGGTGTAAAATGTCAACCTGTAGGAAATAAAATACAATAAAATAAAAACAAAGTTATTATTTACACTCTAAAATCATTCTTACATACAGTCGCATACAACTCCATCCATATAGTCATAAAACCACATTCAGCCACATACATTCATTTTCAGCCACAAACACAACATACCGTTGTCTGCACTCACACACAGACACACAGACATACAACAAAACTCAAACAGAGGCAGGATGGAGACAGGAGCATCGAGAGGTGGATGTTAGTGGTGACAAGACTGATTTTCAATTAACAATTTCTTTAGCTGTAATTTAAATGAGGTGTAAGTGGGGAGACTTCTAATTGTTCCAGTCATGGGCAGCTTTCACAGAGAAGGTGGTTTGGCCAAAGAGACTTTTTCTGAGTGGGATGATGCAGTCCCCTCTCGATGCCCCTCTGGTTCTTTTGTGGTCAGAGGTCCTGATGTGAATAAACTGTGTGAGTGGAGGAGATGACAAGCCATGAATAATTTTATATATGAGACAGAGATGAGCATATTTGACCATGTTTTCCCAGTTCAGTAGATTGTGTTTTTGGAGGATTGGACAGTGGTGATAAGAGTGGGGTTTCCGATCGAGAGTTTTGATGGTCCGTTTATAAAGAGAGTGGATGGGTTTTAGAGCTGTAGAAGTTGAGTGAGACCAGACAGTGAGACAGTAAGTCATATGGGAAAGTATCATGGAATGTATGAACATTTTGGCTGACTGTATGGACATTTGAGGTCGAATGTGTCGAAAGTTGCTAAATTTGATGCGATTACTGATGATTTTTATGTGGGATTTAAAAGTGAGTTTTGAATCAAGGGTGACACCGAGGTATTTGTATTCTGGAACCACCTGGAGCTGTTCACCGCACACACGGACATCAGGATTTATGGAGGAGCTGTTATGAGATTTGGTGAAGAACATTGCGACTGCTTTGGATGTGTTTAGCTGTAGACATGAGTGCTGTAACCAATTTGTGACATGAACTAGGGCCTGTGTGAGTTTGGCAGATACGGTGGAAATGTTTGTTCCATGGACATAGAGAACTGTGTCATCAGCATACATCTGGACAGAGACATTAGGGCAAGCAGATGGGAGATCATTGATGTATAGTGAAAATAATAATGGACCTAAAATTGACCCTTGTGGGACACCAGTGGAGAGACTAAGGGGGGAGGAAAGATGTGACTGAATTCTAACGTATTGAGAGCGGCCTGTTAAATAAGCCTGAATCCATTTTACAGTATTGGCAGAGAAGTTGAAGTGTTGCAACTTATTCAGCAGGATGTTGTGATTAACTGTGTCAAATGCTTTTCTCAGATCAAGGAAAACAGTGCCAACGACCCCGCCCTTGTCCAGTGATTGACAAATATTTTCTGTAAAGAAGCAAGTGGCTGTTTCAGTTGAGTAGTTGGTTCGAAATCCAAACTGCATTGGGTGTAGTGTGAATAGGGTGGTGTTAAGGTGGTTTATAATCTGTTCAGCAACTAGTTTCTCAGCAACTTTGGACATTGTGGGAAGTATACTTATTGGTCTGTAGTTGGCTAATGAATGAGGGTCACCATTTTTGAATATTGGGACAACGATGGCAGATTTCCAGGTGCTTGGAAATGCTCCCTGTGAGATGGACTGATTAATTATCTGTGTTATGGGTTGTAAGAGTGATGAGCCGAGCTCCTTTAGCATTATTGAGTCCATGTTGTAGATGTCTTTGCATGTAGATGATTTAAGTGAGTTAATAGTCATTATTTTCCCAGTTTGTTTTCCCAGTTTGTTTTGATTTAGGTTTGAGGATAGAGTTATAGATGGGAGACAAATGATGTCTGAGACCTCCATTTCTGTTCAAGGAAGGATGCTCTTTCTTGACAAAAATAGCCTCTTTAACTCCCCTCTCAAACCAGTTCTTTTCTCTGGCCAAGATCTGGACCTCGCTGTCCTCAAAGGAGTGGCCCGTGGCTTTTAGGTGGAGATGTACGGCAGACTGAGGTCCTTTTAGGTGGAGATGTACGGCAGATTGCGGCCCACCCTGGTTTTCCCGTCTGTGTTGATACATCCTTTTGTGAAGTGGCTGTTTTGTTTCTCCAATGTAGCGCTCACTGCAGTCTTCACTACACTGAATGGAGTAGACCACATTGCTTTGTTTGTGGCTCGGTGTTTTGTCCTTAGGATGGACCAGTTTTTGTCTTAAAGTGTTTGTGGGTTTGAAATAGACTGGGATTTCATGTTGTCTGAAGATCCTCTGTAGTTTTTCGGAAACGCCAGCCAGGTAAGGAATAGTTACACCCCTTCTCCTGGGCTCTGGTTCTCTGTTGTCCTGTTTCTTTGTTCTCTTCGTTTTATTGAAAGCCCATTTAGGATATCCACAAACGGAGAGGGCTTTCTCCACGTGTTGTTCTTCTTTCTCCTTTCCCTCTGCGCTTGTAGGAACCACTTGGGCCCTGTGTTGTAATGTCCGAATGACTCCCAGTTTGTGCTGAAGTGGGTGGTGTGAATCAAAAAGCAGATATTGGTCATCGCGAGGCCCCCGCCCCGGCCACATCCCCACCATCAGCCTCTCCAACCACCACCAACACTCACGCACACTCCACTTTCATACTGTGTTTCATACTTTCTATACTACTGGTTGTGACCCAGGGCCACAGAGGTGTGCACTCAGGACCAGAGGGCTGTGCTCCAGGCCTACAAGGGTGTGCACCACAAGGGTGTGTACTTAGGGTTACAGGGGTGTGTGCCACAGAGGTGTACACTCAGGACGACAGAAGTGTGACTATACCACTTCTCAAATGCCACCGTTCATAAATATCCGCTCTGACTTGACAGATAACTGATCTTAGCTGATCTGAGCTGTGATGGTGTGATCACTGCTTTATAGTCTAAGCCATAAAGGCAGTTATGGATGACATGATTTCATATCCACATGTTCGACTGTACAGAAACCCCACAGTCAATACTGTAAACTGTGACTATCTCTGTTTAAAGGTCACATATTCAGAACAGCTTTTCCATTACACATGCAGAAGGCCTCTGTGCCTCAAGTCTCTCCATACAACACATGTCAGAGCTCCAACAAGACACAGGCAGTCAACACTTCATCAACTTCCACTGGGCACTTTTCTAACGTGGAAGTCAGCGCACTTGTTTTAGATTAATATTTTGATTGTAAATGTCAAAATTATAACATAATGATTCACAGGTGTCAGAGATTACCACTATATAAAAGAGCACAATAGATCTCCTTTAAACACACAACATTGGTCACAAGATACAATTTGATAATCACATACAATCATTTCTATTTCATAACACAACTTCTCAAAATGCCATCTCTTTTAGGGCATGAGCTTCACCACAAAAACAGACCCTTTCAAAACTCTGTTACATCACAGTGGGCAGGCGTACAAGGCGTGATCATCTCCACAGTAACAGGAAGTCCTCTCAAAGACCCTCCATTCATCAGCGTCCACAATGTACTTCACAGAATGTAAGTACAAAGTGCAGGAACCGAACCTCCACTGTCCTTACATCCACTGTCCTTACATCTGGACACTTACACAGCTCAGCTCAGCGCTAAAAGCAGGTCAGGGTGAGTGCAATGCAATCGATGCTGGTGAAGACTGTGACGAATACTATTTCTGTTTAAATCCTATTGCCAGATTCATGTACTGTATGTATAAAGGTCACATATTGCAAAGACTTTTTCAGTTGTGCAGTACTCAGTTACACAAGCAGAAAGTTCACTGTAAGCCAGAGATAAGGACAACAGCACTGCCCACTGCACAAACTCTGCAATTACTTTTAACAAGTACACTGAATTTATAATAGTGCTGCTGGATTGTGGGAAAAACTTCATGATCAAATACAAGATTATTTGAAATGATGTATATTCTGTCAAAAGTTAAACCTGCTGTATGTAACGCGTTGGGGTCTAGGTATAAGGAACGGTGTGATTGGTCTAACACGTGCCCTTCAAACTCCGCCCCTGCAGCCATCAGGGCAGTCTTTTGTGATGTCACCAACTACTGGAAACTGCAGAGGTCGAAGGCAGCACAAACTTAGATTTAGACTTTTTAGATCAGAAAGTTGCACATTTACCCACTTTACACTAAAGCTGCCAAACGTTACAAGGAACAGTAGACAATAGTAGACAATAGTGAGAGATACAGAACTACATTCATACCATACTCCATACAGTTATACAGTTGTACAACAACTCAACCTTGGGTAACAGATAATGGTCCCTACAACTGTACAACGACTTTAATCTCAAGTAACAGATAACCTTATGCCCTGTCAATCAGCATAGTATTTGCAATGTCATTCTTGTCTCTTTTATATAGCTGTGATTTTATAGTTTATTTTATAGTTTATTACTTATTTTTCTATTTTATTTTGACTTGTACATATACATTTATTTTTATAATTATGTCTCATTTGACACCTGTCTCTTGCTCTTTTTTTCTATACCATCTATTTTTGTTACTCTCTGTTATTATATTATATTGTGATGTTTGAGCTACTGTATCCAAATCATTTCCCTTGTGGATCAGTAAAGTTTGTCTAAGTAAGTCTAAGTCTAATAGACTCATTTACAAGATAGCTTTATATTTGACTTGTTCTGATACAGCTCAACATCATTCTAAAGACATTCAGGAAAGGTTAATTTCTGTCCTGTGAATGGGACTTTTTAATTTGATTTTAATTTTAATTGATACCTGCTCAAATGCGTATCTAGTTTCCATACTAGTTTCATATTGATTAGTATCTGATTTTTGATGCTTTTGACAACACCCATTGGGTGAATGGGTGAGGGTCTCCTGCTTTGAGTGCCTTGATGGTACAAGGTGTTATATAAATGTGACCATTTTCATTTACTGCTATGGCATCGAAGTCCATTTTCACCTCTGAAACACATGGATTGAACCACTAACATTAAAAAGATGGATAAATACACTCACACTCTATATATAAATGTAATGTTTGTTTAAGAGATATGCAAACACTGAACTTTGATTATAATTTCAAAGGTCTATATTACACTATTTTGTGATCTCTGTTATAATTTTGTTTCATGTAACATACCTGAAATTGTGTTTTGTTTCATTCACACACATGTTTAGCACACAAACCCTGCATATTTAGAGTTCTTCTCTCAAACAGAAAACACCTAACCCTAACCCTTGATAATACACAAAGTGCTCCACTGTATTTTTAAACTCCACACACCTTCTGTATAAAAGACTGTCCAGAGAGCCCATTTAGACCTGTTTATATTTTAGTTTAGTTGTTGTTCCTTGTTATACCTTGTGTGCCACGGCCACTTCAGTCAATATGGCTGCGTGTTGCTCTGTGCACTGGTTCTGTCTGAATAATAGTGTGCGTCCTTTAGATGTAAGTATCCTTGTGTGCGTATGAGTGGTATTATGTTTAGAGCTTACAGCTATGGCTTGACAGTGGTTTGTGCAGCTTTTTTTTCTGTGTAACTTTTGTTTCTGTATAAACGACCTAGCCTTGTGATTGCAGAATGACATGTCGTTAAGTGTGTACCTTTTCAGAACACGTTATAAGTACCTTTTGCTTTATTTCACATATTCCCATTAGCCATCTGCTGTACTGAATGTGTATTTGGCACTTTATTAAACCTGAATCATGTATTTATGTCCATTGTATTATCACTGTACAACAATACGAGCCCCCTGTCAGCCACTTTGTAAACCTATAGCATTATGTAAATAACCACGCAGTCATTTGTTAGGCAACCACCATTCTGATTTATTATTAATATATTATTTGTATTTATTTATTCTTTCTCTAGAAAACCACACACACACATCCTCTCACGCACCCACGTAACGTTTTACTGTTACGTGGGTGTTACTATTACTGTTACTAGCCGGCATTCAAGCTTTTACATATTCCAGTCCTCATTACACCTTCACGATAATTTCAGATCTAGAATTGTCAATCTCTCCCTTTCACCTCCCTGTTTATTCTTTTTTTTTTAAGACTGTGAAAATCAGGTAGAGTGACTTTAAAATGAAACCCAAAGAGCGCTAAAGCTCATGTAGTTAAGTTTCCATTTGAAAATCTACTTTAGGGAGCAGGGGACTGTAGCTCTGGACTGGTGCCTCTAAGTACTTGAACACATGAGCGGTCAACATTACATGTTTCACTTGAATGCATCTCACACACATGTATAAGGTAAGGTTGAGGTATACTTTATTGTCCCGTAGGGAAATTTATTGTCTACATTTCATCCTTTCATATTGCTACAGATGTGTGTGATTGCAGTGACTCTACAGGCATAATGAATGGACTTCAGTAGGATCTTATGTCGAGTGGATTTCTCAGTGATCAGAAAATAGAATGTTCACTGTTTCACATTTCATGCATTTGTCTGGCTGTGTAACAACTTTTAAATTTGGTCTCTCAGAGCACGTGGGACAAGCAACTACCCATAATCAATCAATCAATCAATCAATCAATCAATCAGTCAAGCTTTATTTCAGACTCCAGTGGCTCTATATAGAACATTAAAAATAAATAAATAAATAAAAAAAAGACAGAAAATGGTAATAATGGTCTATAGTCCATATACGCAGTTCCTCCAGTGCCTCCAGAGTTCAGAAGTGAACCTGACACTGCTCTGCTCAGGCATTATTAAAACATTTCTAATTTCATTTTGTGAATCCTCAAGGCGCTTCATAAATCTGTATACAGCGTTTCTGATCACAGCGTTCAATGTGGGGACATTATTCTGGCACTTGTCTGTCGAGAGACTTTCATCAGGATATGAAGTGCATTATTATATGCAACCTGCAACTTCTTAAATTTAGTTTTACCATAAGCTCAACACTGCCAGTTCAGCACAATATTGCACCCTTTCATTTATTCATTTCATTTAGTTTTGTTTATTGATTTTTATTTACCATAATCCGCTTTCATCAATAAACATCCAAGTTCAAGTTGATTCAATTCGGTTAATATTATTATTATTGCGATAAAAGTGTAGTATTGCCATTGTCAATTAATAAAATTCACAAACTAGAACATGTACCGGCAACCTGATCAGCAGGTACTAAGGAGAGTAAAGTTATCATGATTTATATTTTATCCCGATTGCTTTGTTAGTATCTTTTATACAGTATTTAAGAGGCAGCTAAAGCTATGTGCAGTGAATCATGATATGTCGAAATGAGATCACGATTTGATTTTTATCGTCTTAACCCCCAGCCCTAACAGAGTACAGACTGATATTATAGACACATAGCCCTCCTGACCCTTATGCTGAAACAAAAGGATTGTCATGTCCTGTGGGTGAGAAGTGAAATATTAGACGTAGAAGCACAGGTTGTGTTCAGATGCCACATTCCAACATTAATACTATGATACTGTATACTATATATGAAATACTATATACCGTATTTTCCGGACTATAAGCCGCTACTTTTTTCTCACACTTTGAACCCTGCGGCTTATACACCGATGCAGCTAATACACTGCTGGCCAAAAGTATTGGCACCCCTGCAATTCTGTCAGATAATGCTCAAGTTTTCCCAGAAAATGATTGCAATTACAAATGCTTTGGTAGTAATATCTTCATTTATTTTGCTTGCAATGAAAAAACACAAAAGAGAATGAAAAAAAAATTAAATCAATTATCATTTTACACAAAACTCCAAAAATGGGCCGGACAAAAGTATTGGCACCCTCAGCCTAATACTTGGTAGCACAACCTTTAGACAAAATAACTGCGAACAACCGCTTCCGGTATCCATCAATGAGTTTCTTACAATGCTCTGCTGGAATTTTAGACCATTCTTCTTTGGCAAACTGCTCCAGGTCCCTGAGATTTGAAGGGTGCCTTCTCCAAACTGCCATTTTCAGATCTCTCCACAGGTGTTCTATGGGATTCAGGTCTGGACTCATTGCTGGCCACTTTAGAAGTCTCCAGTGCTTTCTCTCAAACCATTTTCTAGTGCTTTTTGAGGTGTGTTTTGGGTCATTGTCCTGCTGGAAGACCCATGACCTCTGAGGGAGACCCAGCTTTCTCACACTGGGCCCTACATTACGCTGCAAAATTTGTTGGTAGTCTTCAGACTTCATAATGCCATGCACACGGTCAAGCAGTCCAGTGCCAGAGGCAGCAAAGCAACCCCAAAACATCAGGGAACCTCCGCCATGTTTGACTGTGGGGACCGTGTTCTTTTCTTTGAAGGCCTCGTTTTTTTTCCTGTAAACTCTATGTTGATGCCTTTTCCCAAAAAGCTCTACTTTTGTCTCATCTGACCAGAGAACATTCTTCCAAAACGTTTTTGGCTTTCTCAGGTAAGTTTTGGCAAACGCCAGCCTGGCTTTTTTATGTCTCTGGGTCAGAAGTGGGGTCTTCCTGGGTATCCTACCATAGAGTCCCTTTTCATTCAGACGCCGACGGATAGTACGGGTTGACACTGTTGTACCCTCGGACTGCAGGACAGCTTGTAATTGTTTGGATGTTAGTCGAGGTTCTTTATCCACCATCCGCACAATCTTTCGTTGAAATCTCTCGTTCATTTTTCTTTTCCGTCCACATCTAGGGAGGTTAGCCACAGTGCCATGGGCTTTAAACTTATTGATGACACTGCGCACGGTAGACACAGGAACATTCAGGTCTTTGGAGATGGACTTGTAGCCTTGGGATTGCCCATGCTTCCTCACAATTTTGCTTCTCAAGTCCTCAGACAGTTCTTTGGTCTTCTTTCTTTTCTCCATGCTCAATGTGGTACACACAAGGACACAGGACAGAGGTTGAGTCAACTTTAATCCATTTTAACTGGCTGCAAGTGTGATTTAGTTATTGCCACCACCTGTTATGTGCCACAGGTAAGTAACAGGTGCTGTTAATTACACAAATTAGAGAAGCATCACATGATTTTTCAAAGGGTGCCAATACTTTTGTCCGGCCCATTTTTGGAGTTTTGTGTAAAATGATAATTGATTTAATTTTTTTTTCATTCTCTTTTGTGTTTTTTCATTGCAAGCAAAATAAATGAAGATATTACTACCAAAGCATTTGTAATTGCAATCATTTTCTGGGAAAACTTGAGCATTATCTGACAGAATTGCAGGGGTGCCAATACTTTTGGCCAGCAGTGTATATGGACGGATTATTCGTCTATGAACACAGCGGATGCGCGCGCAGCTTGAGTGCAGAAAGCGCCGCTGTCTGTGCGGTTAACATGGGTTAGGGTTAGTTAGAACACTCGCTAGCGCTGTTGTCAGCACTAAAACAGTTTATCGCTGCGTGATAAAATAAGTTCTGCTGCTAAATGAACATTAGTGAGTGGGATACGTCTTAATGACCCGTATGTGTTAAATGCAGGTGAGGCGTAAATGACGAGACGAAACGTCTCAAACTTCAGTAGCGGGACATCCACTCATACATGATCGATACAACTAACCCCGACCCCCAGGAGAGCCTGAAATCCTGTTGAAATCCTACAAGACACTGACATGATCCCAGACAGGACAGCGGCTCTTTCTGCTCGAGACATGCGCTGTAGAGCGCCAGAGCGACTCTCGCGCGTGACGAACTGACTCAATGCAAAAAGACGACAAAAGTTTTCAGAGGCAATACAAGCAGATGCTCGGAACTTGAAAACTTCTTGAAGACGTGGACACCTGCGGCTTATAGACAGGTGCGGCCTATATATGTACAAAAATAAAATTCTTTGAAAATTTAGTTGATGCGGCTTATATTCAGGTGCGCTCAATAGTCCGGAAAATACGGTACTGTAGAAAACCCAGCTGGTGTCCACACTGAAGGCCAGAGAATGTGAGAACGTACTTTTTTGTATGTTCAGAGCTCAGGCAGAGACAATCTAACAATAACTAGGCCTGTAGTCAACTAAAATAATTCACAATAACTACAAAGTATACAAAAAAAGTACTAGTGAGCAGCATCTTCATAGGTGAAAAGGTATTAAAGGGCCCATATTACACTTTCTATGTTATAATGTGGTTTCTTTATCAAAAAACAGACCTGGAGTTGTGTTTCATTTCATTCGCACATGTTTAACACACAAACCCTGCAGATTTAGGCTGAGTTCTTCTTCTCAAACTGAAAACACTGTTCCACTTTGTGATGTCATGTGGTAATACAGGAAGTGCTCCACTGTGTTTTCAAACTCTACACACCTTCACCAGAATCATTTGGATGATTTCAGCTTTGAAATTGAAACATCTCTACTGAACTAAAGGTCAAAGGAGCTATTCACTTGTAAACTACCACGTCGTGACATCACAAGGTGGAACAGACTAATAGTTAAGGGCTACTCAAACACAACTCCAGGTATGTTTTGATGATTTAAGGTCACAAGAATCATTTTGTGTATAGGACGTTTAGAGTAGTTTCTTTTGGGAGTAGAGTAGCTCAGTTGGCAGAGCTCCAGAGGTCGTCATACACTGATATATGAAAGACAGACTAATAGTAAAGGGTTACTGAAACATGTGTAAATAAAAAAAAAACAAAAAACTCCAGGTATGTTTTGATAATTCAAGATCACAATAATCATTTTGCGTAATATAAGACCTTTATAGACGTTTAACCTATAGATACTATAACATTTCGTTTAGAGTAGTTTCTTATAGGAGTAGAACAGCTCAGTTGGTAGAGCTCCAGAAGTGAATTTGACATCATAATATATTTTTCTAATTGTGATTTTGTTTGGTGGATAGTGCCTGTGGTCAATATGTATCATAGTTTTACATCAGTTAAGTGGCAGTTTGTGTAGAAAAGTAGAAAACACAATGTTGTAAAATACACAAAGTAGGAGTGAGATGTAAAACAGAATCCCTCTACCTGTGTCATCAACAAAGACAGTATACTGAAGTGGACTAAGTGAGTGTGACGTCCCCCACAGTGTTCAGCTCCACTCAGATGAAGCTCGTGATGCTAGTGGGTACAGGGGTGAATTTGGAGTCAGACTCTATATGAGGAATAGGATATTTTTAATGGACAAAATATTGGAAAAAAAACACCAGGATCATGTAGAGTTGGTTAATATGAACATTTTAACACCAAAATGACGAGGCTCACAGCAGCAGTTACAGAGCGAGGGGCCACAATATTCTAATGTAAGTCAATGGGAGCCAGTAGGAGCCGGAAGAGCCGCATGTGAACTTCCTATTTGGAACACAGCGGCTGGTGTGTTAGCTATGTCCATTTATATATACAGTCTATGGTCATCAATTATCAGACAATTTACGCACAAGGAAGTCATGTTTCTGACCATTTAAATCTTCATTTAACTAACAAAAGGTGTTGTCATTTAGTTTTATTAGTCTAAACAAAACTATTGCATAGATGAAGAAAAAAAGTAGAACGCTTCACTGGGTCATAAAAAAGCAGTATAGGTGCTCTATGAGGTTTAAACTTCTTATTCTTCTCAACTGGAAAAGGTATAAACCGGAGGTATAAAAAGGTATAAACCCGAGGCACACTGACTGAAAATATTAAAAGTCCTTTATTACATGGAGAGACGCCAACGCGTTTCGACCAGCGAGATGGTCTTCAACTAACGATTATTAATAACTACTGTGTAATTTAGATACGTTTTGGCCCTTGTTGACATTATGGTTGCTAGGTATGTCACATCTGCTCCCCGTATCCAACCAGGAAGTAAAATTAAAAATAAATAAAAAAATAAAAATAAAAATAAAATAAAATACAAAACTAGAAAAATCTTTGCATTTTTTTTCTTCTTTTTTTGCCTTAAAGCTAATGATGTTAACTATGTTTAAGAGAAATGTCATGCACTTTTAACCTCAATCGACACATTTTGATGGACAGCCATAAAAGTGGGAGAAAAAAAAATCCAAATTATTGCAGTGGTTGTTTAGGAGACAGGGAAAGATTAAAAACTAACCATAAAAACGGCAAATAGATGATTAAAAATAAAACATGAGTCAGGGGTATAAAATGTATGTATGTGTTTTTTTTGCGATACTTGAACCACAACCGTGACATTCCCAGGCATATTTTAGCCCATTTCTGATGGATTGATAAAATGTCTCACCATCTTATTAACATTTTTCACTATCGTCCACCCCATATTATCAGGTAAATATATGACCAGTCCTCCCACACCGCCGCTGACATCCTACACCACACACACACACACACACACACACACACACACGCGCGCACACACGCACACACGCACACACACACACACACACACGCACACACGCACGCACACACACACACACACGCACACACACACACGCCTCAGGACTAAACTATACACTGCTAATTGGAAATCTAATCTGAGCTTAATGAACATGTAAAATGGATCAAATACCACAGATGTCCTAAAGTGCTGTTCTGTCCTCACATGTAGAGTCCACGTGAAATCACTGTGGGTCTGGGCTCCACTTTGACACAGCATGCACAGATTTCTCAGTATTCTGGAGTTACCCGGTAATGTCTTATTAAAGCTTAAATCCTCAGGTTGAACTGAAGAATGCCATAAAGTGTAGTGTGACCGGATTTTCAAAATCAAAAACTGGGACACCCTCGGTTTGGGCTGGTTGGTAATAATAAAATTGTGAACAAGTGTGTAATTAAGGAAAATTGCTCTGCACTCGACCCATTCACGACTAACATGTGAGTCAGTATAGTCACATTTTCTTTGTGTGTAAAACTGGGACAAATCAGTGGGATAAATCTGCTGGGACAGGGGACATGACCAGCCAGACCCTTCTACATTCTGTTTCTTTGTGGACTTTGTATGTGCTCCCTGTGTCTGAGTTCTGATTGGTGTGATAGACGAACAGATCGGCCAATCAGGAGACACATGGTCCATTCAAATTAAAATAAAAAAAGACTTCTTAGGAGAAAAAAGGAAGGAAGAGGAAAACAACATGGCAGACTGAAAAACCCCCCACAGATTTCTGCAGAATCAATGAGACAAACACAAGACCCTGTTAATGAGAGGTGAGAGAAATGCAATTTTGACCAATGAGCTCCTCTGTTTCCCATGCAGCACTAAAAAAAACTCATCTGATTGGTTGGCTCTCAATCTGTTGTTATTAGCAAGGTACCAAAGTCTGGCAGGACAGATCCCACTGTAATCAGGTCTACACAGGTTTGAAACTACGGCTATAGAGACGACTATCAACACCAAAACTGCATGAGCTCACATTCATGTTTCAAAATACTTTATACACCTCTCCTGTGGCCCGTGGTATTAACTATTCTATATGTATATAATGGTATAATGATTTTGGTGACTATAGCATTTTCAAAACAATAAAGGTTAAAATGGTGATCTAAATATGTTATGTGTTGGCAGTTAATACCCCATAGAAGTAAAATAGCCCCTCTTTAAAATATTGTCTGAATATTGTGATTGAGATAATGCAAAATAAATAAATAAATTAATAAATAAATAAATAAAAGATTTTTGTAAATATCGCCCACCCCCCTTTCCAGTGCATGTGTGTGGATGTTAGAGCCTCTGTCGATGAATAGCAGAGGCAGATCGCACACAGATGTTTTTCATCTCTTATCAAACGCTCATGTGGATAAGAATCCTGGAGCTCAGGAGCCTTCAAAATGTCATCGGGCCTGGGAGCCTCTCAGACGGTGTGGGACATCAGGACTGAGCTGGCCCCGATAAGCACCACACAAATGCCACTATTCCAGGAAACTGTGTGAAGCCAACAAGACTCTAGCCTGTGCTTCACCAGAAATGCTGAGATACTGGTCTTCACTTTTACCATTTTATTTTCTCATAAAAATAAGAATGGGTCATATATGAATTTCCTAATAATGAATAATCCAGGTAAAATAGTTTTCAATATTAATGTGCTGAACAACTGTAGACCTCTCCATTACAAAGATCCAAGCTGATCACTGACCCTTAGAAAAGACAGAATCACTATCAAAATTGCACAGCACTACGAAGACATGTCTTGTTGTTTTGTTATTTATACATATGCTATACAGTGTAAATAAGACTTCATATAGAACCTTTAAAGAACAAATATTATGCATCATCTGTATTGTGGTTGGTTTTAAACGTGTTCTTGAGTTGCTTTGCTTTGGCATCTCATGTTTTACAACTTAATATAATGACAATGTATAGAACCAAACATTTTCCATCTTAGGCGCTTCCCATACTGAAATTTGATGGCTCCATCTACTGGCAGCAGTGAGAATTAGAATGGGGGAACAAACTAACCTATGCAAATCACAAACATGCCCTGACATGTGGATGTAAACAGATAATAATGACGTCAAAAATGCAATCATGCAATGTAGTGATGATTTACGGAAACTGCATGGGGTCTCTACCTGTGATGCAACAATCCTGGGAAAATTCTCTGAGATAAAGGACTGCTGAAACCAGGGTGAATGAAGTTGAATACAACTCCAGGTATGGCTGCTAGATTAACTGCAATCTAATCAAAATCACAATTTTAATGGACACAATTATCAAACTGCAAACGCTGCAGTTTTTGAAGTACCATAATTTATGCTACAAACACAAAATCTCCTGTGTTATTCTGTATAAACCTGCTAACCCTGTAATTTAGATCTGTACAAACAAGTTCAAACATACATCGCAAAACTCCTCACAATCTCAGTGCTTCAATATTATCTGAAATCATGAATCAAGCAATATTCTGACATGGTTAAAGGCTCAAAAAAGTACACTTTGCATAATATGGGTCCTTGAAAGATGTGATCTATCCGGATAACAGAGAGAATGGGCTGTGTGCACATGGGCAGTACATCTCCACAGTACATCTCCACAGTACATCTCCACAGTTCATCTCCACAGTTCATCTCCACAGTTCATCTCCACAGTACATCTCCACAGTACATCTCCACAGTACACGTGAGACTCTGGCCTTTGACTGACAGGTGAAGAGATGACAAAAGAACAGGGAAACGTCTGCATAATGACACTGAGCTCTGAAAGAGGAGCTTCAGAAGGCCTCCACGCCTCCACTGTCCAGTCCACAAAGAACCTGTGAAACTTCCTTTCATGCCTCTGCACTTCGATGGCCTTATTTTAGTACTACTAACATTTTCATCTATTAATAAAACTAAATAAAACAAACTAAATCATATCTGAAGGAGCTGCAAGAAACACAAATGTTCAAATCATTTCATATTGTCACATAAAGCTTATGTCTTGTAGATTTACTCACAGTTGGAAGGTACTGTAAGGGTACTTCAATAAAAATATTACTCAAGTTTGCGACTAGAAAAGTAGTCTAAAAAGTATAATTTCTTTGAGAGATTGAGTCCGATAAAACGAGACAAAGACGAGATATTAAGAGAACTAAATTGTGTGGTTCAGTTCAATTTCCACCTTCACATTTTTGATTAACTTTTTTAACTATTTTGTATTTTTGTTTTCACTGTAGCTGTTTTTTGAAAGTGGTCAAGAGATGTGCAAAGTTAACGCTTTTTAGCCCCAAGCTAAACATCTAACAAGATCATTTTCCTCATGCGTGCACAGTCTTACGGCAAATTCTATACATCGGCAGAGATCTCGTATCACCAAATATTGTACCACCCCTATTAGCTGAATAAATCCTACCCGTGTGTGTGCTGTACTAACCAGTGGGGGCGCTCTTGCACTCCTGTAGCTCACACTTCCTGGTGCTGTTGGGCTGGGGCTCCTGGCTGCAGTGAGAAGGTTCCAGCTCCTGCACCGGCTCCTCTCTCGTGTCCACACATTTGATGAGGCGATGCTGCAGGCCTCCCCCACACGAGGCAGAGCACTGTGAGAGCCAAAGACACACGCATCACACACAGCAGCAGTGTCAAGGATGTTTTTAGTAGGGTTTTTATTTGGTCATTTGCAGCACTACAAAGTTAGCATTTACAGTTACACACACACACACACACACACACACACACACACACACACATACTAATACAATACTTCTTATAGAGGGGGTATTAATTGCTAACACATTATATTTCGATTACCATGTTACCTTGTTATAAAAATGCTATATTCGCCCGAAACAACGTATTAATACAGTTTATAAGTTTCAGGTTCATTTCTGGTGCTCTGAATTCCCCCCTCTCTTTGCTCTCTGCGCTAACTCACTCCCCCCTCAGATGGCTATCACAACACAATCAGTGTGAATCACATCAGGTTTGTCGAGTTGCTGTGCACTGTTTTGTATCACGTTTTTGTATATTTAGGCAGAATTGTCATGTGGGAGTGTGGGTGACTTAGGCTTGTGGGCGGAGCCTTGCACAAAATTTTACAGCTAATGCCCCATTTGAACCTCACAGTTTCGCTCTCCCACATTTTTATAACTGATAGATAAAGAATAGAGCTCTTGTGCAGCACTTTTGTTCCTTCTCCGTGAGATTCTGTCACAACCACAACAGCGTCACTTCACATCCACTTCATCTGTTTGGTTTAGTGCTTTACAACAGTTTATTTACTGCGATGCCAATAACCAACACATGCAGACGAGTACTGCTTTAGCCTCTTTCAACACCTTCACACCACCAGTGTTGCAATAACATTCTTTGAAAGCTGTTTGCTCTGCCCTGTAAAGAGCGTGTGACTATTCTAATTCCCATACGTATAACTCCTGTTTAAAGAGGGGGTATTATGCATTTCTACCATGTTATGACATTGCACGCTCACGAAAAACACGCCTGAAGAGGTTTTAGATGTCATCCATGCATGTTTCAGTAATCTATCGATCTCTCCCGGGCCCTGTTCAAACCCTCCTTATGGTAAGATTCTGTACAACGCTCCGCCCACAAGCCTACGTCACCCATGCTCCCACATGACAATTCTCTATAAATATACAAAAGCATGATACAAAACAAAACAGTACACTACAACTTAACAAACCTGATGTGTTATGCAGTAGTTTCATTTGCGGATTGTGTGGTGAGCGCTTTGAAGGGGGAGTGACTTAGCACGGGGAGGAAAGGGAGGTGGAACTCAGAAAACTGAATACAAAACTGAAACTTTTTAAAAACATGTGAATACACTGCTTTTGGCAAATGTAGCTAAAAGGTAACATGGTGCTCTAAATATGTTATGTGTTAGAAGGTAATACTCCAAAGAAGTAAGTACTTAAAGAAGTACTCTTTAAGTACACGTGCTTGTATAATTAAGCAATAGCAGGGGTCCAAATGCACACAGTTTGAGGATTTAAAAAGTGAAATAAAAGTGATTCAGTTTTACAGCAGGAACCAGGTAACAGACAGAGAAAGGTACATTTATGGTGATGGTCAGTGTCACGCTCCAGGCCCATGTGCGTGTGGGTGGTGGCCAGCAGGGGGCCTATCCACAGGGCCTATATACAGCACTATATGCTGCTCCAGATGAGTTGGAGGATTAGCATTGCAGAGAGGTCGGATCAGAAAGAAGAGCTTTTTCTATCACCTCTATCCACACTGGACCCATGCAGAGCTCAACGCGCCTTATTATGGGATGTTTTGGAAAAGAATAGAAGTTCTAATCTGGGACATGGATGTGAGGAGCTGTGTGTATATTCAGATGTACCTTTGAATTGCAAGCGTGCTCTGGAGATGTGAAATACAGCAGTGTTGGCAGTCATTTTGTCGTTAAGTCAATTTTTTTAGATTGTAAGGATTTATATGGGACAACAGCAGAAAGAAGAAGGAAGTGAAGGAGTTAGCTGAAGATTTGCTATTTTTTGGCACTTTAAGCCACATTATAATGTTGTTACCTCCTCAAAAACATATATGGAGTTGTGCTTTGTTTCCTTGACACATGTTTGAGTAATCCTGGTTTATTAGTGTTCTGTTTCACCTTCTGATGTCATGTAGTGGTAGTTTTCAAGTTGACAGCTACATTTTAACTTTAGTTCAGTAGATATCGGCAATTCCAGGCCTGAAATTATCCAAACGATTCTTGTGAAGGTGTATGGAGTTGTATGGAAACACAGTGGAGCACTTCCTGTATTACCACATGACATCACAAGGTTGTTTCCGTTTGAGAGTGTGCAGGATTTGGGTGTTAAACATGTGTGAATGTGTGGATTCAGAGCTAACTATCACAACAAAAACAGCGTGCATCCCACTCATGAAACTCCTGCACATCACATCAGGTTTGTGAAGTTGCTGTGTACAGTTTTGTATCATGTTTTTGTATATTTATGGAGAAATGTTGTGTGGGAGCATGGGTGATGTAGGCTTGTGGGTGGAGCTTTGCACAGAATCTTACAGCTAACCGTAAGGAGGGCTTGAATAGGGCCCAGGAAAGATCACTAGATTTCTTAAACATGCATGGATGACATCTAAAATCTCTTCAGGCATGTTTTTGATGATGGTTGGTGAGGAGTTCAGTGGGGTCTTCACCAAACTGTTCCAGCTCCTCCTCAACTGCAGCTGTGTCCCTGACCTGAGGAAGGAATCCACATGTTTGCAGTCCCTAAAAAACACATGCCAGTGATCCAAAGGACTACAGACCAGTGGCCCTGACATCAGTCCTGTGCAAATGCACGGAGAGAGGAGTTTGAGGAATCAGCTGACACGAATGCTACAGAACAAACTGGATCCTCTCCAGTTTGCCTATAAGGCAAAGTGAGGGGCTGTAAACCCCACTCTTCTGAACTCTGTCACTGAACATATGGACTCTGGCTGACCATACACCAGGTTTTATTTTATTCATGGATTCTTCCTCTGCTTTCAACACTATACAAATGGACACACTGCTGCACTGCCTCTTTGGTCTCCAGATTCATCAAGCACACTGATTTTAAAAACAGGACTTCCACAGGGCTGTGTCCTGTCTCCCCTCATGTTTTCCATATACACCAGTAACATCCGGTGCAACAGGACTGGGGTGACACTGCTGAAATATGCATCTCCAAGACCAAGGAGCTCTGCTGTGGGCCCAGAGCACAGGTCCCACCTGCTTTGGATCAGCCTCTCACTATACAGGGGCAGCAGGTGGAGCAGGTGCTGTCCTTTAAATACCTTGAGACTGAAATTGACACTTCCTCATCCTTTAAACAGCACGCGGGCTGAGTCTACAAAAAAGCACAGCTCCACCGACTGAGGAAACTCAGATCATTTCATGTACATAAAGACATTTTAACAATAGTTTACAAATCACTTATAGTGTCCATCATCCCCTTCAGCCTCACATCCTGGTGCCAGTTCATGACAATAAAACACAAATCGAAACTATCCCGTGTCATAAATTAGGCAGAATCACAAGCAGAATCCAAACCCCTCTGTCAGAACTCTACAGTCACTACTACAGTGGTGAGAAAGGCCACTCACATTACTGAGGCCACTCACATTACTGAGGACTCCTCTCACCCCTCCATAACTCCTCTCATCCTCCACTCACCCGCTCCATGACTCCTCCTCTCACCCGCTCCATAAATCCTCCTCTCACCCTCCTCTCACCCGCTCCATAACTCCTCCTCTCGTCCTCCACTCACCCGCTCCATAACTCCTCCTCTCACCCTCCTCCATAACTCCTCCTCTCATCCTCCACTCACCCGCTCCATGACTCCTCCTCTCACCCGCTCCATAAATCCTCCTCTCACCCTCCTCTCACCCGCTCCATAACTCCTCCTCTCGTCCTCCACTCACCCGCTCCATAACTCCTCCTCTCACCCTCCTCCATAACTCCTCCTCTCATCCTCCACTCACCAGCTCCATAACTCCTCCTCTCATCCTCCTCTCATCCGCTCCATAACGCCTTCACACTGTTACCATCAGACAAGCCCTACAGAGTCCTTCTGGCCAGTAAAAACAAATACAAAAAATCATTCATTCTTCATTTTAATTTTTTTTTTTTTTAAATTGTGATGTGTTTTGCCTTTTCAAAAAAAAATTCTGTCACCTGCTGGTACAGACAATATCTTATCTATCTATATAATAACATAAACATGGTAGAAAGCTAAAAAAATAATAATACTCAATCAACAGGACTAGTCTTAGGCCCAATCCCAATTCTCCCCCTTACCCCTCTGTCTTTGTCTTAGCCCTACCCCTTAGCCCTACCCCTCTGTCTTTAAACAGAGGGGTAAGGCAAAGGGGTATGTTTTAAACCCTTAGAAATGGGACACCCCTTTGCAATCGCAACAATATGACATTATTTTTAAAGTTTTGAAGTATTGTGCTCCTTTTGAGTTTGTATTAAATGAACTTTGCAAAAAGTCAAATTTTTTTTAATTTTTTAATTTGTTAAAATTACTATACTCTGTACAACATATGTAAATCAAATTTTAATCAACTGTAACACAAAATTAAAATGCTGCAGAGGTGGACGGAGTTGTAGAGGATGCCTGGTACACACAAAAAAGAAAACAAAATTAATACATAGTCATAAACATATATAGTTGTTCTGGTACCTACAAATATTATAGAATGTAATATACCTTATATTTTATTTTCAAATTCTCCCACTTTTTTGAAGCTTGTTGGGCTGACACAACTCCAACAAGTCCAGCCTCCTACAAGAAATTTCTAAACAAAATACAAATGTGATTAATAACATGTCGTTTTTAATATAAATAGAGGATAATTTACAAGGCGAAACGAAACAATAATATTTTAGGCCATGCATGTTCGTAATACGTTACACATTCTACCGTAACATGTGTATAGTTCTAAAAGCGCATGAGACGAGTTACGAGGCGAAATGAAAACATATACAGATACAGCGATATATTTGACACATTCTAGTCTAACATATATGCGTATATAGTTCTTTAAGGCCATGCATGTTCGTAATACTTTACACATTCTACCGTAACAAGCGTATAGTTCTAACCGGGCATGTTACGATAAGCCGTATATGTCAGAAAGTGTAAATGCAGGCGCCATGAGTATACCTACAACTTTTCAAAAGTTACTACAGTTTTATACAACTTTTTATGAGGTTCTTGAGTGCAAATACTTACATTTGTCCAATTTCTTCCCGATTGCTCGACACTTCCCGATTTCCGTGTTGCTTTTTGCTCCGACTTGCTTTAAGCCACGCCTATCCCCTTTGCGCAAAGTGTGCATCTGAAAACGCTCTGTTCAAAGGGGTAGAACAGCCCTTCCCCTTAGCCCTCGCACTTACAGAAAAGAGTATTGGGACACCCCTCTGTCTCTCGTGAACGCGCACAACAGAGGGGTAGGGCTAAGACAGAGGGCGAAGGGGGAGAATTGAGACGCAGCCTAAAACATGATTCTCTGTGGAACCGTACTTCCAAGGAAGGAGAAATCAGTCGCTGGACTGTTTATCCTTTCTCATGTGTGAAACCACCCCCCCTCCCCTACAGCTCCCTAAGTAAAAACGTCTCCTCCCGCCTCCTCCTTATCCTTACACTGTTTGTTTACAGCCGGTGCATGTTCAGAATCGCTGTTACTGCTGTAACTATACTGTATGTTTTCAAATGATAAGCAGAAGTTTCCTGTTCAGAAGTAATTTAGCGACCAACGCGTCAGTCTTTAGACCCTCTGCTTCAGTGCACGCCATCGCTGAAAGGAATCTCCGAGAATCACCTGAGTTTAGCTTCGCTCCTTTTCCCTTTCTCTTCTTCTTTCAGCAACTTCAAAAACAGACTTTCTTTGGTGGCTAACTGGTCATGGATTCTTGTCTGCCATTGCAACAAACTTTGTGCAAACTTTGAGGAAGCTACAGTTGGGAAAAGCCGCTAAGAACCACTGTGTTGGTTGAGTAAACAGCATCTTGCATCTGTGGAATGCGTGAGAGGCGAACGTAAACCACGTAATCCCAGCGCGCCGGCAAGTCAGTTACGCTAGAAATGTAGGGAGTTTGATTGACAACCTAACAGCCAATAGGTAATGAGGTAGTCTCGTTATCTATTGGCTAATATATATCTGGCCCCACCACGTCCACAGTTGATGGATTTTCATTCTTTTTTTTTTTTTTTTTTTTTGGTCATCATAATTACAAGGCTGCTGCATCTCTATAATGCTATCATTGACAATTTGAAGGGAAAAAAAAAAAAATAAAATAAAATAAAAATCCTCCATACAACCTTTAAGTAAAAATCAGGTAGAGCTTTATAAAAGTAATTCTCCTGCTCTGGTATTAGCATGTCAGTATTAAAGGGCCTGTACCTTTATTTAATTTTTGGTCCACACTTTTTATATTAAATGACCCCATATTATTACATTATTAAACTGACAAGTGCCCACCCCACTCTGCCTCTGGGAGTGAAATTCTCTTTTATTCTAATAAAATGTTAGCACTGTGCTGTACCTGCCCCCAGGAGCCCGTGAGCCACTGTGCACACGGCTGACTGTTACACCTCTGGATGTGCTCTGGCTCATGGTCTGGGTCACACTGGTCCTCCTCTGGACAGGTGACCATCCTCTGCTGCTGCCCACCACCACACACCTCTGAGCACTGGAACAAAACACATACAATACACGTGTTACATACAAGATCTGGGACACAACACATCTTACATACAACACACCTGTTACATACAACAATGAAAAATGTGAAAAAGGAACTACATTCTGAACATTCTAGATAACAACTAACACACACTTCCTGATTATCAGACAATAAAATTGTAATTAGATGCAGACAGTACACAACAGACTTATTTTGACCTCAAGAGCTGTTCACACATTTTCCTCAAATACATGAAAAAAAATCTGATTCATGCATATAAATAAGCATGTATATAAACACACTTTAATTAAAATGTATTTTCAGTAGATACAGAAAGTAGAAATGTCCTGGACTGAACCCTGGTTAGTCCCGTATTACCGCCTGACATGGAGGTGGAGGACATGGGCAAAAATGAAAACACATACATCTACTGTGAAAGGAATGACAACAGCTGAAGGTCACACAGGTGTATTGACCAAACCTCATGACTCTGGCCTGCACCAGATATTCTTGATGAGAATTGAGTTCACATCCTATAAAACACACTACTGACCTCTGTCATGGACATCTACAGCTGGACATCTACGGCTTTATTATATTTAAGGAACCCTTTGAAGACACTGATTACATTTCATAACACACTTATCTATGTCCTCACATACAAGGTAAGGCACAAGGTCAAATCAGGTTTCAGTGCTGAAATGCCTCTCTCTGATCTGAATGGTCACTACCTAAACCCCAGCACTTTCAGCCAATCCTGAATCAGTGCTAGTGCAGCCTCTGCAGCTCAGGGAGGGAATTCTGGAGGTTCTGAGCTTCACATGAGATATGACTTATTTATCACGACTATGGTTACGGTAAAACTGCAAGTTTGAGCAGTAGGTGGAGGAGTCTTTCTCCTTGTTCCTCTGATGAAAATTAAATAAAGATTTAAGTGTTAAAAATAAAGCTATTATCCATGCACACTCTGGCCTCTCTCTTATTTAGTCTGATCATAAAAAAACATAAGCACTGATTATCCTTTTTAGACCATTTTCATTGACCTGGCTTTCTCAGAGTCAGCAGGAGTTCGCACTAGGTCATCTTAAACCTCAGGCCTGACTTGAGGCTTAAACTGGAGATAAAGATAGTTTCAGCTCAGGATTTAATGATAAGCCTAGACCTGTTAAGTGCCTTTGATGAAATATCCCCTCTCACTCATGACAGACATATAATTATAAAGCGTTTTATAGTCTAATAATGAGAAGTACATGTTAGCATGCTAGTTGTTGTTAACTTTACCGTAACAACAAAACTCTGCTCATAAGCTGCTCATAAACTCATTGTATTAAATAATTAGGGTAGTCTGAATGCATACCCCCAAGCTCAGGCTGTGCCCATTTCAGCTGCAGCTCAATGTGGGGTTGGTCTCATTATTGTGTCTCACAGAGGACCAGAGCTCTGCTGTGCTGTTGTGTCAGAGTCTTTGAAGGCTGCACAGAGACACGTGTTCACACCACAACTGTTCATTTATGAAGGAACATTCTGTGGTTGCTCCATTGTCCAACAATCCAATCCAACTGCATGAATCTAGAGCTCTGCAGCAGCTCCACCAGCACCACCAGACGGCACATGTGCCCTGAGCTCCTCTCCATACTTTGAACTACACAGAATACTCACAGCCACTGCAGTCTGAGCCTGGGGCTAGGCAAGTTAGGAATAACTTTGGACCATATGAAAAATTATTCCAAGTAGCCCAAAGTAAAAAGGGAAACACTAGCTTAGTGAATGCTGTCCCATCAGACCAAATGACCTTCTGACCTTCTAATCCTCCTTTGGCCTGGAGGTCTTTTAAACATGCCCTGACACAGACCCCTCCCTCCTCCTTCTGCATGAGCACAATGTCCACTGGGCTAAAGCATTTTCATCTTTTAATGGGTTTAGACCGTCGTGAGACAGGTTAGTTTTACCCTACTGATGTTGTGTTGTTGCAATAGTAATCTAGTAAGGCGCTCTTTTGAATGACATTGGTTTTACTCAAAGTGTAAATCAGCCCACACACAGTCATAAGCACACATTGGATCTTGTTTTAACATATGGCATAGAGATCAGTGATCTAAAAGTCCTCCCACAAAATCCTATATTATCAGATCATTTTTTGATTACCTTTCAGTTTATTCTTAAAGATTTCTCTGTTCACCACAATAAAATAATAACTAAAAGAACAATTTCTGAAAAAGCTGTTACTAATTTCATAGAAATAATTGGGCCAATATTTAATGATTTGTCATGTGACCCGGCTGGGGATGGTTTAGATCCCATCAAAAGTGACCAATTTCTTGATAAGACCATGGACTCCTTGAAAACTGCCCTTGATGCAGTTGCTCCACTAAAACAGAAAGTTGTCAGGCCAAGGCGATCTGCTCCATGGTATAATGAAAAATTGCGTGCACACAAACAAAAGGTTAGGAGAATTGAGAAAAGTTACCGTAAAGCACACTCAGTGCAGTCTTTAAAAGCATGGAAAACCTGCCTTTTGTCCTATAAGCAGGCGTTGCGTGCGGCCCAAACCAGTTACTATTCCAATCTAATTGAAGTAAACAAAAATAATCCTAGGTTCTTATTCAGCACTGTAGCCAGGCTGACTAACTGCCACAGCGCAGTAGAACCTTCAATCCCAATTACTCTCAGTTCTGAGGATTTCCTGACATTTTTTAATAATAAGATCATTACTATAAGAGATAAAATAAATGAAATTGCCCCTACTCTTAATTCTGAGCAAGTTCAAGCTGTAAGAGTAGGGTCTCAATTAAACTCATGTTCAGTTTTGGTGGGATCTGAATTACCCTCACTTGGTCCAGTTTTTGAGAAATTTGCCATTCTAAATCATGCAGAATTAACTTCTGCCTTTATGTCCTCTAAATCCTCAACTTGTATGTTGGACCCAATCCCAAGTAGACTTTTCAAAGAAATTTTCCCTCTAATTATTGATCCTATTCTTAATATAATAAATACTTCACTGGAAAGTGGTTACGTGCCTCAGTCTTTTAAATATGCGGTAATTAAGCCGCTCCTAAAAAAGCCTAATCTTGATCCTGACCTCTTAGCCAATTACAGACCTATTTCAAATCTTCCGTTTATTTCTAAAATTCTGGAGAGAATTGTAATTAAACAGCTTTGTCGTCATCTGCAGGAAAATAATTTATTTGAAAAATTTCAATCTGGATTCAGAACTCATCATAGCACTGAGACAGCCCTGGTTAAAGTAACAAATGATTTATTATTGGCTGCTGACAATGGTCAGGTCTCAATACTGGTTCTGTTGGACCTCAGCGCAGCTTTTGACACAATCGACCATAACATTCTACTGCAGAGGTTGGAATGTGATGTGGGCATCAGAGGAACTGCCCTCAGCTGGTTTAAATCCTATTTATCTGATAGGTACCAGTTTGTAAATGTTAACCAGAGCTCCTCACAGTGCTCTAAAGTAGCCTACGGTGTGCCACAGGGTTCAGTTCTGGGTCCAGTTCTGTTTACCCTTTATATGCTACCGTTAGGTAATATTATCCGAAAGCACGGTATCGATTTCCACTGTTATGCAGATGACACCCAGCTGTACCTATCAATGAAACCTGATCAGACTAATCAAATTGAAAGGCTTAGTGACTGTGTGAGGGACATAAAAACATGGATGACCTTTAATTATTTACTTCTTAACCCTGAAAAAACTGAAGTCATTCTATTAGGCCCTAAACACTTACGAGACTCTATTGTGGTTTTGTCCCGGCCTGCAGCCGGGCTCGATATAAAGTTTGACTCTCTAACTGAGCAGACAATCACATTGGACAATGTCTGTGTAGCCTCCAGCTCCACTGTAAGAAATCTTGGAGTCCTATTTGATCAAGAGCTCTCATTTAAAGCACACATAAGCCATGTCTGTAAAACGGCTTATTTTCATTTACGCAATATAGCCAGAATTAGAAATGTACTGCCAAAAAATGATGCTGAAAAACTTGTCCATGCTTTTGTCACTTCGAGGTTAGACTACTGTAACTCCCTGCTTGCAGCTTGCCCTAAAAGCTCGACAAAAAGCCTTCAATTGGTTCAAAATGCAGCAGCAAGAGTACTAACAGGTACTAAAAAACGAGAGCACATTACTCCAGTATTAAAAAATCTTCATTGGCTTCCGGTTGAGTTTAGAGTAAAATTTAAAATTCTTCTTCTAACCTATAAAGCTGTAAATGACATGGCCCCTTCCTACATTAAAGATGAAATTGTACCTTATCATCCTAACCGTTCACTCCGCTCTCAAAATGCTGCACTATTGGTGGTTCCTAGAGTCGCTAAAAGTGCTTTAGGAGGTAGAGCTTTTAGGTACCAAGCACCCTTGTTGTGGAATCAGCTCCCTGCTCATGTCAAAGAAGCTGACACAGTCTCTACAGTTAAGATTAGGCTCAAAACGTTCCTCTTTGAATCAGCTTATGGTCAGGTCAGTTAGGAATAGAAATTAAACCCATAGGCCTAGTTAAGCTGCTCTAGGAGATATATTACTGGGGAAAGTATGGCAACTTGAGCACTGTCCTCTGGTTTCTCCTACTTTTTCTCCTCCTACTGTTAAGAATATTCAATTACTAGTTCATTCATAGTCTGTTCTTTGCTATTCACATGTTGTCCCTGTCCCACTCCCCTTTTGGGGAGTGTAACTGTTTCAGATGCTGCTGTTCCAGTTTGGACCGCTGCTGCCCCCTAGTGTCGGGGACCTAGACCCCTCCTCTCCTTCCCTATCCTGGATTAACTGTCCTCGTCCTGCTAGATTAGTAGTTTCATCTGCCTGTCCGTCCTTAGGAGTGGATCTCTCCTTCACTGTGGTTCTCCTCGAGGTTTCTCCGTTTTCCCACTGGGTTTTTTGGAGTTTTTCCTTGCCGAGAAGGAGGGTCTAAGGACAGGAGATGCTGGGACAATCATCCATTTGCCTGCTTGTTGTTGAACATTCTGTATTTGTGTTTTATGAATGTTTCTTTATTAATCAACAATTTTGTGAAGTCCGCCGAGATAACTCTTGTTGTGATTTTGGGCTATACAAAAATAAATTGAATTGAATTGAATTGAATTAATGCAATCAGAAAACATCACAGGTTTGTGTCAGTCTTGTAAAGGCAAATATATTAAATAAGTTATTAAGCTGTAGTTTAGATCTTTACAAACATGTCCTGAAATCCATGGGGTTAGTCTAGCACATATCTCAATGTAACACCTCTGGATGTGGGTAGTAACTGTACAGCTCAAATTAGGGCTGTGTGTAAAAAATATAAGTATAAAGATGTTTTTCCTCATATTGATTGATCGCAATTTTCAATTAAATGTTTTGTTCTAATTGAGATAAAAAAGGCTTTCTGGAGGTAGTCACCTGTATGATTCCATGGGTTTGTGCCATACTGTGCAATATTTCATCCAAAGGAAAGACATTTCCATGGAAACAAGCAGGAGCTAGCTACAGTAGACATTTTTTTGGGCTAAAATGTTGTGTACTAGGTTTTCAGAATATTATTATAATGAATATGAACAAAAGAACAATTTTAACACAAAAATAGTCACATTCATTAATTGAAAGTGTGAACTCTGCTCTAAAGAACATGCTTTTGCTGACAGGACTGGCTGTGGACCTCTACATTAAAAACACCCTAATGGTTGATAATTTCCCCCTCTTGGGTCTGGCCTTGACGTGGCGAGGGGGCTTGTGCGTTCCCGGGGACCTTGGAGAGCGATACCGTCGGGAGCTTGCTCCTGGTAGGGTCACCCTAGGCGGGCCGGTCTCCAGGGTAGGTTCCAGACGAACATAGACCCCAGCGTGTCGGTACGCTGTAAGGTGGCAGCCCCACCAACCGACTATCCTGCGGAGGGCTAACAACCCACCCAGGAGAAATCCTTTTGTTACGAAACTGACCAGAGAAAGAAGCCAGACTGCCCAAAACGGTAATGGACCCCAGCCCGCCCCCGACCAACGAGTACGGATCAACCTTCGTCGTAGGACCCATGTCGCAACATGGAATGTCCAGACGCTCCTTCGCCCCGGAGCCGCCACCCTGCTGTCCCGAGAGAGCTCTGCCGCTACAACATCACCCTTGCAGGACTCTGCGAAGTCCGATGGCAAGGCAGTGGCGAAACAACAGCAGGCGACCACTGTTACATCTGGAGAGGCCCCGAGAGACGGACAGGCCTTTATGGCGTGGCTCTCGCCATCCCAAAGGCCCTCCGTAAGTGCCTCATCAGCTGGACACCTCTGAACGACAGACTGTTGTCCGCCCGCTTTCGCCACCAGCATGGCAAGATGACAGTAACTGTTGCCTATGCGCCCACCGATGTCGCTGACGAGGATGCGAAGGATGCCTTTTTCGACCAACTCCATCAGGCTGCCAACCAAGCCCCACCATACGACATCACCATCATCCTCACGGACGCCAACGCCACTGTATCACCTGTTGGCACAATTTTTGCTGACAAGACCACAAACGACAATGGTAACCACCTTCTCCTTCTCTGCCACCATAACAACCTATGTGTTGCTGATACCTGGTTTCCCCGGAAACTCATCCATCACTGGACTTGATACAGCCCAGATGGCAGAACCAGGAAAGCGCTGGACCACATCCTCATATCGCGATGCTGGAAGTCGTTTGTCACCAACTGCCGTGTTTACAGAGGAGCAGAGCAGGCTGGCTTCATGCCTAACCGCTCCACAACAGACCACATCTCCGCTGTTCGTCTGCTGATAGAGAAGACCTATGAATTCCGCAAAGACCGACATCTCTACATCGGGTTCATTGATCTGAAGGCTGCCTTTGACACCGTCTGCCATGCTTCACTGTGGAGTATCCTACAGGCCCTTGGAGCACCACCCAAGATCGTCGCCCTACTCAAGCTGCTTTACAGCAACGCACAGAGCTGTGTCTGCGTTAACGGCAAAGACTCTGACTGGTTTCCCATCTCCAGTGGCGTTCGTCAGGGCTGCGTGGCTGCTCCCGACCTCTTCAACTGCATCATTGACCACCTGATGCTCAAGGTCTGTGAGCGGGTCCCCGGAGTGTCCTTTGGCGACTACCACCTGACTGACCTGGAGTGTGCTGACGACACCACTGTGTTCAGCACATCCTACAGCCAGCTGAGAGACGCTCTGTGCATATACAGTGAAGAGGCAGGGAAGCTTGGCCTCCAAGTGAGCTGGGCTAAGACCCAAATTTATGCATGTCGGTGATGGGCCTGATCCACCCCTCCTGCAGCTTGGCAATGATATTGTAGAGCCTGTCAAGTGCTTTGTGTACCTGGGGTCCATAGTGACCGACAACAGAGACCTAAATCCAGAGATCAACCGCAGAAGAGCCCTGGCAGCATCAGCCCTGCAGTCCCTCTGGAAACCACTCTGGCGACATTCTACCATCTCACGCATGACAAAGCTCCGGATATACAATTCCGCCGTACTCTCCATCCTGCTGTATGGCTCGGAGACATGGCCCCTGAACAAGACTCTGGCTGCCAGAGTAGATGGCTTCGACAGCAGAGCTCTCCGCACCATCGAAAACATCAGGTGGCCCCAGCGAGTTTCCAACCAGGTGCTCAGAGCTCGCACGCGCCAGCCCAGAGCATCTTGCCTGGCTGCGCAACGCCGCACCCGCTGGTTTGGTCATGTCCTCCGCCTTCCTGCTGACCATCCCACGAGAGCCATCCTCCAGTTTGATCCAAAGGCAGCAGGCTGGAAACGACCACGAGGCAAGCCCCGCACCCGAAAGCTTGACGTCATCGCGGGTGACCTCCAACAACTTGGAGTCACCGTGGAGGACGCAGAGCAGCTGGCCCAAGACCGCCAGCACTGGAAAAATCTGGTTCATCTGGTAGGCTCAATGCACGGGACGCCCCCCCCCCCTTCGCTGGAGCCCTAAGTAAGTAAGTAAGTAAGTAAGTAAGTAAGTGAGTAAGTGAGTGAGTGAGTGAGTGAGTGAGTAAGTAAGTAAGTAAGTAAGTAAGTAAGTAAGTAAGTAAGTAAGTAAGTAAGTAAGGTTGATGATTTGACTTGGTTGGATTTTGATTCAACTGGAGACAATGTAATATAAATGGGTAAACACAGTAATAACACTATTTTAAAACCGTGTGGAGAGGTCTAAACTACCAAGTGACCGTAATGAAACCCCATGGAAACACATACACACTGATTATGACGTTAATTACATTCTTTGTTAGGGCTAATTGCATCCGTTCACGCAGTGAGAGAGACACGCTCACCTCATACACCCTCAGAGTTGCTGCTGCTTTGGAATGTCTTTGCTCCTCACCTGTCCCCAGGACGATGTGTACCAGTCCAGGCAGGGCTGCAGGTTACAGGGGGTCAGAGAGGGGGGCCGCAGGGACGTGGCTCTGCAGTGGAAGGGACGCAGGGGTCGAGCGTCTCTCATGTCAAAACACTGCACCTCTCTCATCCTCACTCCTCCCCCACAGGCCCTCGAGCACTGACGCACACAGGCACACAGAGAGGACATGCTCAGAGGGCTGTGCTAATACTATGTCTAATTAAGGACTGTTTGATACAAACATAACAATGATGGTTGTTTAGTTTCTATATGTACTTTGAGACTTGCTTTCAGATCTGTCTGAATAAAATACATAATAAGGACCATAATTTTAGTATTTTAGATAAATTGCTTTGAAGAGTACTGGAGTTTCTCTTTAATAATTCGAAGGACATTGTAATCACAATGCAATCATTTCAATAAAAAGCTAAGAAAATTGAAAGCTTTTACATGGAACACAACACTGAAAACACAGAGCATTTTCAGATGCCAATAATGAAATGTTACCATTTTAAGAGCTAGCCTGTTTTATTGTGATATTAACGGAAGTAGTTTACCTTGGTCCAAGGTCCGAGGTTCCAGGTGGAGCAGGGCCTCAGGTAGCACCTCTGGGCAGGAGCAGGCCTCTTGGCGGGGTCACAGTCGGCCTCAGAGCCTGTGCTGCAGCTCAGGGACCTCCACACTGCCCCCAGGCCACAGCTGGTCGAGCACTGGACACACACACACACACACACACACACACACACACACACACACACACACACACAAACTGACTTAATCACAAGGGAGAGACATTGACATCCCACACTTTTTTTTTTGCTACATTTATGTTTTTGTTTATGTCCTGGTTTAGTCCTGAACTAGTCCAGGTTTACTTCTAGATTTAGTTTTATCTTAAAACCGAATTGAATTTCAAAACAAGACATTAAATGGTTCAATTCTAACCTTCCGTGAATAGTTTTAGAAGAATTTGAGAATCTGATGGAAACTGCTTATATTATGTATTGAAAACTAGATTCTAAAAAATAAAACAGAGAATTTATACTAATAGATTCTATTTTTTGGTACTGAAATCCATATGGAGCCTTTTCCTTATTATCATAACAACTCCTTGCGCTCTCTGTTTCTCTGTCTCTATTTTATATCAGAGTAGAATTACTTTAGCTTGTTTCCCATTCATAGACAAAATCTTGAGCAATGCATAATATAGGCCCTTTAAATCTTCAAAAAAAATTATGGCAACATGCAGTGTGAAGGAGATTGCTACAACTATAGAGCACATAATTACATACCGCACTCCAGTTTCCGGTGACCCAGTAGGCATTAGCTCGCGGCGCCTTGGACGGTGAGAGCGATAATAAAAGCCAAGTAGCAGGTGTTGCATATTCTTTCTGTTCAGACTCTGTTACAACCGGAGGTGCCGTCGCTGTGGGATACTCCTGTGAAATGCCAGGATATGCCTTCCCTGTTGTTACTGAGATGTAAGGAATTTCAGTGTATTTAAAACTGACAGAATCCTCAGAATAGCTTCCAGTTGTAATAGAGTCTGGCTGATGCGTGCTAGGTAGCTCTCCGAGAGGTAGTTCCTTTCCAGTTGCTGTTTCAGAAGAAGGGGTTGCACCAAGATTCTCTGAATTTTCATCGTTCAATGTAGTTACCGCTAGAGATTCAACTGGTGATAAAGTGTTTTCTGTTGTAACTTGTCGTGCAGGTTCTACAGTTGGCGACTGAGAAACTTTGGGAGCACTTGCAGTTACTGACACTGTCATTCCAGGTAAAGAAGTCCCATATTGCCCTGGCATTGTACTTATGTTTTCATAGCTACCTTCCTCCTCCAGACCATGCTTGTCTGAGTCTTGTAAACTCTTCTTTGTCGACTCTGTAGCACTTACGTCTTCACCTTTTCTTGCCTGTGAGTAATTGGTTGTGGACAATGGAGGCGAGTGGGTAGTGGAAACTGGCAGGAGATAATCTTCAGACAGAAAGTCCTCCATATTGTTTGCTGCTTTCTCAAAATAATTCTTTGTTGCGGTGATGACATTCACTCTAGCACGGTCTGTGCTCTGCTGTATGTTTTTATAAATGGAGTTTGTAGGTGTAGGAGCAGAGGTAGGAGGACTTGTCATCTCCACACTTTCTGGTTTCAGAGGTAATTCTTCATTCCCTGAGTATTTTCCGTCACCTTCAAAGTCATTGTCATTGGCTAAGTCCTCGTGAAAGTTGATGAAGTTGTAATCGTAGTAAAAATCGTCCACTTGTACGCGTTTTTCCTGAGAGACATGGGTGCTTTCTATGTTATTGTGGTAGTGGAAGTCTCCCTCGATGATATTGTTTAGGTCTGGGTGGGGTTTGGGTTGTGCTTTCGTGATGGCGTACTTTTGGGGTGGTTTGATTTCTGGGATGGAGTTGATTTCGTTGAGGATATCCTTGCTGGACCAGCCGCTCCCGGACCAGTCGAAGTTGTCCTGCGGAGGAGGGCAGTCGCGGGGTTGACAGGTGCCCAGGGAGGGGGGTCTCTTCTGGGGGTCGCAGTCAGCGCCTGTGTCTCTGGAGCAGGTTACGTTTCTCCAGCGTGTGCCACTGCCACAGCTCACAGAACACTGGAGGAGATGCACACAGCAGCCAGGGTTAGTCAAGACCTGCACGTTCACCTTCATTTAAGAGGGGCTATTATGCAAAATCAGATGTCATCCTTGCATGTTTGAGTAAACCAGGGCCCTATTCGAACCCTCCTTACAATTAGCATTACAATCCTATCCAATGCTCATCCCACAAGCCTACGTCACACATGCAATTTTACATAGATATAGAAGAGCAGGATACAAAACAATACACTACAACTTCACAAACCTGACTGGATGTGCAGTAGTTTCATTAGTGAGCTGCACAGTGACTGTAATGAGATAGTGCTCTGAAGGGGAGTGAGCGTGGAGAGCAAAGACAGGGGAGGGCGTTGTTTTCAGCGAATATAACATTTTCAAAACAATAAAAGGTAAAATGGTGCTCTCAGTATGTTACGTGTTAGCAGTTAATACCCCAGAGAAGTGTAACACCCACTCTTTAAAGGAGGCTTGAGCTCATAAAAACTTGTACTTGTACACTACCACTCAAGTTTGGGCACACTTCGTGTTTCTTCTTTGTTTATATTGTAGATTCTCACAAGGCATCAAAACTATGAAAATAAAAAATTAAAAATAAACCCAGAATCACTCAAAACTTGTGGTTAAAAATAGCCACCCTTTGCTTTGAACCCTGTTTTGCAATCTCGGCATTTCTTGACCCTGAGGCACAGCTGTGAAGTGAAAACCATTTCAGGAGACTTCATCATGAAACTCACTGAGAGAAGGACAATATATATATATATATATATATATATATATATATATATATATATATATATATATACATATATATATATATATATATATATATATATATATATATATATAGCTGAGTTACTTCACTTTTTCCCTTTACTACATAATTCCATATACCTCACTTCATATATTTGATGTCTTCTCTTTGTATCTAAAATGTAGAAAGTAGTAAACAAAGAAAAATACTGAATGGGAAAGTGTGTCCAAACTTTTGACTGGTCGTGTATTTTGTTTAATTCACCTTATCTTTCCAGAGTCCATATGTCAAATAGAAATAAGAAGCACTCTTTTGTAAAGTCCTTTAACAGGTCTAACCATTTCATCACTTTTCTATTATTATGAAGAATGTTCGTAAAGTATGTTGCCAATAAGCTGTGCTGCACACTTTCTATTCAATAGCTCAGTCCCTGTGCGTGTGGGAAGTGAATCAGACTGTACATATAGTCCATTATAGATATACTGTACAATTCAGCATCAGCATGAACTGTTTATGTCAAGTACCACCATTTCCCTTCTCGAATCACATATAATACACATACATAAATTATTCTAACTGCAGAAGCCAGAAGCAGCCAGGGCATCACCAGTGGTACCGGTGCCACAGTTTGAGAATCACTGTATTCCCATTCAATGACCTATTCCTGACCCTGTTATACACTGCTATTTTTTTTTTAAATATAAAATAAATAAATAAATAGATAAAATAATAATAATAATAATAATAATAATAATAATAATAATAATAATAATAATAATTAATAATAATAATCATAATCATCATCATCATCATCATCATCATCATAATAAAGAAACACTTTGAAAACACATCAGATCTCAATGTGAAGAAGAAATATGTTGGATATCTATACAAATATGGGCAGGGCAGTGTCTTAGGAACAAAAGGATGCTCCTCTTTTAATGGAACAGGTGCACTAGAGCGGCACCAGTGAGACAACCCCTAAAACAGGACTGGTTTTGCATGTGGAGGTCATTTCAAGTTTCTCCCTCTTGGTCTTTTTTGGCTGGTTTTCCACTAGTGCTGCTTTGTCTGAGTGATTATCACTACTGGGAGTATGAGGCCATTCCTTAACCCTACAGAAGTTGCACAGATTGTCCAACTTCTCCAGGATGGCACATCCGGATGTGATGCTGCAAAGAGATTTAATTTGTCTCCCAACACAATCTCCAGAACATGGAGATTTCAGGAGACAGGCAGTTACTTTAGGAGAGCTGGACAGGGCAGTAGAAGGTCCTAAACCCATCAGCAGGACCAATATCTGCTCCTTTGTGCCAGAAGGAACAGGCTGAGCACTGCCCGTGTCCTACAGAATGACTATTGTCAGACCATACGCTGGTGCAGTAGGTCCTGAGTTCCGACAATGCTCAGCCTCATGTGTCAAAAGCATGCAGGCAGTACCTGGAGGATGAAGGGATCAATATAACTGAATGGGCTTCACCATCACCTGACTTAAAACTCAATAGAACACCTCTGGGACATTATGTTTGGGTCCATCAGACGCCGCCTTTGCCGTTGCTCCGCCGTTGCTCCTCAGACTCTACAGGAGCTCAGTGATGCCCTTACACAGATCTGGGAGGACATCCCACAAGACACCATCCGTTGTCTCATTAGGAACATGCCACGACGTTGTCAAACATGCAGACAAGCAGTGGGGGGCCACATAAGACACTGAGAAGCATTTTGAGTGGCAGAAATTAAACTTTGGCAAAATGGACTAGCCTGCCACATCATAATTTCACTTTGATTTTCAGGGTGTCTATAAAATGAAGCCCTCTGGAGGCCGAAAAATGTATATCCATTAAAAGAGGAGCATCTTTTTGTTCCTAAGACATTGCCCTGTCCATATTTGTATAGATATCCAGCATATTTTTTCACATTAAGATCTGATGTGTTTTCAAAGTGTGTTTTAAGCCTTTGACCTTTGTCTGCTTTTCTCTGTTTCTTTGCCAAATAAAACATTTTCAAAACAATAAAAGGTTACATGGTGAACTAAATATGTGTTAGCAATTAATATATTTTAGAAGTAAAATACCCCCTCTTTGAGCTTTTACCACTGGAACAGTAACAGTCTACATGTTGCAGCACAATCACCATGCTGATCTAAAGTTCAGAGAGGCGGCCTCACACTGACCTGTGACCAGCTGCCAGAGCTCCAGGCCGAGGGGCAGAGGACGTGAGTGTTACAGGGGGAGACAGGCTCAGGTTTGAGCATGTGCTCACAGTTGCTGGGCTGAAGAGCCTGCTGCTCCTCTGCTCTTAGGGCCCGCACACACAGCACGGCTCTCACAGAGACCCCCAGGGGCCCACAGCTAGAGGAGCACCTCTGCCACTCCCCCACCCACCACCTGTAGACACAAGCTTAGTCATGCTCTCAACAGAGAATTCAGATGAGCATTTAGTATAGAGAACCAACATAGTCAGTATGAGTTTTACAAAACTACCAGTATATGAGAATTCCTTTCATGACAATAACAGTAAAAACACTCAGTTAATAGCTTAGTAATATTGTAGGACTATGATGTGCTTAAAATGACCTAAACATGAATGACTTAAACATGAATTTCTTTAGAAAGATACAATATGATTCCATAGACATAAAAAATAAAAGAAAAAAAATGTAAAATAAAAATAAATACTGTGGCTTTAAATACATTTTTCTTTTTATTTTTTTTATTTTTATTTGTTTCTTACTGCTGGGGGTGGGGAGAGGTTCATGCTTTGTCTGGAAAGTTCCACAGTATGGCATTACAATTATCTAACTTACATTTATTTAATGACAAGTTAAAAACTTGTCTGGAACATTCCAGACAAGGCAATAACATCTCCATGGAAAAAAGCAGATAGTGGGCCCTCCAACACAAAAGTTACATGGTGCATCTCAGGAAAGTCTGACTGAGATGGTAGCGAGGTACCAAACAGCTACATCTTTTAAACACTTTTTCTCTTTACAGAGGGATAAGTGAACAGTGTCTCCACACTGAAAGTAGGTGGTGCATGAGTGGAGCAGGTCTGGACTCACATGGCAGGGCAGGGCTCTTTGACACAACTGCTGTGGTTGGTCTGTGGGCGGCTCTCAGGGGGACACAGGTGCTCCTCTACGATGCCCCTGGTCCTGTGTACACAATGCACCGCCTGCCTCTGCACACCTGAACACAGAGAAGATACAAACAGCACCTGTCAGAGAGCACACAAGGAGAAGCAGCACCTGTCAGAAAGCAGACAAGGAAAAGCAGCACCTGTCAGAGAGCAGACAAGGACAAGGCTCTCTAGTAATTTCTATTGGTCAGTGGGAAAGGAGAAATTCAATTTGTCAACTGGACAGAGTTTATTTGGTCAAATACATTTCGCAGCTCATCCAAGCTTCTTCTTCAGTTCTGGTCAGACACTGGTGGACACTGCCTTATATCCGATTTAGGTCTGAGGATGGAGTTGGATGGATGAAGGATGGAGACCTAATTCAAAACAAAGAAAACAATAGGACTAGCCAGGTCAGGTCCAGAGGTGTGAAAACACCCATCATGGGCCTGAAAGATTCTGCTAATATGAGCCCACACTCAGTGCAGTTCAATAGTTCGAGCTAACAAACAGAAACTGTAAACAAGTAGGTGTGTTAGTTTCAGAGTAGTTTCAGTGTAGCTAGCGCCCCCTCCTGACAGTGTCCTCCAGCGCTGACCAGAACTGAAGAAGCAGCTTGGATGAGCTGCGAAACGTATTCGAACAAAATAAACCTTTGTCCAGTTGACAAATTGAATTTCTCCTTTGCCATAGATTCTACCTGGATGACTGAGGGATTCTACACACTTCTATTGGTCACTGATCATCTTTTTAATGGAGAGCTCAGACAGACTTCAGAGGAATACATTTATGATTATTTCTTTTACTAACTGGCATTGATTTCAGGACATTTCATCATGATGCTCATTAAGAGAAGGTCAAGGGTTTGCAGGCAGCCTTCTTTTAAAGCAGAAGCCTATGTGTGCAGCTGTGTATTGAAAGGTTTTTGTGGTTCCGTTTACACAGTGAATGGTGCATCAAAAGCCTCAGATCAGTAACAGCCTCATACCACACATGTAGCTCTCTTGTATCTGTGGGAGCCTCTGTGGGGCTCATTTTCCCAGATCTTTGAATCATATAGAGCTCCTGTTGTCGTCATGCAATCCCAGCATGCCCCTCCAAACCCCACACTGGCAGTGGGGCGGCTGAGAATTCCCATAGAAACTAACGGCGTAGGCAGTAATGAACAAACTCTGGATTATTGTTGCACACTGCTAGGTAATATTATCAAAGACAGAAGAAAGCCTGAGACTTTTACCAGATTTACAAAGCTCCAGATTGACTGGAGAAGTGGATTTCTGCTGCTAAACGAGCTAGTAGCTAACATTAATCAAACCAGACATTTATTAAGCAATGAAAGTCTTTTTACATCAATATTCTTTTCTTTATTTGGTTTAATTTGGATGATTAAACCATAGTCTTAGCATTAAATAGTCTGTTAATGAGGAAGAGAGAGTAGACCGAAGAGAAACGATCCCAAATGCTTTTGTCTTAACACTGTTCATATGTTTAACTTTAATGACTGCTTAGAAATGTGGATTGTAGAAAATAAAATCAAACTAAAGTTAAATCAGTGATTTTTGTGTTTTTTACATTTACATGAGTGATTTAGCTGCTATGTAGCTACAACATCTGCACATCGTATTTACACTATTTTAGCAATTTCACATAATCTAAAAACATAAACTGCCAGTATCGGTATCAGTAAATGTTATATGTACAGGGCTTTAGAATAAAGTCTGTTTTTCACAAACATCTCCAAGGACCTTTTCTGATGATGAGAAGGTGAAAAGTAAACCAGATGTACAGATAATGCAAAATTTAGATGACATCTATGTGATCTGTTCTCATACTCATGCCAGGTAAGGGTCATTCATGTTTAATCTGATTAGTTTTAAGATAAATCATTGTCTACAATTTCCTTTAATGACAAAAAAAAAAAAAAAAAAAAAAAAAAGGCATCCCTGTCAGATTAAATCATGTGGGTGCAGAAGCTCTATAGGCTCAACAGCCTGCTATAGCGACATATGTGAATGAAACTATCAGTTTTAAGGGAACTGCTGCACCTTGTCCTGTGCAAATGGCTTATGTCAGGGGTGTCCAAACTTTTTTCATCAAGGGCCACATATCTAAACACAGACGAAGCAGAGGGCCGATCGAGGGCCATAGACTGGGGCTCAGTACAGTGAATAATTGAAATATTCAGGTTTAACACGTTAGAATGAGCGATCAGTCCTTTATTCATGCTAAGATCCACAAAACCACACAATAAATATTAAATATTGTCTTATCAAGGTAGATTTTCAAAAACTTGCAGTCAAAAGTACTGCTCAAGGTAATTTGGGCCAATTCACCTGGAAGACTGAGGGCCAAGAAAAATTTGTCTGAGGGCCCACAGCCATAGTTTGGACATGCCTGGCTTATGTGCTCTTATACTTGTTCCGATACAGCTCAAGAACATTCTAAAGCTATAAGGGAAAAGTTCATTTCTGTCCTGTGAGTGGGACTTTTTTAGTATCGATACCTGTGACAAATGAGTAGTTTCGATACTAGTTTTAGTTTCTCATTTGATACTTCTGAAAACACTCGTTTAAGCATGGGTCTGCTGTGAAGAGCACCTTTTCCCAAGAAGGATAGGATAAAGAGAGGGCTGTCCACCTGAGGGGCCCCTCTCTGCATGATCAGAAAAGCCTCTCCTGATCTTTGCTGTGAGCCTCCTCTAGACCTGACATGTCAATTACACCTTCAAAGACAGCCCTTTATAGACCCTTTACAGCCCCTTTATGCAGCTGTGTTAAATATAGGAGCGAACAAAGGCCACTCCTTCAAATGTCAGAGCAAATGAAGCTGTAGAGTCACACAATGCACAGCACGACAGCACTACCACTCTCATTTCATACAACATACATCGATCCAACAGCAAAATGACTTCAATTTAGACTCTAGGGTTGTCAAAAATCAGACACAAATCAATACTAAAACTACTATCAAACTAGATACTCATTTGAGCAGGTATCAATACTAAAAAAGTTACAAATTTTCCTGAATATTTTTAGAATGATCTTGAGTTGTATCACTACTAGAGGTGAAATTTAGTTTGAAATTTTAGTATAGACAACACTTAGAATCTTGATGCTCTTTCGAGTCTCTTTGACAACTTTTATCACTCATAAATACATTTTAGTATTGTAAGATGTATCAGACCTACTTCAGTATGTATTTTAATTACTCCAATAAAAATATTTGTAATCAGAGTAAGGTAGCAGTTAGTTACATTTACTTGAGTAACTTTTTGAAACTATACTTTCCAAGTACTTTTCTAGCAGCATACTTTCACTCCTACTTGAGCAATATTTGCAGTTACTTGAGTAGTGCTTCTGCTTCCCTCTGTGAGTGAGTCTAAAGTGACAAAAGCTTTACGTGACAATCTGAAATGATCTGAACATTTGTGCTTCTTGCAGCTCCTTCAGATATGTTTTCGTTCAGTGTCTATCCATTGAAAATGCCAAAGTTTTGCATTATTTTATTATTTAATTTTGTCATTCAAATTATGTTAATTTCAAATTATAAATCGGAGGTTATGTCCCGACAGTTACTCTTTAAGGTACTCATACTTAAGTAATTTCTTGGACCATTACTACTAGTATGTCTGTACTTCTACTTGAGCATTATTATTTTGAAGTACTGTTAATTTTTCGTGAGTACATTTTTTGTACTCTTCCACTCTACCATCTCTGTTTGTAACTTGGGGGAGTTTATCTTAATTTCACACATTTTTTAAATGTTAAGAAACAATGAACATATTGATATGAATTAAAAGAAAATCTGTGAATAAATTAAAATTGTAGCCGTTTTTACTAATGCATAATGGCTTCTGCTTAAAGTTTAGATTTGGAGTAGAGGAGCAGAGCAAAGAGATGTAGATGGATATTGATCCAAGATGGCGCCGCGTATGGTCGCCCTGGTGATTTGGTGCTCTTTGTTTTGTCTGTTTTTGTGCGTAAATCGTGTGTCTGCGTGCTCTTACACCCGTGAAGAGCTCCTAAACATCAGAACAACGACTTCTGCTGATCTACTGCCAGTTTTTTTAGTGCCTGCAGTAGATTTAGTTCATTTTTTGGCCAAAAAAGTGAGACGCCGCAGACGAGGAAAACGCGCAGGGGCTCTGGTGCGCCTTCGGAGACGCGGCACACGGACGCCCTTACCTGGGATTTTCCTGTCCAACGTTTGCTCACTCAGCAACAAGATGGACGAACTGGCGCTGCTGATGAGGAGTAACAGAGACTTTTCTTCCTCTTGTGTCTTGTGCTTCACGGAGACATGGCTCAACGAGCAGATCCCGGACCGCGCGTTACACCTGGATGGATTTCAGCTCCTCCGCGCGGACAGACATCGGGCTCTCTCCGGGGGAAAGGCAAAAGGTGGAGGGGTCTGTTTCTACATCAACAACGCCTGGTGCTCAGACGTAACTGTGATCTCCCAACACTGCTCTCCCGCTCTGGAATATCTTTTCATTCACTGCAAACCTTTCTACTCGCCACGTGAGTTCGCTTCATTCATTCTGGCTGCTGTTTACATCCCGCCATGCGCTGACGTGCACGAGGCCCAACGCGCACTCGCGGAGCAGATTTTGGATGTAGAACGAACCTTCCCGGACTCTCTACTTATTATCCTCGGCGACTTTAACAAGGGAAACCTGAGCCAGGAGTTACCAAAATACAAACAGTTTATTAAATGCCCAACGAGAGAGCAGAACACGCTGAATCATTGTTACACAACAGTCAGTGGGGCCTATCGGAGCGTGTCACGTGCTGCTTTAGGCTTTTCTGACCACGTCATGGTTCACCTCATCCCCACATACAAACAACAGCTGAAGCTCTCCAAACCAACAGTGAGGACTTCTAAAAGGTGGACTAGCGAGGCTGTGGAGGAGCTTCGCACATGCTTGGACACAACGGACTGGAGCATGTTCAAGACCTCCGCAGAGAATCTGGATGAGTACACGGACACAGTGACATCATACATCCAGTTCTGTGAGGACAGCATTATCCCATCTCGCACCAGGGTGTCATTTAACAATGACAAACCCTGGTTCACACCCAGACTGAGGCAGCTGAGGAAGGAGAAGGAGGAGGCGCACAGAAGTGGTGACCCTCACTCTTACAGACAGAGCAAGTACTCATTTAGCAAGGAAGTGGAGAAGGCTAAATCGAGGTACAATACACATCTGAAGGAGAAGTTCTGGTCCAACGACTCCGTCTCTGTTTGGAAAGGTCTGAAGGAGATCACAAACTATAGACCCAAAGCCCCCCCTGCTGTGGATGACCGACAACTAGCGGAAAAGCTTAACACCTACTACGCTAGATTTGAAGTCTCACACCCCTCCCCCACCCCACTGACTACAATGGACATTGCGGCCAAGCCCACCTCAGACCCCTCCTCCTCCCCCACTGCCCTCACACTCTCCAAGCAGGATGTGACTAAGACATTTAAAAGGCAAAACCCACGGAAAGCCCCAGGTCCGGACGGTGTCTCTCCTTCCACCCTGAGACACTGCGCTGAAGAACTGGCTCCTGTCTTCACGGACATCTTTAACATCTCCCTGGAGTTATGCCATGTCCCAGCCTGCTTCAAGCTGTCCACCATTGTTCCCGTCCCCAAGAAGCCCAGGATCACCGGACTTAACGACTACAGGCCTGTGGCGCTGACGTCTGTAGTCATGAAGTCATTTGAGCGCCTGGTTCTGCCTCACCTCAAGTCCTTCACCTCCCCCCTCCTGGACCCTCTGCAGTTCGCCTACAGAGCCAATCGGTCTGTAGACGACGCCATCAACCTGGCCCTCCACTTCATCCTTCAGCATCTGGACTCCCCGGGTACCTACGCCAGGATCCTGTTTGTGGACTTCAGCTCTGCATTCAACACCATCCTCCCTGCTCTGCTCCAGGACAAGCTCGCCCAGCTCAACGTGCCTGACTCCACCTGCAGGTGGATCACTGACTTCCTGACGGACCGGAGGCAGTGCGTGCGGCTGGGGAAGAATGTCTCGGACATTCGGACTATAAGCACAGGATCTCCACAGGGCTGTGTACTTTCTCCCCTGCTCTTCTCCCTGTACACCAACTGCTGCACCTCCAGCCACGACTCCGTGAAACTGGTTAAGTTTGCGGATGACACCACCCTCATCGGGCTCATCTCGGACAGCGATGAGTCTGCCTACAGGAGGGAGGTGGACCGGCTGGTGTCCTGGTGCAGCAGCAACAACCTGGAGCTCAACGCCCAGAAGACAGTGGAGATGATCGTGGACTTCAGGAAAGTCACAGCCCCCCTGCCTCTCCTCACCCTGACAGACTCCTCCATCACCACTGTGGACTCCTTCCGCTTCCTGGGCACCTGCATCACCCACGACCTCAAGTGGGAGCCGACCATCAGCTCCCTCATCAAGAAAGCCCAGCAGAGGATGTACTTCCTGCGGCAGCTGAGGAAAGCCAAGCTGCCTGCCCAGATGATGGTGCAGTTTTACACGGCCATCATTGAGTCCATCCTCACCTCCTCCATCACTGTGTGGTACCCTGGGGCCACTGCCAGGGACAGACAGAGACTGCAGCGCATTGTGCGCTCTGCTGAGAAGGTGATCGGCTGTAGCCTTCCATCTCTCCAGGACCTGTACGTCTCCAGGACTCGGGGGCGTGCAGGCCGGATAGCAGCTGACCCCTCTCACCCTGGACATGGACTATTCGAGCCACTTCCCTCTGGCAGAAGGCTACGGTCCATACGGACCAGAACCTCTCGCCATAAGAACAGTTTCTTCCCCTCTGCCGTTGGACTCATAAACACTTTATGAACACTTATAACACCTGTACTAAGGACACTTTATAATACCAGTCACTTTAAATAAGTCATGTCACGTCACTTGCTCTTTGCACTGTCGGTTTGCACTGTTGTTCTGATGCTCTGTATATACTTGAATATTTTTATTTTTATTATATATCTTAATCTTTTTGCATGCTCTTACTTTATTCAAATAGTGATACTTTATTATCATTATTATTATTATTATCCTTTATAACTGTGATATCTCTACTTGTATTATTATTATTATTATTATTATTATTATTCAGTGTTCTATGTTTCACCTTATCACCAAAGCAAGTTCCTAGTCTGTGAATTGTGTTCACTGACAATGGCAATAAAAGCTTTTCTGATTCTTTTCTGATTCTGAAGAGGAAAAGAAGAAAGGGGGAGATCATACTGGTACTGGTGACAACCTCCGGTACAACACATGAACTGAATGTGCTTATTCTCCCAATAGGACTCAAGTAACTCTGATTCTATGAGTGCATGGGCATACAGAGAATGGGTTGATTGAGGCTGGGTTCAAACAGTAAGTGCGCAGGCTCATACTGGGTTGGGATAGATTTTTTTGGGCTGATCTAAACTCAACCTCTGCAGTATGACCGTAGCACTAACAACTCTTATGAGCTGTATTTATAACTCTGGGTGGAACAGTACAACACAACCAATACAACCTGAGGGGCACAGTTATCTAAACAGCACAACCCTGGACATGAAACCTTGGGATGTTCTTTGATGAGCACAGATTTATAATGGATTATACAAAGGAATTGAAGGTCTGAAAAGATTTCTCACCACAACACAAGGTACTCAATCACACAATTGTATCAGGGCCTTCTTTCTATGACCCTCTGCTCTCAGGGCCATCAAGTGTCTATGCACAAGTGCTTCAACCCTCACAAATACACTGGACATGAAATTAAAAAATTACATAAAGGTCCGCTGAACACAAGTATGCTCCAAACCCGAATCAGCTCATGGCAAAGCTTTAAGCTATGGCCCATCACAGACATAGACACATATTGAAGGTCCTTGAGGAACTGAGAGAAAACCTTTTTGGATTTCAAATACTGCAGGTCTCTCAATCAGGCCATTGACTTTTCTCTTTCTCTGTAACAGCCTGTACAACACTAAACATGCTGAGGTACATGGTCCCATTGTATCACCAGGCTGTTCCAACAATGTCCTACAGTCTGTAATACTTTCATCATTCCTACGCATTTGTTTAACATTTCATTTTCTATGGCAAAAAAAAAGGAGAAAATTTAATTTGTCAACTGGACATAGTTTATTTGGTTGAATACGTTTCGCAGCTCATCCAAGCTGCTTCCTCAGTTCTGGTCAGATGCTGGCGGACACTGCTTTATATCTGCCTGAAGGGAGGAGCTTAATTACAATAAAAATTACTCTGAGACAACACATATTTAAATACAGTTTCAGTTGGTCAGGTGATACAATATGGAGTTGTTAACAGTTTCTGTTAGTCATGTGAGTCTATTCAATATGGAGTGGGAGTGGGGGAGTAGTTAGCATATCCATTCAGGGCCATGATGGGTGTTTTCACACCTCTGGACCTGACCTGGCTAGTCCCATTGTTTTCCCAGTTTGTTTTGATTTAGGTTTGAGGATAGAGTTATAGATGGGAGACAAATGATGTCTGAGACCCCCATTTCTGTTCAAGGAAGGATTCTCTTTCTTGACAAAAATAGCTTCTTTAACTCCCCTCTCAAACCAGTTCTTTTCTCTGGCCAAGATCTGGACCTCGCTGTCCTCAAAGGAGTGGCCTGTGGCTTTTAGGTGGAGATGTACGGCAGATTGCGGCCCACCCTGGTTTTCCCGTCTGTGTTGATACATCCTTTTGTGAAGTGGCTGTTTTGTTTCTCCAATGTAGCGCTCACTGCAGTCTTCACTACACTGAATGGAGTAGACCACATTGCTTTGTTTGTGGCTCGGAGTTTTGTCCTTAGGATGGACCAGTTTTTGTCTTAAAGTGTTTGTGGGTTTGAAATAGACTGGGATTTCATGTTGTCTGAAGATCCTCTGTAGTTTTTCGGAAACGCCAGCCAGTAAGGAATAGTTACACCCCTTCTCCTGGGCTCTGGTTCTCTGTTGTCCTGTTTCTTTGTTCTCTTCGTTTTATTGAAAGCCCATTTAGGATATCCACAAACGGAGAGGGCTTTCTCCACGTGTTGTTCTTCTTTCTCCTTTCCCTCTGCGCTTGTAGGAACCACTTGGGCCCTGTGATGTAATGTCCGAATGACTCCCAGACATTACATCACAGGGCCCAAGTGGTTCCTACAAGCGCAGAGGGAAAGGAGAAAGAAGAACAACACGTGGAGAAAGCCCTCTCCGTTTGTGGATATCCTAAATGGGCTTTCAATAAAACGAAGAGAACAAAGAAACAGGACAACAGAGAACCAGAGCCCAGGAGAAGGGGTGTAACTATTCCTTACCTGGCTGGCGTTTCCGAAAAACTACAGAGGATCTTCAGACAACATGAAATCCCAGTCTATTTCAAACCCACAAACACTTTAAGACAAAAACTGGTCCATCCTAAGGACAAAACTCCGAGCCACAAACAAAGCAATGTGGTCTACTCCATTCAGTGTAGTGAAGACTGCAGTGAGCGCTACATTGGAGAAACAAAACAGCCACTTCACAAAAGGATGTATCAACACAGACAGGAAAACCAGGGTGGGCCGCAATCTGCCGTACATCTCCACCTAAAAGCCACAGGCCACTCCTTTGAGGACAGCGAGGTCCAGATCTTGGCCAGAGAAAAGAACTGGTTTGAGAGGGGAGTTAAAGAAGCTATTTTTGTCAAGAAAGAGAATCCTTCCTTGAACAGAAATGGGGGTCTCAGACATCATTTGTCTCCCATCTATAACTCTATCCTCAAACCTAAATCAAAACAAACTGGGAAAACAATGGGACTAGCCAGGTCAGGTCCAGAGGTGTGAAAACACCCATCATGGCCCTGAATGGATATGCTAACTACTCCCCCACTCCCACTCCATATTGAATAGACTCACATGACTAACAGAAACTGTTAACAACTCCATATTGTATCACCTGACCAACTGAAACTGTATTTAAATATGTGTTGTCTCAGAGTAATTTTTATTGTAATTAAGCTCCTCCCTTCCTGCAGATATAAAGCAGTGTCCGCCAGCATCTGACCAGAACTGAGGAAGCAGCGTGGATGAGCTGCGAAACGTATTCAACCAAATAAACTATGTCCAGTTGACAAATTAAATTTTCTCCTTTTTTTTGCCATGGATTCTACCTGGACGACTGAGGGATTTTACATATTTCATTTTCTAATGAAATGTTTCTTTTTCTTTCTTATCTCAGCTGTTTTGGTTGAAGAAGGCAAATATTGCTTGATATATATCAGCCAACCAATACATGATCTATCTCTAGAGCTGACCCATGGTGAGTTCCACACGCTGCTGGAAGAGCTGGATTGTGTTTACCTGCCTCTTCACTCATCTGTGAGGTGGTTCAGCTGGCGAAAGGATTTAAAACCATTTGTCGGCTGTTTTGACTCTATGGAGACAGCACTACCCAGAGGTGCATGATCAGACATGGACTGTAAAACTCATGTTCCTCATGTACATCAGGGGACATTTAAATAAACTTAATGTGCAACTACAAAGTGAAGGAAAGACTGTCTTTATTGCCAAGCTGGAAATATTCTTTACTTCCAACTTTTGCTACTTCAAACACATGAGGTAGCATCGCTGGACAGCATTCCTGCTGCTGCTGCAGGCTTCTTTCACGGATGTACGCGCGACCTGATGTCGGAGGTCTTTCCTTATTAAACCCGACTGCTGTATTTTGATTTCTCACTATTTGAGTGGATGGACACACTGGACTTTGAATGCAGCTGATAGATCTGAATAGCTCTGCATTGTGGGTGACAAAATTTAGTGATCTTGAAAGCAGATGCACAGTATCAACTAGCCAGTGTTTTTCATGTTGGTCATCTCTTCCTGACAAGTTTTCCTGTCTGCACAGTGTTATACTAGTCCTTCTCTCTGTATTCTCTTACTTATGTGAGCAAATATTCTCACAGATAAACGTGATCTCTCCCAGTCACAGCCGCTTCATAATAGACCAGTCTGAGGCATGGCATGCACAATTAAAAGTCAAAAACTACAATGCCCAAACCACAAAGCTGAGCAAAGAAATGCAATGTCACAGATCTCACTGAATGTTTTCTAGTCCTATTATTACGTTTTACAGTTCATTCCACTCTGCACTGTTGTATTTTAGCCTTTGTATTTTAGTACTACCTCACTTTTCATCTGCAATTTCTGTTTTGTCTATACTTGAATGTTTCTGTTTTGTCTGTTTTGTCTATACTTGAATGTTACTTGAATGTTTACTTGGTTTGCACATTTCTTTTTTTTGTTGTTTGCACATTTTCGTTTGTCTGTTTGGCATATTTAAATGTTTGCACTAAGGTGGGAGAGGACAGCAATTTCATCTGTGCTATATATTTTGTATGTATATGCACATGTGACAATAAAGAGGAATTGAATTGAATTGAATTGAATTTTTTTTATGACAAGCTGCTTCTTGCTTGTCTTCAGTAAGACAGAGGAGAGTATTGGATGTTCTTTAATCGTTAATATACTTTATACTGACAGTATTACAAGTTCGGCATGATCTGCATATGGCACAATTTTTCTTTGAATATACAAAGTTGTAAAAATGTATTGAGTTTGAGTTCAGTCACACATTAATGAGCGTTAATAAAAACACAAATAAGCAATATTAAAAGGATGTGAATGTGTTACTGCCTTACTACACTGTGCTCATAGTTACTGTGTGGTTGTTAGTTGTGTGATTGTTACTGTGTGGTTGTTAGTTGTGTGATTGTTACTGTGTGGTTGTTAGTTGTATGATTGTTACTGTGTGGTTGTTAGTTGTGTGATTGTTACTGTGTGGTTGTTAGTTGTGTGGTTGTTACTGTGTGGCTGTTAGTTGTGTGGCTGTTAGTTGTGTGGTTGTTATTGTGTGGTTGTTACCTGTGCCACAGGTGACGCTGCACTCGCTCCAGGAGCCAAGTTTCCAGTAGAAGCCTGAGGAGCCTGACTCTGTGTGTGAGGAGGCGTTCTGGTTTATGGTGTACTCATAGCGCACTCCAGGATTAGACTCCTGAAAGAGAAGCTGCAACACACAAAAACGTTAAAAGACCTTAAAAGACACAGTAAACACAATAAAATTTATCTCTAACTGATGTAAGAATCTGTCAGTGAGTGAGAAGCCAAACAGAACATACCTGTATCCAGAGAGGCTCGGTGGTGGGTCCAGGGGAGGTGAGGTTCTCCAGCTGCCCGCTCCTCTCGTACTTGAACACGGCTCCTGCTGCCTTGTACTCCCCGTTCCACTGGATGGTCCATGCTCCATTCAGGAAGTACTTGTTTGGACTGTCACTGCGCAGCGCCAAGAAGTTCCCCGCCTCCGCCACCTCCTCAATGCGGATGTCCCACGAGCCTTCTGGGATCAGGCCAATGTCCACGTACCCTGGTGCAGTGAAGAAAGGAGGACACATGAATAACAGAGACATATGGAAATGTTAGTTCTATTAGTAATACTCTAATGCAATTAATTCATATGAATAAAGTATTATAAAGTCTCCACATTTGCAATGCGCTTCACTATAACACTTTTATCTCTATGTACTAATGCTAAAGTTAATACCAAAGAATACATTGTTGGAGGACAGTGAGTTCTCGTGGCCCTACCGTTGCATGGGAGCTCACAAAGACAATGCTTTGCTGACCAGAAGAGGATCCTCCTTCACACACACACACACACACACACACACACACACACACACACACACACACCTACACACACACACACACACACACACACGCACACACACACACACACACACACACACACACACACACACACTATATAAACACACACTCTGTTACTGATTTTGCACACACCAAGTCCTTCGCTCTGCTCAAAAGTCTTCATGACGGTGGCGCAGGTAGAGCCGTTGCCGTTGCACACTCCACAGCGGTCCTCCTCAGCGCTGGAGTCAATGACCAGGTCACAGCCCATACTCTGACAACACACAGAGCCAAGGTACAACAACAGGTACTACACCACAGTGTACACGGCGGAGAATCTAAACGCTGTGTGCACAACATACACTTAGAAATGTGAGTAAATGATTTAAAGAGGGGGTATTATGCAAAATAGACTTTCTGTAGCTTTCTACCATGTTATAATGTTTTTCCCTCATCAAAAACATGCCTTTAGATGCATGCATGTTTGAGTAATCTAGTAATCTCTCCTGGGCCTTATTCATATCCTCCTTATGGTGAGCTATCCAACTCTGTCCAATGCTCAGCCCACCCATGGCAATTCTTCATAAATACACAAAAACATGATACAAAACTGCACAGAACAACCTGATGTAATGTGCGGTAGTTTCATTAGCGAGATGCACTGTGATTGAGTTGTGATAGAGCTCTGAAGGGGGAGTGACGTAGCACTGAGAGCAAGTCCCCCCACTCAGTCAAAAATGAAAATGAAACTTAACATGTTAACCTAACACTTAACCTTTAACATGTTAATAGTTTGTTTCTGGTCAATATAGCATTTTCAAAACAATAAAAGGTGAGCTACATACAGCATCTTATGTGTGTAAAATGTGTATACTATTATATATGCTGTTATTGGTTATTATTATAAAGTATTTATCACATTTATTAGTAAAAAAATATGCCCATGGGCGAAAAAGCATGAATAACTATGTATCCTTTACTTTTCTGTTTTGAACAACTTTCTCAACAAATTCAACAGTTTAAACAAATTGGAAAATACCTATTGTCACATTTGCAGTTATTTCTTTTCCTTGATTTTGTAAAAATGTCAGCAAATGTCACAATCTCAGCACCTGAGCACAAGGTCCAGTCTGTATCTCTGAGTGGCATTTGGCCCAGCACAGGGTGATAGAGACGAGCCCCCCGCGCACAGCGATAGAAGAGCAGTGCTATCTCTCAGATAGTCCTGTGGACAGTCTCTATCTCGCACTTATTTACTGGCAGAATGTCACACAGACTGGACCAGTACACAGAGGTCAGCGCATCTGCCAGGTCTTACAAACGATTAAAGGCAATGTCTGTCTTCAGGAAGTATCTGGGTTACAAAAGTGTGTCACAGGAGATAAGGGGGAAAAATGTACTTATTTTATTTTAGATGATTATTTTTACAATCTCAAGATTCCCATTAATTACAACAGCATTAATTATTCTTCCTGGTAGAGACAGACTGATATATTTGCATTTTAATTTCCAACATAGGCCGATATTATAAATTGTTTCGTTTGACCACCTGACTAAAGGAGAGACCTTAACTTCACTTGAACACTTAAATGCGAAAAGGGTGCTGCTCAAAATGTGACTACACTACATAAGGTCTTGGATAAGTTAGAAATGATCAAAATCAGCCTTATATATCAACCCAAAAGTATCAGCAGAAGTTACCCGCCATTGGTTGCTTTGGTTTCTAAACAATCAGCATCAGCCATGAAAAAAAGAAAACATATGGGCTGATCTCTTCTTCCTGGGGTCCACATGAGTGTCCCATATGCACCCTTTAACTACACTACCAGTCAAAGGTTTGGACACACCTTCTCATTCAATGTTTGCTACTTTTTTTTAAATATACATACATACAGAAGACATCACATATATGAAGCAAGGTATATAGAATTATGTAGCAAAGAAAAACAGTTATATATAACTCAAATAAATATGGCTATTTTCAAACATCTAAAATGTGAAACAAGTTTTGAGTTATTTTGAGTTTATTTTTGTTTACTGTATTCCATATGAGTTCATCTACAGTTTTGATGTGAAGTGAGAATCTACAGTGCAAATAATCAATGAAAAAGTGCATCCAAACCTTTGATAGGTAGTGTGCATGTGTTATGTTTCTGCGGTGCTGATCTAATGAGTTCAAATGACACTAGGACTAGGTAATGCATAGAGCACACATGGTGGCACACGGCCACAGTAGAAACACAGGTAGGGTATGCTACCTTACAGATGCCATTGACGCACATATCTCGGCTTTTGCTACCTTCGTAGCACGGAGTTCCATCAGCGACCGCGTCCCTCATCTTTTCTGAAAAGTGCTGGTGGAGAGGCCGACAGTGCAGCTCACACGGGCTCACTGAGGAGAGAGAGACAGGGGCTAATGACGGCTGACAGTTTGCTGACAGGGGCTGACAGGAGAGACACACAGACAGGACTGACAGGGGCTAACAGAGGCTGATGGAGGAGAGAGAGAGATGGGTTGACAGAGGAGAGACACAGAAACAGAGACTGACTGAAGAGAGAGAGAGACAGGTGCAGACAGAAAAGACACAGAGACAGGTGTAGACAGGAGAAGCACAGAGACAGGTGTGGACAGGAGAGACACAGAGACAGGTGCAGGCAGAAAAGACACAGAGACAGGTACAGACAGGAGAAGCACAGAGACAGGTGCGGACAGGAGAAACACAGAGACAGGTGCGGACAGGAGAAACACAGAGACAGGTGCGGACAGGAGAGACACAGAGATAGGAGCTGACAAAAGCAGAAACACACAGACACAGGAGAGACACGGGTCACACCACAGACTGTATAAAGAAATGGACTAAGTGAGTGTGACGTCAGCCACAGCGTTCGGCTCCAGTCAAATGAAGCTCATTGGGAACAGCAGTTATAAGGGTGAATATGTAATTGGAAAATATGGAATTCCAAATGTGAGTATCATAACAACCAAAGAGCCAATCCGAAATGAGGCTGTTGAAGGCAACATCCCTTCCAGCCCGCACCACTGGTTTAGCTCTGTCAATCAAACACTGCTAATGCTAACACTAGCGGGAACGAGCTCAGGGAAAGAAGGCGCCTGATTTGTCTGGAGTCAATGAGTCATTTAGCGATGCCCATTATACAGTCTATAGGTCACACGCAAAGACAGGGACAGAAACAGGGTCTGACAGGGGCTGGTAGAAGAGACACCAATAAAGGTTCTGACAGGGGTGTCCGGGGTTGGCAGGGACTGACAGGTGTGACAGAGACAGGGGCAGCCAGAGGTTGACTTAGGAGAGACCCAGTTCACACATGACAGGTGCTGACAGGAGAGACACAGGGAAAGGTGCTGACAGTAGGAGGACACATGTTACCTCTGTTGTAGACTGCCACCCAGCTGTACAGGTGTCCTTTGTAGGGCAGGCTGTTGAAGTGGCTGCACTGCTGGTCTCTGAAGCTGGGCGTGTCCTCTGCACAGGGGGTGGGGTTACACACACGGTACCTGCGGCGCTCACCCAGACAGTACCTCCCTCTGTGCCTGGGACTGCACCAACACACATGTGACTGTCGGTGTATATGTAGTCATAGAAATATAATAACATGGTGTGACTTACAGTGGGCTTGTGCAGTCCCTGTGAGCGCTCTGCACTCCAGAGCCACATGTCCTGGTGCAGGCCAACCACTCGCTCCATGAAGCCCAGCCTCCATCTACACTCTCGGGGTACTGCCCCACAGGCACGCACTGTCCACTTACACACCACTGGAGACAACAAAACAAGCAATTTCACTGTTAAAGACTCATTTAATGAAATGTAACTTATGCTAAAGGTCTTGTATTAGGCAAAATGCACTCTTATGAGCTTTAAGCCAGTTTAGAATGTCGTTCCCTCCTCAAAAACAGACCTGGAGTTGTGTTTTGTTTCATTCACACATGCTTGAGTAAATCTTTATTATTAGACTGTTCAGTCTAGTTTTCAAATTAACAGCTCCTTTTACCTGCCGAGTTCAGTAGAGCTTGGGAATACCTGGACTGAAATGATCTAAATGATGCTAGTGAAAGTGTATGGAGTTTAAAAACACAGTTGAGCACTTCCTGTGTTACCACATGACATCACAAGGTGGAACAGACTGTTTCTGTTTGAGAGAAGAAGTCAGCCTAAATCTGCAGGGTTGGTGAATGAAACCAAACAAAACCCAGAATATGTTTTTGATGAGGAAACAACATTATAACTTTGATCAAAGATAGTGTGGTATAGGCTCTTTCATTTTTCCTCATCTAAAAATCGTGTTTGGTTTGTTTCACCATGTTGAAGTATCGTACATTTCTAGGTCGTCTCCCTCTCCAGAGCTCATCATAATTAGTCCCACTGCCTGATGTGAAGCCCCCTTCATCAGACTAACAGTGCTCATATTCTTGGTAAAGCTTCTGCCTTCTAGTGCTTCTGCTTCACAAAAGGTCCTGACAAAGGTTTCCTTCAGGATTTCCTCTAACACTAAAAATATTTCCAGTAGGTTCATATGAAAACGACACTGTAGAATCCCAATAGTTAAACCTGAGCAGGAGGACAGCTCACAGTTGGACTCACAGGTGGAGTTGCTGTGTAATTGTAAATTGCAAAGTTTTTCATCTTGGTTGGTTCAGATCTCTGTAATTACTGGGTCTATCCACATAAAACAAAAACTGGCAAAAGTTCAACGTATAAATACATAAAAGTGAATGATTTTTATAATAGCTTCAGAAAGAGGTATTATTATTCAATTTTAAGCTGACATTAATATGACAAGTGTGTGGAGCCAATCACAAAATAAGGTTGTAAGGTTCAGCGTTTGTGGATTTCCCATAGAATTATATAGGCCCTTCAAAATGTGAACACAATAGGGCCCCTCCCCTGCTGTATAAAGGACCTTTAAGAATACAAGACCATTAATAATGTCATCCTCCTCCTCCCATGGGTCCAACATGAATCCTCAGTATTATTATTATTTTTGTGTGTAGGTGTGTGTCTCAGTACATGTGTGTGCTCACCTCCTTGAGACTGTGATGCAGCACTCACCTTGTCCTGTCCACAGCTTGTCCCGTCCACTGCTCCGTCCAGTTTGGAGTGACAGGTGTGCCCCACACTGCACCACAGAGTACTGCACACGTCCTGCAAAACACAACAACAACAACAACATGTCAATCTACGCTGCAAAGTCACCTTAAGTACTATATGGACTTCAATATATGAACTTTTTTGGATGGGGGGGCAATATTTTTTGTGTGTACATTTTCTTGTACCACTGGGAATTTTTTATTTTTCTTTTTTATTTTCTTTTTTTGTCTTTATGACCAGATTTGAGCTGTAGGAGGTTGAGTTGAGAACTTCTACGACTCATTATAGATCTAAATTAATTACTAAAGTGTTCTGGTGTTTTTTTTTTTGTTTTTTTTTTAAACAATACTGTACATTAATAATACATTTTTGGGCATAAATTTGCTCTTCAGTTATTGTACCAGTGGCATAAATTACCTTCAATATAATAGTTTATTGTCTGTATTTACTTCAGGCCTAGTTTCTACATGTGTCAATATTTATCTGATTTCAAGCTAAAATGATTTCTTTTTAAGGATGCTTCACTACATTTCTGACCACACTGACCAATCTTTTTCTTTTTAAACCTTAAAGTGGGACTGAACACCTAAACTCCTCCTCCCCACCAGGAGGACTAAAGTGAAGAGTGAGGAGGCAGGAGGGGCGGGGTCTGGAGGAATAAGGATCACTGTGATTGGCCTAACAGGTATCCACACTTCAAACTCTGCGCCTACAGCCAGAAGCACCAGGGCAGTACTGAGTGATGTCACCAACTATTTTCGATACTAAGGACTAGACTCCATACTCATTACTGATTTTAATACCACTATGCTACTAAAACAGTTTATTTAGACTATAGAATGTGATTTTCAGCATTAAATCGTAGTACTTTCTTTTATATTATCATGTGGTCTTGTATCTGTGTAATCCCTCAGTGGTCCAGGTATGTCTTAGTATTAATACTTGCTTAAGTGAGTGTCTATTGTAGTTTCAAAACTAGTTTCAGTATCGATTATCGATACGTTTGACAACCCTACAACAAACCAGTACAGAAGAACAAGTTACAGTGTGTACCCTTGTAGTTCTTCAGTTGATATGTGACATTTGAATGTAAATTTATAGAAAAGAAATGACGAACGTACACTTCACGAATCTGTCTCATTTATTCACCACTCCGTGAATAATTATTGCTGCAAATCCCAGTTTCCACATGAGCCCATCAGAGCAGAGACAGCCCCGTCACTGCTGCTGTATCCTCCTGATGAGATGAGCAGCGAGTACAGCCTCATCTAATCTAACCTCTCATCTCACAATAAGAAGAGCCATGTCCTCTGTGTGGAGTGTGTATGAGGACATCTCTGACACAGTGGAGCATGTGCAAATGTGTGTAAAGATTTGTGTGAGGATATAAGATAAGAGGACAGGCAGACATGTGGTGAGAAAGTCATTTTCTTCAACAAATGTTAATAAGTGACATTACTGGAGCTACGACGTGTTAGGTGTTTTCAATACTTCAGGCCACTCCAAAGAGTCATATTTTACAACACAAAGCCACTTCAGCTCCCAATCCAGCTCTCAAATTCTCCCAGATGAGATTAAAACATACCTTAGTTAAAACTGTACCAATAATCTATTTACAGTTTATCATAGACTGTAAATTTGCCTATGCTTGTTGTAGACTGACCCTGTGCTGCTGTCTGTGTCTGTGCCCAGACTGCTTCAAAAAGAAAACACTCCCTAAACCCAGCACCGCAGCCTGAATCATCTTGTGTGTATATATATATATATATATATATATATATATATATATATATATATATATATATATATATATATATATATATATATATATATATATATCTGGTAGAGGGCTCCCAGGCCTCTACCAGAGGCCTGGGAGCTTGAGAGTTCTACGCAGTATCTTTGCTGTTCCTAGTACTGCACTTTTCTGGACTGAGATGTCTGATGTTTTTCCTGGGATCTGCTGTAACCACTCCTCCAGTTTGGGGGTTATAGCCCTGAGTGCTCCGATTACCACGGGGACCACTGATGCCTTCACCTTCCAGGCCTTCTCCAGCTCTTCCTTGAGCCCCTGGTATTTCTCTAGTTTCTCATGTTTCTCTTTCCTGATATTACCATCGCTTGGTATTGCAATGTCCACCACCACGGCTTTGTTCTGTTGCTTATCCACCATCACTATGTCTGGTTGGTTCTCCATCACCATTCTGTCAGTCTGTATCTGGAAGTCCCACAGGATCTTGGCTCAGCCATTCTCCGCAACCTTCGGGGGGTGTTTCCAACCTTGACCTTGGGGTCTCCAGCCCGTACTCTGTACAGATGTTTCTGTACACTATGCCCGCCACTTGGTTGTGTCGCTCCATGTATGCTTTCCCTGCCAGCATCTTACACCCTGCAGTTATGTGCTGGACTGTCTCAGGAGCCTCTTTGCACAGCCTACAGATAGGGTGAGGAGCTCCGGCCCCAGATAAGGGGAAGAAAGCACTGACAATCCAGGTTCAGTTGATTATAATAGAGCACAGGCCTCATACAGCTCAAGAAATTAACATCGTAGTAGTTAGTAGAAGTATAGAGCTTCGTTTCCACTGTTATACGAGTTAAGAGGATGTCATCCCCACCTGGGGAGTGTTTCCATGACAATGGGCCCAGGACGCTTTGAGCATTACACAGGTCTATAAGACACACCCAGTGGTGTGATGTAGGCCTAAGCCACGAGCCGCTGGACAGCTGTCAAAAGACCTAAACTCAAGGGGCATGTGATCCATGTTCAAATATAACAAAACAAATGCACATGTAAATGAACCAGAGCACAGCTGATTCTCACGTGGCCTGACACATGGAAGTTTCACTTACAGTTAGAAGTAAGACATCACCCATGCTCCCACACACAATTCTCCATAAATATAGAAAAACATGATACAAAACTGAACAACTACACAAACCTGATGTGATGTGCAGTAGTTTCATTAGCAGGATGCATGCAGATTGTGTTGTGACAGAGCTCTGAAGGGGACTTAGCATAGAGAGCAAAGGGAGATGAGATGAAAAATGAAAATGAAAGTTAAACTTATAAAACATAATATGTTGTTTTTGGTAGCATAGTGATTTAAATATGTTATATGTTATACGCAGTAAATACCCCATAGAAATAAAATACCCCTCTTTAAGCTCCTTGTCCTTCATCTCTGGCCATTGGGACTCCCAAAGCAGAAGAGAACACCTGTGTACTTGAAGTGTATTTGTGGTGTACTTGAGGTAAGGTCACAGCTCTGTACATCTCACTAGGGCTCTCAAACACCAGATTAACGCAGCCTGGTACAGCACCAGCACAACTCACAAAGATGCCCACGGTAAACAAGGCTGTCTCCTGGGTCATACACTAAACCTACGGAAAACTATGGATTAATTTAAAACAGCTTTGGGCCTTCAGTGATGTTTGGGTCTAAGATTACACACACAGAATGGTAAATGAGCGGTAAAGGTGATACAAGACTAATACAGGTTGGTAAGACATTGGCCCAGAGCAACTCATTTCACCAACACTGATTCAGAAACTGCTTATACAAGGAAGAAAGTCATTATTTTGTCTGTGTTCAGTCCCATTCAAAGTTAGTATCAGTCATAAACGTATGCAGTGTCCCAGTTTTTTCCGGATTTTTTACTTGTTTACAATTTTATCAAACTATTTTTCGATACTAAGGGATAGACTCAATACTCCATACCGATTCTGATACCACGATTCGATACCTGCGCTGTGAAAAGCAAATTTGATATAATTACAATTATCTAGAACCAAAATGTTAACAGGCCCAAACTAAACTAACTCAATAGCGTAGTAGTTTTGATTAGACAAATAAAAATAGATGACAGTACTTTTATTTTGTTAAACCGATGCTGGATGTGTTAGAAAAATGACTTCCTTGTGCATTAACTGTCTCTGCATTTTGAATGGAGTTTTCTGTGTTGATAACATAACTAGAGGGATTCTGTTTAAGAACCAAGCGATACTTCCTTTTCTTTTCAACGTTTGCAGTGGTGTACTTGCCCAGACTATGTTGTATAAGCTCTACAGTGATTATTTGCCTCTACTAAGAACATTCATATTAACAAGAATCCGTGTTCATGGATACAACAAGGTCACCCTAAATCATTTAATCATTTAGTGTTTCCCTGATGATATTAGCCCACTTAATATTAACACCAATTATATTATTCTTATTTCCTGTCGCAGCAGTTACCTTAAATTGTGTTTTGTTTTCGTTCTGTGTGAGTTTTTTTCTACAGTATCACTGCAGTTAGTATGAGATTTTTCTGATTATTATCAAAAAAATTAAAATTTCACCTAAAGATACAAAATGTTTTGATGGTTTAGATAGTTGCACAGTTTTTCCAGGTAGTTCCAAATGTTTTTATTTTTAATTTAGTTTTTTAGGTTTTCTATTTATCGCTTAATAAACTGTAATAATCTGTCCCTCCCTTCTGGTCTTGTCAAGCCAGGCTGTTGAGGAGAGAAGACAGAGCTCCGCTAATTATGAAGGGCCGGTCTAAGCCAAAAATGCCAGGGCCGTTTTGTTGTCCCAGTCCAGCCCTGGTCCGCTACCTGTTTGTCTCCATGGAAATGTTATTGCTTTGTAGAGAATGTTCCATAGTACATGTGGTGCACCTAAAACATATCACTACATTGTTTTTTGTTAATCTGGTTACAGTTTTACAGTAATCTAATATATATTTTATTTTGGTTAAGTAATATTAACTTTACATTTCAACATATTAACGTGTCATTAATAAGTACTTTCCTGTTTTGAGTAAGAGATTAGAATTTTAATGGTAAAGTGGAACCTTTGTGCTGGAGACGTTTCCCCAGGTTGGGTTTTATAGCGGAACATCCTGGACGTGAAAGGCACCGCTCTGTGTCTTCTTTCCTCTTACCAGTTATTCTATCTTTCAGAGTGCGTGCATCACTGCTACGGCAGCCCCGGTGCTTGGGGTCCGTAACATATAGATTAAACCTGTCAATCACAAGGGAGACAAGAAGATCATAGCACTACGCTACATTACAGTTCAGATCTGTGGAGAGTCGCTTCTATTCACAGAAGGAGTTATAGTATTTTTGAAAAATAGAAATACCTGTGATGAATAAATGCTAGATGGATGTGTTTAATGTCATACCATGGAACATTCCAGGCAAAGCAAAAATGTCTCCATGGAGAGAAGCAGAGAAGCAGGTAGCGGACCCTCCACCAGAAAAGTTACAGTGCTCCTTTAACTGATGGTAACTGTGATAAATATTCACCACAGGTACTATCCACCAAACCAGTCATCTACACTTTACAGCATGTTGTATAATGTATTTGTGTATGTATCCTCATCGTTCATTATTCACTGGCTGTTTCCTGCACTCACGTCGACACTGGGGAAATGACATGTAATTCTCCTCATATGTGCACAACAGGCTGGTCATTTTATCTTCTGAAATCCATCCCCAGTGCATAAAACATCTAACATGAGCCAAACCCACAGCGTTAAATAAAAAGATGGTCAAACATGGTGTAGAAGAGCACAGAAGTGAAATACAGGAAGAAAAAGATGAGATTAACTAGAGGGAGTTTTGTGTTTACCCTTACCAAGATGAGTTTATATATGACTAAAAAGTATAATCCAGGTACTATTTACATTTCATTTATTAAGAAAATATTTGTTATGTTTGGGTGACCTCATCTGCTCACTACTGAAAAATAAAGTAAAGAAGCAAGAGAGAATGCAGAAGGAACTACATATAGCAGCTGTAACTACTGTATGTGCAATAAGACCCAAAGACGTGAACATAAAAATCACCAACACAATTCACAATTTCACAAACTACAGACTCGTCAGCCAACACTTAAGCAGAACAAACGTGAGAGGAGAGCCAATTGAAGGAACAGGAAAAGATTTTCCAAAGACCCATGCTTCATCTCTTGGACTTGGACACTGGAGACGAGAGTGTCCTCCACGCCATGAGCCCTCTGCATTTACACTATGTTCTCCAAGTCAACTTATTCAGTCAATTCTACTACTATTATTATTATTATTATTATTAAGAGTAAAGCACCTGAAAGTCACTGTGGAACCACAAAACACCAACACCCATTCCCTTCCCTGTGATGCCCCGACCCCTGCTACTGCATACTGATTTTTTTCCTTTCTGGTTTACTTGTTCTTGTGTTTTAACATGATAAACTTTGTGTAAAGGTGAACATGGCCTTAGTTTTGCTACACTTTGCTTTACATATTATCTAGCATTGGCACTACATAAATGTATTCTGAGTAGAGGTAAGCAAGAGTCACTACAGCAAACTACCAAACAGTCACTCAAAAAAAAAAGAATGAAAAAGTGCTTAAGTGCAGAGTGTGACAGCAGAAGTCGACTGTACGGTTGTGGGACCTGATCAGTCAAATTGTATGTTGTGAGGTGTGATGTCTCTGTTGTCAACAGTGTCAGCAAGAAAATGCTCGGATGCAGTTAACAACATTTTTAGATTTCATTGTTTTTGTTTTGTGTTTTTGCCTCATTACTGCAGTGAGTTTAATGGCTGCATGTTCTAAGAAATGTCCAGCTGGTTGTGATCAAAAAAAGCTTGACTTGACTGAACCAAAGATGTTCATTTTGTCTTCTTATGTACTTTAACTTCTTGGGTTCTTTTTTAAGGAACCCATCCAGAGAGCCATGAAAAAACATAACATAAGCACTGTAGTCAAACCATACACAAAACTCCACCAACAGCTAGTACATCCCAAAGATAAAATCCCACAAGAACAAAAATGCAACGCCATCTACGAAATCCAGTGCAAATCATGCAATAAATCATACATAGGGGAAACAGGCCGGGCTTTTCACATCCGAAAAAAGGAACACCAAAAGGAATGTGAAAAGGAAACATCAGGGTGACTCACCAGAACACAAAAAGACAAAGCAGAGCAGGAAAACCTAAAATCTGCCATATCAGACCAGTGTAAAAGAAATAACCACATTATGGATTGGGACGGGGCACGGGTCATTGGATCAGAAAACAACAAGTTCAAACTCTGGATCAGGGAGGACAGTGAAATCAGGAAACGAGGCACGGACAGAATTAACCGTGATGACGGAGCTGCCAGGTCCATCAGGCTGACCACGCCTACAGAAAGTAACAACCGCTGACCACGCCTACAGAAAGTAACAACCGCTGACCACGCCTACAGGAAGTAACAACAGCTGACCACGCCTACAGAAAGTAGCAACCGCTGACCACGCCTACAGGAAGTAACAACTGCTGACCACGCCTACAGGAAGTAACAACAGCTGACCACGCCCACAGGAAGTAACAACAGCTGACCACACCTACAGGAAGTAACAACAGCTGACCACACCTACAGGAAGTAACAACAGCTGATATACGACACGTCACCACCGACACTGGTGACAGTTCTGAAGATGCAGCAGCCGAAACATGTCAACAAGGTAAATACACGTTACTGTATTGTCTTTAAAAAAGAACCCAAGAAGTTAAATTGACTTGACCATCCTTGATGACTATGTGCCTGAATTTCTTTAAAAGTTTTTTGTTGTTGTTGTTACAGGAGATATGAATGCAGCATAATTTCTCTTCTTTTCTTCAACATCCTATGAAATAATCCCACACTAACAACACTAACAAACGAACTAACCAGCAACAGTTTTAACAAAATGTTTCTTTCAGAAGTGCAATTTAACCAAAGTTCTCTTACAGTAGAAGACAACTAAGCCAGATGCCTGCTCTGAACAAAACTTTGTCAAAGGGGGATATTAGAAAATTAGTTTTAGATCATTTAAAGACTGTTTTCCATTAACTAGAAGACCTGTAACCTGACAACGATCTTCAAGATAAAGACAACCACAGTGAATGTTCTGAAACACCGACATCACACTCCATGTAGACACATGGTCTTCTCCTGGGAAGAACCAGACCTGCATCATTAAAAACCATCCTTCTGTTTCACAACTGGAGGAAAACTTCAGAAAAGTTCAGCTGTTCACTTCTTTTCAGAACTCGGCCTGTTCCTCGTTTGTCCGACCACAGCCCTGAAGATCGACACATGGGCCAAAGGAAACGAGCTGCTGTGGCTCAGAGAGGCCAAGCTGCATAAAGATGAAGCCATGTGTGGTCAGAGGGAGGACAAAGGGACAGAGGACAGGTGAGGGGAAAGCTTTAACTGAACAACACCAATATCAGATTAAAGCAGCATTGTGACTACAAATGATATTGGATATAGACCAACTGACCACGCTCACTTGAGCAACAGGTGGTGGATTTCCTAAACAGTAAGTGCATAAATATTCACAGTGAGGCATTATCTTTGTGCCACACACTACACAGGAAATCATTTACAATTCTCTCAAGTCCTGGAAATTTTTTTTGCTGCCAGACTCAATAAATTCATCAACAAATATAACATTCTGTCAAATATTACAGAAACAGATTCTAATCATTCTACTGCCACAGCAAAAATGGAGCTAACTGAGGACATTTATGGACCTAACTGAGGACATTTATGGACCTAACTGAGGACATTTATGGACCTAACTGAGGACATTTATGGACCTAACGGAGGACATTTATGGACCTAACTGAGGACATTTCAGATGCTGTTGATCAAAAACATTATTTAGTTAGCATCTTTGTAGACCTTCAAAAAGTGTTTGATACGCTGGACCAGTGCAATACTGTTTGATAAATGATGTAAGTGTGTGTGTGTGTGTGTGTGTGTGAGCGTGTGTCTATTGTGTGGCATAACAAACTATGTACAAAGCAGATCAACAGATCTTGCCCACCAATCTTCAAAGAAAATGTACAAAGAGAGAGTCATTATAATCTGAAACTGAAATCTTAAAAAAAAATAAAAATAAAAAAAAGGTTTTGAGCAACAACGGAAAAATGTGTTTCAAACAAAGGTGTCTAAATGAAAAAAATCAAAGCTTCAAAATCTGTTCAAGTGTTTAAAAGAAATGTCAAATATGATAACTAAAAAAGTTACTGTTTTTTCTTTTTTGGTGTGTGAAAAGTCTATATTTCTTTCTGTTCCTTTTCATTCACATTGATGTAAGAAACATAATTATTTTATATTCATCTTACATGAATGAAACAAATAAAAAATTAAATGAAACACAACAATCCTCCTTAAAAGAGAATTGTTGAGATTTGCCTCCGTCTTTTGAAAACAACAAATTAATGGAACTCACTTCAACTCCATGAACTCTTTGGATCGACGACATTAATGTTTCTGTGCATGTTCTGTTTCTGACGATGATTGTTTGAAGAATGAAGTATGATTCATGAATAATCAAAAGGGAGAAAGTGTGTCTTTGTGTAAATGAATGTGATTTCTACCTGAGACCCACACCAGGCTCAGCACACAACTGTCTCCACCCTCAGGAAGACCTTTGTTGTTTTTACCTGTCCTCAAATGGAAGTTCATTTGATTAACACACGTCTGTGAAACAAAAGTCGCTCTGCTTTGGCTTTAGTTTGTATTTTTGTATAAATACTCGGAGCTCAGATGTTCTGTGTGTTGTGTGTGACTAGGCCCTGTCCATATCTGCTGTAACAAAGAATAAACCTTTGTCTGTGTTCCAAAAACTCACTGAGCTTTGCAAATTGATTATTATTTATTATTAAAAGATATAATAATTTAATAAAAGGTAACAAGGTGATCTAAATATATTATGTGATAACAATTAAATCAACTTTTCAGAGCTTTTAATCATGTTATAGTTGTTTCCTTCTCATTGCTCCTCTGCAGTTGTGTTTGGAGTGATTCGTGCATGTTTGAGTCATCTTTAATCGCTTATTTTCAAGATGTCATTTTGCTGATCAACCTCTGTTTTCACCTCGTACACTGTGGTACCGGTGCACTGTGACGTACGCACTTCATTCTCCAATTTTATTTTCTTAACCCGTGATACATGTAGGATTCTTTTATTAAGTCGTTTTAGATGAATATTCCAATTTAAAATGTACGAACTGTAATAGAATGATCCACAGCTGTATAGATTATAACTCTAGAGCACACACAACCACAGCAGGTCTTCTTCTCTAACTATAACCGTGCCAAAGATCTCTGCTGAACCGGTCTGTGCACCAGAGCCAGTGGAAAAGTATTTGGAAAGGTCATATGTCCATATTTCAAAGAAGAAAAAACAAGTAACAAAGCCGCTCATAATGTTTAGTCCTTGAAAAGACACATTCTTGTGCAGAATCTCTCACTCAGACTTGGAAACAGTCGTGACAAAACCTCTCCACACAACAGAATGTCAGAGCCTTGGCTGGTCTCTCATCGAATAGTGAGTGGAGCGAAGAGTCTCAAGCTGCAGGTTCTAACAGAGTCGCCTGCATAAGACAAGGTCCAAAATCTGTTCAGATGGTTATGGAATATGGAGCATTTATTTTTCCATTAATAACCCTGATGATCACTTAAAGAGAGGCTGTTTTATTTATTTTAACTGTTCACACAGAACATATTTAGATCACCATGTTACCTGTTATTGTTTTAAAAATGCCAAAAACAAAGTATTTACATGTTTTACGAGTTTAAGTTTCTTTTGACGCTTTCATTTTTGAATCTCCCCTCCCTTTGCTCTGCGCTCTAAGTCGCTCTCCCTTCAGAGTGCTATCACAACACAATCAATGAAACTACCACACACTGGTTTGTCAAGCTGCTGTGTACAGCTTTGTTTGATGTTTTTGTGTATTTATGGAGAATTGTTGCGTGGGATCCGAAACACAGGAGAAATCACTAAAATAGTCAAACATGCATGATGAAGTATCAATGTTATAACATGCCAGAAAGCTAAAAAAAAAAAAAAAAAAAAAAAAAAAAAAAGTAAATAAATAAAAGCATGTTTCTTCATTTTGGTTGTGTTTATTGCACTGACAAGAAAGAAAAACATGTATCCTTACTTTGAATGGGCTTGCTTCTCTACAAACCTGACTCTTACTGGCCTCCTCCTACCTGTCTCCATGGAGAATGTTCCTAAATGTGGTTTTAACTTTCTGTTTCCATGGACTCATGCATCCCTCGGTCAATCTGATCCCAGGCTTGTGTTTTCGTTCATGTTAAGATGAAGATGTGAGTTTCTCTTTGTAGCTCAAAGTGCTTCATTTGACCTGTGCTTCCTCTTCTGTCCCTCCTCCTCCTCTTCCTCCTCCTCAACCTCCTCTTCCTCCTCCTCTTCCTCCTCCTCATCCTCCTCCTCCTCCTCATCCTCCTCCTCCTCCTCATCCTCCTCCTCCTCTTCTTCCTCCTCCTCCTCTTCCTCCTCCTCCTCTTCCTCCTCCTCCTCATCCTCCTCCTCCTCCTCCTCTTCTTCCTCCTCCTCCTCTTCCTCGTCCTCATCCTCCTCCTCCTCATCCTCCTCCTCCTCATCCACCTCCTCCTCCTCTTCCTCTCTGTGTCACAGGTGTCAGAACAGTGTGTGCTTGTGTATGTGCTCGTGTGTCTGTGCTCGTATGTGTGCTTGTGTGTGTGCTCGTGTTTGCGCTCATGTATGTGTGCTCGTGTGTGTGCTCGCGTGTGTGCTCATGTGTGTGCTCGTGTGTGTGCTCGTGTGTGCTTGTGTGTGTGCTCGTGTATGCTCGTGTGTACTTATGTGTGTGCTCGTGTTTGCGCTCGTGTGTGTGCTCGCGTGTGTGCTCGTGTGTGCTTGTCTGTGTGCTTGTGTGTGTGCTCGTGTTTGCGCTCGTGTGTGTGCTCGCGTGTGTGCTCGTGTGTGCTTGTGTGTGCTCGTGTGTGCTTGTGTGTGTGCTCGTGTATGCTCGTGTGTACTTATGTGTGTGCTCGTGTTTGCGCTCGTGTGTGTGCTCGTGTGTGCTTGTGTGTGTGCTCGTGTATGCTTGTGTGTACTTATGTGTGTGCTCGTGTTTGCGCTCGTGTGTGTGCTCGCATGTGTGCTCGTGTGTGCTCATGTGTGCTTGTGTGTGTGCTCGCATGTGCTTGTGTGTGTGCTCGTGTTTGCGCTCGTGTGTGTGCTCGCGTGTGTGCTCCTGTGTGCTCGTATGTGCTCGTGTATGTGCTCGTGTGTGTGCTCCTGTGTGCTCGTGTATGTGCTCGTGTGTGTGCTTGTGTGTATACTTGTGTATGTGCTTACATGTGTGCTTGTGTGTGCTTGTGTGTGTGTTCTTATGTGCTTGTGTGTGTGCTTGTGTGTGCTCCTGTGTGTGCTCATGTGTGTGCTCGTGTGTGCTTGTGTGTACTCGTGTATGTACTCGTGTGTGGTCCTGTGCATTAGCCTGCTCCTGTTCCCACACTGACATCACATGCTCCATATATATATGTGCCATGGCTCATAAACCTTTACACAATCAAACCAGTCTCACACACACACGCACGCACGCACCCACACACACACACACACACACACACACACACACACACACACACACACACACACACGCACACACACACACACACACACACACACACCTCCCTCTCCAGCTACAGCCGCAGGTAACTGTGAGCCTCCAAAGTTTCCCAAACAGGGGGACGGGGACTGCCATGGTACAAGCTTTATTGGTAGTTTTCAGATTTTAGAATGTGCTGATGTCATACTCCCAGATGAGGGGCAAGAGCCATTTTTCCATATTTACATTGTAGTTTGTCACGAAATATCTAAAAGGTAAAGGAACAAATGTTGAACCGGGTAATTTCTGTTACTGACTAGACCCAAGAACTAATTATATTACCAGAAAAATCAGCATTTTAACAATATTAATTTTAGCTGACCCCATCTGTATTAAATAATATTGACCTACAGAATTCTATGAAACATCTGCATCTATATCTAAAACCCAGCAAAAGGTGGAACTTGAATTATTTCAGAATCAGAATCAGTTTTATAGAAGCTCTGCAGATGGTGTCACAACCTTTGGAACTTTACTAGAGAGTGGCAAAGGTACAACAGTGTCAGTGGTAACGACACTAATGACATTTTCTCCTGTAAAAGCTCCAAACACGAAGTCGAAAATGTTAAAGAGCTGCAACCGTTTAATAAAATATAAAAATCCACAATTCTGCTAAATATGTACTTTGTGCCTGAAATCTACAAGAAAATCCAGTCAACAGCAGCAGAAAATGTGTGATCAGTTAAACCACAGAGACACTGCAGACTCACACTCTGACACAGACTCTGGATCAAACACAGAAGAAGTGAAACAGCAAAGAAACACATGGGTCTGTTGAGCTGTCCACAGTTCTGCCTCTGTGACGTCATGCTGGGGGTGTTCTACAAGTGTCTCTGTTGGTGGAATGTTTATCAGTTACCATGGTGACACAATGCATACATTTGCGAATATAATTGTTAATGTAATGATAAGATAATGATAATATTAATGATATTAATGATATAATGATAATATAATGGTCTCAAACAGTGAGAGATACAGAACTACATTCATACCATACTCCATACAGCTGTACAACAACTCACCCTTATGTAACAGATAATACTCCCTACAACTGTACAACAACTCACCCACTGCACCAGACTATAGAAGGACAGAGGAGATAATACTCCCTACAACTGTACAACAACTCACCCACTGCACCAGACTATAGAGGGACAGAGGAGATAATACTCCCTACAACTGTACAACAACTCACCCACTGCACCAGACTATAGAGGGACAGAGGAGATAATACTCCCTACAACTGTACAACAACTCACCCACTGCACCAGACTATAGAGGGACAGAGGAGATAATACTCCCTACAACTGTACAACAACTCACCCACTGCACCAGACTATAGAGGGACAGAGGAGATAATACTCCCTACAACTGTACAACAACTCACCCACTGCACCAGACTATAGAGGGACAGAAGAGATAATACTCCCTACAACTGTACAACAACTCAGTCTTTAGTAACAGATAACCTTATGCCCCGTCAATCAGCAGAGTATTTGCACTGTCGTTCTTGTCTCTTGTTTATAGCTGTGATTTTATAGTTTATTTTATAGTTTATTACTTATTTTTCTGTTTTATTTTGACTTGTACATATACATTTATTTTTATAATCATGTCTCATTTGACACGTGTCTCTTGCTCTTTTTGCTACACCATCTATTTTTGTTACTCTCTGTTATTATATTATAATGTGGTGAGTGAGCGACTGTATCCAAATCATTTCCCTTGTGGATCAATAAAGTTTGTCTAAGTCTAAGTCTAAGTCTAAGTAAGTCTAAAACAAGACAATTTAAAAATTATATACATTTATGATACAATATTACTACTGTTAAATATTTAATTCATAATAGGATTTATGTAAAAAAGTAAAGTAATTTCATTTTATTGGTACATGATTATTATTTGTATAACATGATTATATTATATTAGCTCTGGTTCAGTCTCAGGTCATTAAAACCACCTTGAGACCTGAACAACCGCTGTTTCTTTACTCAAGTTTTATCTGCCCTTTTTCAGGTAACTATGTGCTTTTGATGTACCAAGTTTGTACAAAAGTTATATTATAATTAATATTTGTCATTAAATCCACTGACTTGAGACCTGAACGAATACTGTTTATTTACTCAAGTTTTATCCTCCCTTTTTCAGGGGCCGTGGTTGTAACACGAACACAGACAAAAAAGTTTTAAGATGGACTGAAAACTCAAGAAAAAATGCAAAATGGATTTAAACAGCATGTTTTCAGCAGCCTGTGACCAATACGAGATTTCATGGTCCTGTCTGACTTTGATTTTCAACAAAAAGGCGGAAGTGACTAAGTATTTGTGGCTGAAATTTTATTTGAGAGAGACTTGTTTAACAGCACAAATCAGCTCACCTCTTGTAGTTCAGCTAAGTCACTTCTGGTCACATTGTGCTAAAATAAAAGTCAGTCTAACTTGAGTAACAGAGCTTCAGACAGAGCAGTGCTATCAGTTAGCTCCCAAGGATTGTTGATGACATCAGCTGCAAAGTATCAGTTTCCAATGTCAGTGACCAACATCACAAACTAGTAAATGTAAATGTTACCGGCGCACTGATGCTGCTTGTGTTCCAGTGGCACATACAGAAGTCCTACAGCCTTTACTGAGTTTATGTTTGTGCAGCTCAGACAGACGAGTCAGGAACAGCTCCGCAGATCACCCAGGAGCACTGTTTGTCACTTTTAAGCTAAAAAAAATAGACTCAAATAAGAGCATGTTTTTTCTCATGCTGGTTGTGTTTATTACACTAAAAACATGTAAGCTCTGTCTCGTCTGTGGCCTGGAGCAGGGCCTTAGTGACCATGGAAATGTTGTTCATTTGGCTATAATCTTCCACACGATGGTTATTTCCAGGGAACAGCCCATTCTACACATGATGTCACAGCCTTACACAAACAAACCACACATGGCTCTCTCCATTCAACCTCTGTAATCCAGAAACTGTGCAGGAAAAACAAGTGAATATTATAGATGTTAGAAGTGGAAAAGGAGGTAGTTTTGACAGGAGAGGATATATCGATTTTGCTTTAGCATGTTTGTCTAAGGGGATATCCCATAATGCTTTGTGATGTGATGTCACAATCTATTTTTAGCAATGGGGAAGCTCTTTTATGCAGGTGATGTGCCATCTCCAGAAAGCTCCACTCCAGTGGCGTGCGGTCAGGGGAATCAAGGCAAGCAGTGATTGCCCAATAAAATCTAAAATCATTGTGTGTCAAAAGTACAATTATCCAAATAATCCCGGTTTCACTTCTGTCTGTTTGAAACACGGCTGTAGTGGTGGTGTCCTTTACTGCACTCTTCTGGTTACTGAGCAAACTGCCACAACCGAACGTCCCATGTTGTTTTGCCCTTCTACGGAGACCTGAAGGCACATGTTGAAAGTGCAGCTTACAGTCATTACAGTCTATTCTTTCTACAACGTGTTCCAAATTATTATGCAAATTGTGTTTAAGTGTCATAAAGGTACATTTTTTTTTGTTTTCCAGTGAAACTCATAGATGGTATTGTGGCTCAGGCTCATTGGGTCAGTGAAATCAGTCTCACACACCTGTGCCAATGAGTTTGCCCGGTGAGTCCAATTAAAGGAAAAACAACTTAAGAAGGACGTTCCACATTATTAAGCAGAGCAACATTTTCAAGCAATATGGGAAAGAAAAAGGATCTCTCTAGTGCTGAAAAGCGTGAAATAGTTGAATACCTTGGACAAGGTATGAAAACTTTAAACTTACCTGATTTCAATGGCCTCCCTGATCCAGCGTTTGAACTTGTTGTTTTCCGATCCGATGACCCGTGCCCCGTCCCAATCCATAATGTGGTTATTTCTTTTACAGTGGTCTGATATGGCGGATTTTAGGTTTTCCTGCAATGCTTTGTCTTTTTGTGTTCTGGTGAGTCTCCCTGATGTTTCCTTTTCACATTCCTTTTGGTGTTCCTTTTTTCGGATGTGAAAAGCCCGGCCTGTTTCCCCTATGTATGATTTATTGCATGATTTGCACTGGATTTCGTAGATGGCGTTGCATTTTTGTTCTTGTGGGATTTTATCTTTGGGGTGTTCTAGTTGTTGGCGGAGTTTTGTGTATGGTTTGACTACAGTGCTTATGTTGTGTTTTTTCATGGCTCTCTGGATGGGTTCAGTTATTACTCTAATGTATGGTAGTGTGACTGTGTTCTTGTGATCCTGCTGCCCTCTATTGGTTTGTTGTGTTTTTTATCGGGGTTTGTTGGTTTTATTGTTGACTTGTTGTCTGCCTTTGTTTATGGCCCAGTTGGGATATTGACATTGTTTGAGTGCTTGTATAATGTGTCTCTCCTCCTCTTCCCTGTCGGTTTGGTCTGTTACGAGTGTGGCCCGTTCGAATAGTGTTCTTACTACTGAAAGTTTATGTGCAGTGGGATGTTCGGATGTCCAGAGTAGATATTGGTCGGTGTGCGTAGGTTTCCTGTATACTGTTATTTTGATGCTACCGTCTACGATGTGGTGGATTTTAATGTCCAAAAATGATATTGTTCCGTCTTTCTCCTCCTCATGTGTGAACTGAATGTTACCGGTACTGTCCTGTGTGTTGAGATGGTCCGTGAGTTCTTGGGTGTGTCCTTGCTGTATTTTTTCCAGGATGTCATCTACATAGCGTTTCCAGAAAGTTAATCGGCATTGTGGTGGTGCTGTGTTGAGTGCTTTTTGTTCCAATTCCTCCATGAAAAAACTGCTCATTATTGCGGATAGTGGATCTCCCATTGCAAACCCCTCCTTCTGTCTGTAAATGATGTTATGGTATTGGAAATATGTAGATGTGGCCACGAAGTGTAATAGTTGCGTAATATCTTCAACAGTTAAATTTGTGTGTTTTTTGAGTGTTTTGTCCTTTCTGAGTTTCTCCTGTACTATTTGTAATGTGACATCCACGGGTGTTTTGGTGAAGAGTGAGATGACGTCATGCGATATGAATATTTCGTCCGGGGCTACTGTGATGTTTTTTAGGTCCTGTGCCAATTGTTTTGCGTTCTTGCAGTGAAATTTTGTTTGACCGATGAGTGGTTTTATTATTTCGACCAGAGCTTTTGACAGATTGTATGTGACTGAACCTATGCTATCGATTATCGGGCGGAGTGGCGTATCTTTTTTGTGAATTTTTGGTGTTCAAAACAATTGGCAGGAAGTAACAACTGCTGATATACGACACGTCACCACCAACACCGGTGACAGTTCTGAAGATGGCTCGCAGCTAGCAGCTGAAACATGTCAACAAGGTAAAATACAAGTTACTGTATTGTCTTTTAAAAGAACCTAAGAAGTTTAAAGTTTTCATACCTTTAAAGTACATAAGAAGACAAAATGAACATTTTCGGTTTAAGGTATGAAAACCTTAGATATTTTACAAAAACTTAAGCGTGATCATCAAACTATTAAGAGATTTGTAGCTGATTCAGAGCACACACAGATTTGTGCAGATAAAGGCACAATGAGGAAGGTTTCTGCCAGACAAATACATCGGATTAAGAGAGCAGCTGCTAAAATGCCATTAAAGCAACAAACAGGTATTTGAAGCTGTTGGTGCCTCTGGAGTCCCACAAACATCAAGGTGTAGGATCCTCCAGAGTCTTGCAGTTCTGCATAAACCTTCTATTGGGCCCCCCTTAAACGAAGCTCACAAGCAGAAACGGCTCCAGTGGCCCCAGAAATACATGAAGACTCATTTTCAAAGTCTTGTTCACTGATGAGTGCCATGCAACTCTGGATGGTCCAGATGGATGGAGTGGTGGATGGTTGGTGGACCATGTCCCAACAAGGCTGTGACGTCAGCAAGGAGGTGGCAGGGTCATGTTTTGGGCCGGAATCATGGAGAGAGCTGGTCGGCCCCTTTTAGGATCCCTGTGAAAATGACCTCTGTAAAGTATGTGGAGTTTCTGACTGACCACTTTCTTCCATGGTACAAAAAGAAGAACCGTGCTTTCCGTAGCAAAATCATTTTCATGCATGACAATGCTCCATCTCATGCTGCAAGGAATACCTCTGCATCATTGGCTGCTATGGGCATAAAAGAAGAGAAACTCATGGTGTGGCCCCCATCCTCCCCTGACCTCAACCCTATTGAGAACCTTTGGAGCTCCTCAAGTGAAAGATCTATGAGGGCGGGAGGCAATTCACATCCAAACAGCAGCTCTGGGAGGATATTCTGACATCCTGCAAAGAAATTCAAGCAGAAACTCTCCACAAACTCACAAGTTCAGGGGATGCAAGAATCGTGAAGCTCCTATCAAATAAGGGTCCTATGTTCAAATGTAACTTGACCTGTTAAAACTCTGTTGTGCAAAATAATTTGGAACAGTGTATTTTAAGTTTTTATTTTTGAAAAAAATACTGTTGTCATTGAGAGTTTTGTTCAATAACATTTGAATTGTTCTCTAAAGGTTGATGACTTGAAAATTATGATGTCTGTCTATTCAGTGTCTATTCAGTGTCTTACTATTCAGTGTTCTATGTTGCACCTCATCACCAAAGCAAGTTCCTAGTCTGTGAATTTGTGTTCACTGACAATGGCAATAAAAGCTTTTCTGATTCTGATTCTGTCATTTATATTGACAATTTGGCAAAATCAGAGATAATATCATTTGCATAATAATGTGGAACCCAGTGTGTGCTTTTACAACCAGAGAGGCCAGCCGGTTGTTTTAGAGGTTTGCGCATGCGTCTTGATGACCACAGTGGGCTCAAACAGCACTGAATAAATCTGCATCATCATCGATGGAAACCTGATGGGAACCGGAGATGTGCAGAGATTCCCAGAGAGTGCACATGTGCGGCAAGAGACGACAACAGCAGCAGCGCTAAGTTTCAACAAATGTGTCTAAAAATAACTCACTTTTAGCAACAATTCATTGTTTGTAGCTCCGTGTTTGTAATGATTAGAAGTTAGGTAGAAATACAGGCCGTCATTTAATCAAACAGTGAGACAGTTTCATGGCTAGTTTGTGTGAAATGGAGGGTCCAGACAGAGGAGTGGAATGAGAGCAGCTGGGGCAGTGAGGAGTCCACCTCATCTGTGTGTTTATGAAGGAGCGACAGTGTGAGTGGAATAACAGCACTATTACACACACGTGTGTGTGTGTGTGTGTGTGTGTGTGTGTGTGTGTGTGTGTGTGTGTGTGTGTGTGTGTGTGTGTGTGTGTGTGTGTGTGTTAGTGTGTGTTAGTGTAGGACTATTACACATGTGTGGAGGAACATGTGTGTGTTCTGGACCTGCTCCGCTTCAGGGACATACAGGACGTTTCTTCAGGAAAGACATGGTTTTACATCTATGAGAGGCGAGTGTGAGCGCGCTGTTCTAACCATATTATAGATCCATGGTTCTAACGCAGGGCTGTGTTTAAGAGGACATTTGTGACACATCAGGCTGTATTATAAGTGCACCTGTCTGACCAGTGCATCTGTCTGACCAGTGCACCTGTCTGCCCAGTGTACTGTTGTTGTTAAAATCTCTTCATGATCTTCATGAATGTACATGTTGTGTAGTAAGTGTATTACACTTATGTAGAACAGTCATATGTCATTCATATGGTTTCTAGATGCTTTATAATAAATACATAGATAACAGCAGTCCTGAAAGCTCAGCTGCATAAATAAGGTGTAGGAGTAGAAACAAACAGCCCTGTTTGTGCAAAGATGGTGTCAAATACAGTCCCATGTACAAATATTAGTAAACTCTATGGTCTAGGTCTCTCTAATTTGACTCCAGAATGGCTCAGTTACATGAAATTAATGTGAGTAAAATAAATATACTTATTTGTAATGAAGTTTGCATAAAAAGTTGTATTATTAAAGTGATGTCGACTAAATGTTGACGTCCACCCCAAGTCTGCTTGCCTACCCATAAAAGTGACCACATGCTACTGCTCCACACATGGAGTTAATATGATGAACTTAGATTCAGGAGCTGGACCACGCCTCAACCTCCTCTCCAGCCAACCACAGCTCATCTCGACCACGCCTTCAATTACCCAGAAGCCCTATTTATACAGCCTGCAATTTCCCCATTGTGGGACAAATAAAGGATTATCTTATCTTATCTTATCCCAACAACGTCCGTGTGAGTTCCCTTCAGCCTTAAGACATCATCTTTAAGGGGGGGGGGGGGGGGGGGGGGGGGGGGGTTCCCTGGGTGACCATTTTGGATTGGAGACGGAGCCCCCACCCTGAGTCTCCCCCCAGCCATCACATCTATTCACTATTCAATAAATATCTTTGTTGTATTCCATTGTTGTGGTGTGGTCCTTCCTAGTGAAAGTGGCTTTAAACACACGCGAGACTCAAACATGAACTTGTCTGAGGCCAGTGACTGGAGGAGCTTCAGGCACAACTTGGGTTTAGGACCAAGGACTTGGAAACAGGGCTAAAACCTTTAATTGAGTAAATCAAGTAATTTGATTACAAAAACACTTTGATTATTATGTCTTGCGTAGATAATTTAATTTTTATAATTAGTTAAAACCAAATGAAACTGAAATGCACATGAACTTTTGTGAAACTTCTCTCTGAACGGAGGGTGTTTCTGTACGCACCCACAGCAGAGCACCACACAACACCCACCACACAGCAGCCACTGCACAGCACCCACCACACAACACCCACCACACAACACCCACCGCACAGCACCCACCACACAGCACCCACCGAACACAACAGTGAAGGCATCGATCGATATTTTAGATACACAAGGGAGTTTATGGAGTTTAGTTAAATATGGGAGGAGAAAATTTGTAATAAATATTTTAGAAAAATTATGAAGTGGTGTGTCTGTCTATAAGGTTGCTGAAGATGGCGCTGGGATGCCAGCTGCGTGTAACAGAAGCTCTGAACCCCTTTTTCTTTCTTTTCGTCTATTTACTTGTACATAGACACTTTTTTCGTCGTTCTTTAGAGTGGGTGAAACATCGTGCAGTTTCGCACATGGGAAACCTACTCTGACTACAGTTTTATTGCTCGCTGTAGTCTTTTTCACACTTTTTGGATCCGCGTCTGGGACTCCATTCAGCCACGGCTCGGAGCGCATCAAGTACGAACGTGATGCGCTCCTCGGTCTACGCGGCCCCGCTTTGCTCCACACCGGGAAACCCGAGGTCCCAGTGGAAATACAGAGAAAAAGAAGAGGGTGCAGAGGTGGACGGAAAAAACGGAGACCGTATCTGCCTTCGGTGGTTATGGGAAACGTCCGCTCCATCTCCAACAAGACCGAGGAGTTCACCGCACTGACCCGGCATCAGCGGGAGTACCGGGACTGCAGCGTGATGTGTTTTACGGAGACGAGGCTGAATGAACACATATCGGACTCTGTGATTAACCAGGACGGATTTACACTGAAGCGGGCGGACAGAACTGCCGCTAGGAGCGGTAAGAAGAAGGGAGGCGGGCTGGCGGTGTTTGTGAATGAGCGGTGGTGCCACCCGGCTAACATGTACGTCAAACAACAGCTGTGTACCCCGGACATTGAGTTGCTCGCAGAGGGCATGCGGCCGTATTACCTGCCGAGGGAATTCTCACACGTGATCACATATTGTGTGTATATCCCCCCTTCCACCGATGCGATGGCGGCCTGTGAACAACTCCACAACAGCGTAGCGCTGATGCAAACCCGGCATCCCAGAGCCCTGGTTTTAATCAGCGGGGACTTCAACCACGTCTCCCTGTCCGCCATTCTCCCCACTTACACACAGTACGTCACGTGCCCCACGAGAGACAATAGGACTCTGGACCTCCTGTATGCGAACATCAAAGACGCTTACACCTCCGTCCCCCTCCCCCCGCTTGGACGCTCAGACCACAACCTCGTCAAACTGCTCCCGCAATACACACCAAAGGTGCGAAGAGGACCTGCGCGGAAGCTGTCTGTGAAGCTGTGGAATGAAGAGGCCAATGAGAGTTTGAGGGACTGTTTCCAGACCACTGACTGGAACATGTTCAGCAGCTCTTATGGAGATGACATCAATGGCCTGACCCACTGCATCACGGACTACATCAACTTCTGCGTGGAGAGCACTGTGCCAACCCGGAGGGTACGGTGCTTCTCCAACAACCACCCCTGGGTCACCCCTGAGCTCAAAGACCTCCTGAACCAGAAGAAGAGGGCTTTCAACTCAGGGGACAGAGAGGAGCAGAAGAGGGTCCAGCGGGAGCTTCAGTGGAGGATTCGTCGGGCCAAGAAGGATTACGGGAAGAAAATGGAGGAGCAGCTGGCCCAGAACAACGTGCGGGATGTGTGGAGAGGTCTGAAGAACATCTCAGGATTTGGTCAGAACACCAGAGGGACATCTGATGGAGATCAGCGCTGGGCGGATGAACTAAACGTTTATTTCAACCGTTTTGATTGTCCCTCCATCCCCTCTGCCTCTTTCTCGGATCCCCCCTCTCCACACACCCCCAGGCCACTGGACACACCCCCCCTTCCCGGACCGACTGCACCCACCCCCCGCCCCCCACCACCCACGTCTCCAGCTCATTTCACACCGACTGTTCCCAGCACCAGCCCCCCTCTGCCCCCCACCCCCCGGCAGTCCACCCCAGTCCCCCCCTTACTCCTCCCTCTATATCACACCGGATCAGGTGAGGAGAGAGCTGAGGCGGCTGAAACAGAGGAAATCTGCAGGACCAGATGGCATCTGCCCCAGGCTGCTGAGGACCTGCGCGGACCAGCTCTGTGAGGTTCTCTGCTACATCTACAACCTGAGCCTCAGCCTGGAGAAGGTCCCTGTCCTGTGGAAGACCTCCTGTGTGGTACCAGTTCCAAAAACAACACATGCCAGGGAACCGGCCCACTTCAGACCAGTCGCCTTGACCTCTCACCTCATGAAGACCATGGAGAGGCTGATCCTCAGCTACCTCCTCTCCGTGGTGAGCTCCACTCTGGACCCGCTGCAGTTTGCCTACAAGCCCAACATTGGAGTAGAGGACGCCATCATCTACCTGCTGCAGCGGGCGCTCACCCACCTGGAGACTGCCGGGAGCGCTGTGAGAGTCATGTTCTTTGACTTCTCCAGCGCCTTCAACACCATCAGGCCGGCACTGCTGCGGGGGAAGCTGGAGGACGCCGGAGTGAACGGACATCTCGCCGCCTGGACCATCGACTACCTCACTGACCGGCCGCAGTATGTGAGGCTGCGCGGCTGTGAGTCAGAGGTGGTTGTCTGCAGCACTGGGATCCCACAGGGAACTGTCCTTTCACCCTTCCTCTTCTCTATCTACACCTCGAACTTCACCTACAACACGGACACCTGCCATCTCCAGAAGTTCTCTGACGACTCGGCCCTTGTGGGCTGTGTGTCTGAGGGGAATGAGCTGGAGTACCGATCGGTCATCAGGGACTTTGTGGACTGGTGTGAGCACAACCACCTGTGCCTTAACACCAGTAAGACCAAGGAGATGGTGATCGACTTCGGGAGAAGGACACTACTTCCCTCACCGGTGAACATCCAGGGACAGGACAAAGAGACAGTGGACAGTTTTAAGTACCTGGGTGTTCACCTCAACAATAAACTGAACTGGTCCCACAACACTGACGCCCTGTACAAGAAGAGCCAAAGTCGCCTCCACCTTCTTCTTTTGGAGTGTGCAGGCCCCTGCTCAAGACTTTCTATGACTCTGTGGTGGCCTCTGCTCTCCTCTACGCTGTTGTCTGCTGGGCCCCGAGCAGTACAGAGCGGGACAGGAAAAGACTGAACAAACTAGTCAGGAGGGCCAGCTCTGTCCTGGGCTGTCCTCTGGAGTTTGTGGAGGAGGTGGGTGAGAGGAGGGTGCTGGCCAAACTCACATCCATCATGGCCGACACCTCTCACCCTCTGCACCGGACTGTAGAGGAACTGAGCAGCACCTTCAGCGACCGACTGAGGCACCCTCAGTGTAAGAAGGAACGCTACCGCAGGTCCTTCATCCCCACTGCTGTCAGACTGTACAACTCCACTGTGTAACACATGCAATAACCTGTGCATTAACCTGTGCAATAGCCCGTGCAATAACCTGTAACCATGTCACCTCGTCAGTAACCGCCTCCACTGTCCTCAGATTATATATTTATATATTTGTATTCTTTTACATATATATATATTATATAAGAGATATGTTTTATTATATATTTACATTTCTTTCACTCCCTGTACATAAGAGCTACCTGATGTTGTAAATATGTTAATATTTATTGTGATTTTTATTTTTTATTTACTTATTGTTTGCACTGTAAAGTGTTTGCACAATTTTTCACAACTTTTTGCACTATACTGTCCCCTGACTGTGAGCTTCTGTCACGAGTGAATTTCTCCTCTGTGAGATCAATAAAGTCTTATCTTATCTTATCTTTTGGGGACATATTGACGTGCAATTAAGAATAAAATGTGTTATATTCAAACTGAAACTCCCTTTTTTTTAAAACAATAAAACATAACTTCAAAAAGCAATCTAATATAACTTTCCTCAAGTGGAGAAGTTCAAGTATCTCGGGGTCTTGTTCGCGAGTGAGGGGAGGATGGAGCGTGAGATTGACAGGTGGATCGGTGCAGTGTCGGCAGTGATGTGGTCGCTGTAGCGGACCATTGTGGTGAAGAGGGAGTTGAGCCGAAAGGCAAAGCTCTCGATTTACCGTCAATCTACGTTCCTCCCCTCACCTATGGTCATGAGCTTTGGGCAATGACCGAAAGGACAAGATCACGGATACAAGCGGCAGAAATGACAGCTGATATATGACACATCACCACTAACACCAGTGACAGTTCTGAAGATGGCTCGCAGCTAGCAGCCGAAACATATCAACAAGGTAAATACATGTTACTATATTCTCTTTAAAAAAGAACCCAAGAAGTTAAAGGCCAAAATGAGTTTCCTCTGCAGAGTGGCTGGGCGCTCCCTTAGAGACAGGGTAAGGAGCTCAGTCACACGGGAGGAGCTCAGAGTAGAGCCGCTGCTCCTCCACGTCAAGAGGAGCAGCTGAGGGCATCTGTTCCGGATGTCTCCTGGATGCCTTCCTCGGGAGGTGTTCCAGGCATGTCCCACCGGGAGGAGGCCCCGGGGAAGAAGACCCAGGACACGCTGGAGGGACTCTCGGCTTGCCTGGGAATGCCTTGGGGTCCCCCCGGAGAAGCTGGAGGAAGTGTCTGGGGTGAAGGAAGTCTGGGGGTCCCTGCTTAGACTGTTGCCCCCGCGACCTGGCCCCGGATAAGCAGAAGAAAATGGATGGATGGATACTTTTAAGGAAGGTAAAACTATTCATAAACGCTCGATTACTAAAATAATCAATTTTTGGAGGGTGATGACTGAACCTGAACTGAAACTAGTCCAATGTGACATGGATAGGCCTGTCACGATAACACATTTAGAAACACGATATATTGCTACAGAGAAATAATAATTTCGATAATATCGAAACTACTTTATCCCACTGTCACAAAGCAGGATAATCTAATAACCACATTTTTAAATATACTGTATCATTAAAAGGCCTGAGCTGCAACAGATAAATAACAAAAAGAACCAATAATTTCGCCATAGAAGTTATTTATTCCACCGTCTACAGCTCAAATCTTAGATTATTACATTCAAATGGAAAAAATCTCCCTGTTATTGCAAACAAATTGTACAAATGATAACTATTGCACCCAAGTTCCAGCTTCCATGTATTAAACGATAAGCTGACTGATATCGCAATTATAGTGACAGGCCTGAACCTAGAACCCTGACTAGCACCTGGCAGACAGGAGCAGGCAGGAGCACACACAGCACACACACAAGGAAGCCTATCCTATCCATGATGTCTCCTCCGAGTCAAACGCACTGAGGCCATCCACAACCCAGCCTCATGTGTCAGACACACACACACACAGCTCTCACACACACACACACATACAGCCCACACAGCCCACACACAGGCCACAGCCAATCCATACACGCCATTAAAGACAAATGGAAATCCATAAAAGAAAGGTGAGGCCACCGCACGTGGTCTTAAGTTCAGCTTATTGCTTCGAAAATGATTAAGCTGCAAAACAAATAGTCAGCCAATTTGCCAATCTCCATGGTCCACACTTAAGACAGAGGTACTATTATGGCTCCCCGGTTCAATTCCGAGTGCTTTCAATCGCAGCCCTGCTTTCACCATCCACAATTAGTTAGCCAGTGTAATTATGTTTATATAAGGGCTGAAGAGTGGCTAATTTCTGTACATGTGAAGGTACAGTTCTATGTAGGTTTATGTAATGACAGGAACAAAGTATCTCAAACCTGCCATGACCTGTATTTAGCATTATATATGTAAAAATAACCTTAATAATTGGGAGCTGGTGTCACCGTCAATGTCATCAGAACAAAGTTGTCAGTAATTCTGATGGATAGCTGCACATCACACTTGGATGTGGAGGTTTTTTTACCATTTGTTCCAAAATGACAATGTGACGAATGTTATGTGTATCCGTGATAATGAAATGATCTGTGATCCATTGGAGAAGTGTGTACTGGTGGAGGTGAAAACAGGAGTAGATCAGAGCTATGACATCTTGAATAACGGGGAATAAAGATGAGACAAACATACACGAATCACTGTAAATAAAAGGGTTAATGAGAAGGAAACTACTATAACACGTTAAACGCTCTGAAAAGTCCATTTTACATAATAGGTCTGCGTTAATACATTTCTTGTATGTATTTATTGCTGTATTATTATGTTGCTTTTTTAAGTTTTGTGTTATTGTTTTAGGACTAGAAAAGTTAACTTGAGTAAACTTGACATGGTGAGATTCCTTCTTGTGTGAAAAAGCAGAGCGAGGAAAACCACTGATATGTGTCTTTATAGCAGACAGAGGTGAGTTCTGGGGCTCTCATAAACAACACAGTGACACCGAGAGGCACATTACAGCCACACTGTGCTCTGTGGGAAGGAGACTCGATTAAATGCTCAAAACACTCTCCTCCCTCACAGTGGGATCATAAACAGGACTAATGGGCTAATAAATGTTTAAAACAGGACTTTATAATGACTGGTTACCTGCAGGTCTGAGGACATGTTTATTTCACTCGAGGCTTACGTCACATGTCTGCAGTTTTATGGTTTATTTATAGTACTTTGTTTCTGTGAGCAACATCATAATCTAAAAACTAGAGCTGCAACTGTTACTAAGAATAATCCTGACTAGTCAAACACTAAAATAATCAATATCGTATTTGGACAATTGCACTCATTATCTCGATTATACAAACTAGTGATCTGATGTGAACAAGTCGGCTCTTTTGAACGGTTCCTTAATGTGAACAGCTGGAACCGGATCTAATTTTTGAAAAGAACTGAATCTTTTTCTTTTTAATTTGTATTCATTTTTATACTGCGACACGAGAATCAGCACAGATGCAGAGCAGGCCACACCAGTGAGGGATTAGTGCGCAAAAAACCACATTTGGCATCAACAGTTTCTTAATTCTTAATATTGTGGTGCAACATTTTATTTAGATCATGCATCATTTCAAAGAGTAAACACTCTGAACCTCTCTCTGATTAGTTTGTTGAGTTCTCACACTGGCTTCTGTCATACAAATAAATATAAATCTCTTTGAAATGAACAGATCCAAAAGATTCAGATCCTTTTAAAAGAGCCGAAAGTCCCATCACTAACTAAACAAGGCTCTCAAATGACATAAAATACTCTAAAGTTGCTGTAACAAAGACAATAGAGATTATAGTCAGGGGTGTCTAAACCATTTTCAATAAGGGCCACATCATTTGGAGCAGAGGGCCACAGACGGGGGGTCACTACAGCGGATCATTCTGATAGCTGCATTTTACACAGGTTTAACAGAGCCGCCATACCTTTAATAAAAATAATTGGAATATTCATTTTAGGTTTTTGTATTCAACGAAAAATGGTCACAGTTTTATAAAACGCTTTTCACCTTCAAGGTCCTCAAAGACCTTTACATTAACAAACCATTCACACACGCATTCATACACCAGTGTACAGGACAAGTTGGGTTAAGTGTCTTGCCCAAGCACACAACGACAGCGGTCATCTGTGGGAGAAGTGGACGTGCGCTAACAACAGAGCTACTGTCGCCCTGTTACAATGCAATATGACACTATTAAGGTTACAGAGGTAGAATTACTGAAATTTACTGGTGTTTAAATCAGTTGGACCATTCTAGTCGACAAATAGAAAAATAAAAAAAAAATAAAATGAAAACAAATATCTAACTAGTTGACTACTAAAATAATGGTTAGATGCAGCCTTACTAAAAACTTGTTATTGTAGGTCTAGATGGGTTTCGTAATAATCTGCTGTTTGCATCCTTTGGGAAACTATAAGACATCCAGCACCTTTATGATAGATTAAAAAACACCAACAAACAGAAACTCTAAATTATACACTATAAAAAAATAGACGTTATTACAGACGATTAAAGAAAATCCAAATGTTCCTTACGTCCATGTCCTGACAGAGAGCCGAGCTGGAGCCATACTGCAGGCGGCACTGATGGGGGGCGCTGTAGAGCACTCCGGGCAGCAGCGAGCCCACCCCCAGAAGGTTCTGACCAGGAGGATCATCCAGACACCAGCCCCAGCCCCGACTGTCAACACAACACACAAAGCACACTAGGGTTAGAAACAAAACTCAAACTAGTATCAAAACTAGATACTCATTTGAGCAAGTATTGATACTGAAAAAGTCCCACTGACAGGACAGAAACGGATCTTTCCTGAATCGCTTTAGAATGATCTGGAGCTGTATCAGAACAAGCACCTGGACTAGTATACGCCCATGGAGCACTACGGAACCTGCCTGGACCACTGAGGGAGTACACAGATATAAGGACACATGGGAATATAAAAGAAAATACTTGGATTTAATGTTGAAAATCACATTTTATTGTCTAAAGAAAGAGTGTTTTATTTTTTTTTTTTAATAATCATCGTGGTATTAGAATTAGTACTGAGTATGGAGTCCAATTACCCAACTAAAAACATGATATTGTAGGCCTAGATGGGTTTTATAATAATCTACATTGAAGGAATTCGGCTGCGTAAGAACGCTTTGTGAATCTGATGCTGAGTTCTCTCAGCATTTTCTTAAAGTGGAAGCTAACAAAACATTTTTAAGAAAAGATTCATGAATGAGGGCCAGTGTTTTTGTGATTAAGAGTAAATCAGCATTACAGTTGTGCAGTAAAAGCTATATTTGATGTTGCAATCTAAAATCTGACATAGTATGGTCCCTTTAAATGACGACACAATACAGCTAAAAAGAGTAATGACTTTCAGTTCAAAACTATAATTTCTGTGTGTCACTCTTGAGTCTGGCCCCCTCCCCGGTCACTGTCTCTGCCCTGGACAGTCCCTCTTTGTGCGTCTGTCCCCGGGCTGCAGCTCCATGAGCACAGACTGGACATGCTGTTACAGATGATGACCATACAGACTGGACATGCTGTTACAGATGACCGCACAGACCGGACGTGCTGTTACAGATGTTTTAATTCAGTGCTGTCGAACATTCATCTTGTTAACACTGGGCTGCGTTAGTTTGCCTCTTCTTTTCACTTTGCAGGGGCAGGCAGGTAAACAACTATATACTTACATTTTCGGATAATACGGCAATTCTTAGTTTACTCAATAAAAGCACAGATCGTTTATAAGACAGAAATCGATGAGGTGGTGCATTGGTGTGAGGAACACAGCCTTGTCTTTAATGTGGAAAAGACAAATGAGATGATTTTTGACCCCAGTTCTGTGGGGGACCACAGACCACAGAGTGAGCCAGCATCTCTATTTTCTAAGATGGCATTGGTTAGATGGAGTGGATAAAAATGAAATCTATTTTATTTTATATGGTCAACATGGTTTGAACATGCCCGTCAAACTTAAATCACACATTTTTACCTGGACTAAAAGAACAGGTCAAATAATGGGTGTGGCCCTTATTTCACTTCAGCCAGTTTTTGAGGAGACTGTGAGGAAGCTCAGCAGGAAGGTGACCAGTGACCAAACCCCTGTTCTTCACAGTCAGTTTGAGCTGATGTGGTAAGGCAGAAGGTACAGGGACGCAAACTAAACTGAACAGATTCAAACATTCTTTTGTGCCATTATCTGCTGTCTCCCTGTACAGAGGGACTTAAAGGTCCTGTTGGTGTACCACTCGTGGTCATACTTGGTCTCTTATTCATTTATGTGCTATGGTGGATGTTTGTGTGGCGCTTATGTTGCTGTGTTGTTTTGTCTTTGTGTTAAAGTGTGTAACTCCCTCTCAAGACAAATGATTTTATGAGAGCACAGACTGGACATGCTGTTAGAGGCTGGACATGAGCAGACAGCACATCTCACTTTATTCAGTGGCTCATTTAGAGGAGGAGTTCTATTTAATTACTGTGGATAAATTGTTGAGCGTCTTCTCAGAATATGTGGTGATGAAAGAGAATACAGGAGCACAGTTCTTCCTGGAAGCCATCTTTGATGGTGCTCCTTTACTCTGATCTGGTACAGTCCGGTCTGGTCCGGGGGCACTCATGGGGAACAGTTTAATTGGTCCCGGTCAATGGTCAACAGTGTGAAGTCACATCAGATTCATGTCTTGTGTTGGTGCCGAACAATCAGCCTCTTGTCACACACAGAGATGTTCAGCTCGTGTCAAAACCAACAACCAACAGTCTGAAGCTCTGGCAGCAGCACAGCTCTGTCTGATCATTCTGTTCAGCTGTAGATGGAGATTATTTACTTAGCCACATGTTTTAGACTAAACCTTTAATTTATATTTTTGTAATCTCTCAGAAATGTGTGGAGTGTCACACACATTAAGTGAATGGACTGTGAAATTAACCACAAATGTCATTTCAGCATTTTGGCCATGAGGATGGACAATTAACACAAGTTTCTAATTTTGCAAATCTTCAAACAGCAATATTGGTTGTATCAGAAAATCAATTTCGACTACTTTAAAGGTCCTGTATTACACTAAACTGACTCTTGTGAGCTTTATGTCATCTTATAATGTTGTTATCTCCTCAAAAACATCCTGGAGTTGTGTTTTGTTTCATTCACACATGTTTACGTAATCCTTTATTATTAGTCTGTTTACATCTCCAAAGCTCAAAATGCTCCGTTCCACTTTGTGATGTCATGATGCAGAAGTTTTCAAGTGAACAGCTCCTTTTATCATTAGTTCATTGGAGATTGGCAATTTCAGGTCTGACATTATCCAAATGATTCTAGTGAAGATGCATGGAATTTAATAACACATTGGAGCACTTCCTGTATCACCACATGACATCACAGCTTGGAACAGTGTTTTCTGTTTGAGAGAAAAAGCCTTAATATGCAGTGTTAAATGTGTGTATGAAACAACACAAGTCTGGGTATGTTTGTAAGAAGGAAACAACATCATAATATAGATCAGAAAATAGCGTAATGTGTGCCCTTTAATAGTTTGATTAGAGGAATGTGTCAATCATAGACTCTATATATAAATGGACATAACTATTTGGAATGTGGCGGCTAACATGCTAGCTGCCACATTCCAAGGAAGTTCGCATGCAGCTCTTCCAGCTTCTACTGACTCTGGCTCCCATTGAGTTACATTGGAATATTGTGGCCCCTCGCTCTGTAACTGCTGCTGTGAGCCTCGTCATTTTGGTCTTAAAATGTTCATATTAACCAACTCTACATGATCCTGATGTTTTTTCCCCACTATTTTGTCCATTAAAAATATCCTATTCCTTATATAGAGTCTGACTCCAAATTCGCCCCTGTACCCACTAGCATCACGAGCTTCATCTGAGTGGAGCCGAACGCTGTGGGTGACGTCACACTCACTTAGTCCACTTCTTTATACAGACTATGGTGTTAACACACTCTTCAGCCAGTGGCACTGGGCGTCCTGTCCGCAGCAGTGGACACTTAAGTGTAGTGACACATGGTTACAGTCTATGGTACAACCACACATCAGGCTTCAGGTTTGAGGGAGAACATCCTGCCATTATTTCTTTATTCATTTATTTAAAGGACAGAACAAAGGGCACTGCATGTCCATAGGCCATCTAGCCAAGGGTTAATTTGCAGACCTGGCCCACAGCTGATGTGGACAACATACAAACTATAAAAGTGCCCCACCACAATGTAATCCAAGTTAGAGGGCCAAAGTCTATAATCAGGGTGGCAAAATCTGCCCAGTAGATTGTAATTAAGCATGAGGCATACTACAATCATATTCAGATGTGTTATTTTGTCAATATACAGTGTTTATGTGAGATGTGGGGGTTGTTTTGCAAGTCACTTCTCAAACTCATAACTCGACTCAAACACACTGACTGATGACCTGACACTTGTCTGGGACTTGTGTTTCTCAGGGCAGTGTCTGGTGACTTGACCTGAGGTTCAGGCAGACTTGGACTTAGATAAACTTTATTGATCCACAAAAGAAATCTCGAGAAATGCAGACTGCCTACTCCTGCATCTGTTTTTAAATGATGGTTAAAGCTCATTTAAATCTATGACAATTCACAGTAAGGCCCAGCAAGAGCAGTAAAATATATGAAAAACTGTTAAGTGGGTGGAACTATTTAGATAATTATCACTTGACTCACACTTGGAGTTGGACAGTGACGTCTGCACTGGGAGATTTATGGACTTGACTTGAACTTGACTAGGACTTGTCCTGTGACGTGTGGTCTGACTCAAACAATGACCTGGATTTAAAAAAAATACTTGACTGGTGGCAGCTACATTCAGTGTTGAACACAGAAGAAGGAGCTAAGCTTAGAAAAGCTGACCTGAAAATGTTCTGAAGGCACCATCTATTTTACTGTCCCTGCTGGTTGTCATGGTGATGTTTGAGAAAACTTGATATATCAAACACTTCCAAACTTTTGTTGGTATGAAACAAACCCAAGATTTTCTTTTTATTATTGTTTTAACTAAAATGTTTGTGTGTACTTTTGACTGTACTTTCACCTAAACTGTTTTCCTAACGCTAACCATAAAGGCACAGTATGTAACTTTCTGGAGGATTTCAAGGAAATATTCTCTTCAGCTAACTGTAAGGAGGGTTCAAATAGTGCCTGGGAGAGATCACTAGATTACTCAGACATGCATGGATGACATATAAAACCTCTTCAGGCATGTTTTCTCTGGTTAAGAAGCACCCCTTTCTCCAGCTGAGCACCTGTTTTTGAAAATGTTGAAAGATTCAGTTATGAATACCTTTAAGAGTGCAGGCTACATACAGTTGCTTTAATCTGTTACCATGGTAATATCTAATCTCAATAAGCCCGTGTCAATGGAATCTATGATGTGAATGATAGTGTTTTGCTCTCCTGTCCCTCTTCATCTGTTCGACTCTGAGGATGTGGCTTCATCTTGCATCTTTATGAATGGAGTTGTTTGTGCACTGAGCAGAACAATTGCAGTATCTCCAGCTCCTCACACTCGAACCTTGCCTGAGCATTATTGAGTAGATGACAAATAGTTGCCATGGTTACTACACTGTTTCTGAGGGTTTGAACTGCCTGCATACAGTATCATGCTCGACTCTATCCTGCCTGGTTCTTCATGACGTCAGAGCTGCTTGAGAAATACTTTTTCAATTTAACAGCGCATCACTCCAAGACAACGTACATGCCTCTTCCAACATAAACAGCCCTGGCTCATAGACAGCAAAGATATCTGTGTGCAATTACTGCCATTAGATAAAGAAAATATATTACGCTAAATAGACTTTTTTTTTTATAAGACTTTAACAATGTTATAATGGTTTTGCACAGTTGTGTTTTGAGTCATGTCTGAGCCTTGCTGTATTACAATGCATTTACAGCCTGAATGCTCAGAAGTGGGTTAGTTAGTTACCTACCCCCTATCCCTGCCTACAGCTCTGTACTTAAAGGGCCCATATGACAATATTTTCTGATCAATGTTATAATGTTTTTTCCTCATCACAAACAGATCTGGAGTTCTGTTTTGTTTCATTCACACATGTTTAACACACAAATCCTACAGATTTACCCCAAGTTCTTCTCTCAAACTGAAAACACTCCACCTTGTGATGTCATGTGGTAATACAGGAAGTGCGCCACTGTACATACATACACCTTCACTAGAATCATTTGGGTGATTTCAGACAGGAATTTGCCAGTCCCAACTGAACTGAACTGAACTGAAGGTAAAAGGAGCTGTTCACTTGAAAACTACCACTTTATGACATCACAAGGTGGAACAGAGCATTTGGAGCTTTGGAGATGTAGACAGACTAATAATAAAGGATTACTCAAACACAGTGACGTGTGGTGAGGTTGACAGCTGGGGAGGCACTAACGCTTTTAGCATCAGATTTACAAATGCAAATACCCCCCCCCCAAAAAAAAAATTAAATTAAAAATAAAAATAAAATTCATCATTTGATAGACAACAATTATATATTATATGCAGCCGTGCAGCAGACTTACTTACACCAGAGCTTTTCTATATTCTTAATTCAAAAGAACAAAAACTTCAATTAAAAAAAAGGAAAAATAAAATATGATTGTTGTTCAGTATTTCAAAACTGGGAACAAGGTATTTTTTGCAATAAATAATTTATATGCTTTTTAGCAAAGCAGCTCCCGCGCGCGCTCTGTAGCTGTGCATTTATGCGTAACGTGGACGTGTCATACTTGGATTTTTTGTATCTTGCCTGAAATCTCCAAATCACTCATGAAAAACACGCTTTTTAAGAAAGTTTGTGAATAAATAAGCATGGATCATGCTGGGAGTCTGCCTGTGTCATCGTGAGCGCACCCTCATCTCTCCTGTGCACTGCAGCAGGTGAAAACAAATCCATGAAGGCACGCACTCTATTTCTCTTCTCTTCCTCAAGTTGCGCTTTTAGCGATCCGCGGGTCCTGGGTCAACTCGCGCATATCGTGAGCAGGACTTTTAATTTCATTTAGGCTAAATCAAAATAAAGCACGTCTCAAAGAAAATTGTTACTCTGTTTACAATCCCTCTGCACATTGGTGGACTTTGTCATCAAAGACACAGGTGTCCCAGTGCAATATAAAAAAGAACGAAGAAGATGATGTAGTTGTTTCGGCGCATAGCGGCGGCAGGCCAAGAATCTCTGTGCTCACAAGCGCCCTCTATGTTGAGGCACGAGTACTGTTTGCCTCCCCTGGTGAGCTTTTTACTGAGGTTTTATGATTGATCTGCGAGCCTGAACACATTACAGAAATACATTTCATACATTATAAAGATTCCGGAAAGACAGAGCAAATAATCAGAGAGTTTGAGGGCCATTTATCGGCAATATACAGTGGGTTAGCCAACTTAGCCACTTTGCTAGGGATCGAGCGGCTGGAGGCACTGGAGGCTGGTGCCTTGCATTTGATCGGGACAAACGAAAATTCTGCCATATTCAATTATTGAAACAAGAAAAAAAACATTTTTTGGACTGGAGAATATATAATTAATAATAAATACATACAAGCTGATAATTATTATTTTTTATTTGAATTTATAATAAATCCTTTCTTCTTTTCATGATTGACAAGGGAGGCACTGCCTCCCCTGCCTCCTCTGACCGCACGTCACTGCTCAAACATGGGTGAATGAAACAAAACACAACTCCAGGTGTAGAGCTGAAAAAGCTAAGGCAGTCAAAAAGTACAAAATAATGAAAAGCCTTTAATAGCACATGGCAGATAAAATTAAAATCACACCAATGCAATTTCAGGCCTTCAGCTTCATCAGGGCAAACTCCAGATGTTTATTACAATGCACATTTAAAGTCATAAGTGTAGGTCACATGTTCAAAGTGGGCTGGTCCACAGTCCCCAGGTGCATGATGGGACATGTAGGCTGAACAGTTTTTAACTACAAGCTATTTAAACTACAAGATACAAATAGCACAATTCCAACAACCAATACATAGAAAAATGCATAGGATAAAAATATATAGTGCAACAAATACAAAAGTGCCACAGATACAACATGTATAATATATTAGTGGGCTAATCTATTTAAAGCTTGTGGTTTAAAGGAAGGGGGAGAAATCTAACTCTGCATTGAGTCCTGGACATTGGGTAGCCTTGAGAGTGCAGATACAGTAGGACTCTGTCTGTAGTAGTTTTGTCAGTCTAGCTCCTCCTCTTGTTGTTTCTTTAATATGGGGAAAGGAACAGTACATCCCAGAAGCCAAGAGACGGCTAACTAACAGTGAGTACTATGTTGACTATAAAGTCAAACCCACTAGACCAGCTCATAACTGCAGGCCCCTGCTCAAGACTTTCTATGACTCTGTGGTGGCCTCTGCTCTCCTCTACGCTGTTGTCTGCTGGGCCCCGAGCAGTACAGAGCGGGACAGAAAAAGACTGAACAAACTAGTCAGGAGGGCCAGCTCTGTCCTGGGCTGTCCTCTGGAGTCTGTGGAGGAGGTGGGTGAGAGGAGGGTGCTGGCCAAACTCACATCCATCATGGCCGACACCTCTCACCCTCTGCACCGGACTGTAGAGGAACTGAGCAGCACCTTCAGCGGCCGACTGAGGCACCCTCAGTGCAAGAAGGAACGCTACCGCAGGTCCTTCATCCCCACTGCTGTCAGACTGTACAACTCCACTGTGTAACACATGCAATAACCTGTGCATTAACCTGTGCAATAGCCCGTGCAATAACCTGTAACCATGTCACCTCATCAGTAACCGCCTCCACTGTCCTCAGATTATATATTTATATATTTGTATATTTGTATTCTTTTACATATATATATTATATAAGAGATATGTTTTATTATATATTTACATTTCTTTCACTCCCTGTACATAAGAGCTACCTGATGTTGTAAATATGTTAATATTTATTGTGATTTTATTTTTTATTTACTTATTGTTCTGAGTGTTTGCACAATTTTTCACAACTTTTTGCACTATACTGTCCCCTGACTGTGAGCTTCTGTCACGAGTGAATTTCTCCTCTGTGAGATCAATAAAGTCTTATCTTATCTTATCTTATCTTATCTTATCTTATCTTATCTTAACTGAACTCACAGCTTTACTGGCATGATGAGCATGACTTTCTACTTTGTAAGAACCCACGTATTCCATCATTTTATATGCTCCCAAAGGTTCATCAAAACATAGAAAACCCACCAGGGAGAAACATACTTAGTGGGAATGAGTAACTCACCAAACCTTTGTCTAAATACATAGATTTTCATATTAAACCTTTTGTCAGTAGCTTGCCTTTCTTTATCAAGACAGCACTCAAGTGTTAAATAAACTGAAACTGATTAAAAACATTGGAGAAGGATATGTTGTGACTATGGATGAAGAATCATTATACACTAACATTATACACTAACATTAATCATAAAGATGGACTAATGGCACTTGAACACTACCTAAAAAGGACGACTCCAGAGACGATGCCCCCTGCTGGATTTATATTCAAACTGACAGAATGGACATTGAGGAATAACATCTTTCTGTTTCAGCAACAACTCTATAAACAACAAAAAGGCACAGCAACAGGATCATGCTTTGCACCCAATTACACAAACCTGTACCTGTACTTTTGGGAGGAGAACTATGTCTTTTTAAATCTTAACACATTTCGTGATAAAATATTGTGGTGGGGTCGTTAAATTAATGATGTTCTGTTACTGTGGTCTGGGTCTGAACAAGAACTGTTACAGTTTCACTCACATTTGAATAATACAAATGTCAACATCAAACTCAGCCTAGACTTTTCCTTATCAGAAATACATTTCCTTGATTTAAATATTTATAAAGGCCTTGATGGGGATTTACACACTACAGTTTTCAGAAAATTTACTGAAAATTTACCGAAATACAATTTTAAAAGCAGACAGTTTTCACCCCTCATGGTTGCTGCAGAATATCCCTTATGGACAGATTCAAAGACTACGGTGGATCTGTGACACTGAGTCTAAATTTGAAAAAAATGCCCAAGACATGAGCTATAGATTCAAAAACAGAGGCTACGCAGATAGCGCAGTGTCCTCAGCCTACAACTGAGCCAAAAGTCTCAACAGAGAAGAACTACTGACTCAGAAACCAAAGAAAAATGTGAGTCCTAATCAAGTGTACTTTGTAACTGAATATGGCACTGAAGCAAACCGAACCAAACAAATAATCAAACAGAACTGGAGTATATTAAGAAGTAACAGTGCCCTAAGAGATGCTCTCCCAGAGACCCCCACCCTAGAAAAGCCCCCACGCTCAGTGACAAACTGGTGAACAGCCATCTCCCTCCACTGAAACAAAACACATGGCTGGATACTAAGGCTGCTACAGGTGTGGCAACTGTACCTATTGTGAACACGTACAGAGGACTAACTCTTCCATGGACATTACATCAGGTCAAAGTTTTGATATCAGGACAATCATTAATTGTAACACCACTTATGTGGTATACCGACTTGAAGGCCCATGTGGTCATTTTTACATAGGCCGAACAAAATGCAAACTGAAAAACAGACTGAACACAAACAGGCTATAAGGACCTGTAACCTCCAGTATCCCATGGCCCTGCATTACAAAGAACCCAACCATGGCAGCTGTAAAAGCCTAAAAATCTGTGGAATTGAACATATTAAAGAAACAATAAGAGGAGGAGATAGACTGACCAAACTACTACAGAGAGAGTCCTACTGGATCTACACTCTCAAGGCTACCCAATGTCCAGGACTCAGTGGAGAGTTAGATTTCTCCCCCTTCCTTTAAAACCACAATCTTTAAATAGATTAGCCCACTAATATATTATACATGTTGTATCTGTGGCACTTTTGTATTTGTTGTACTATATACTGTGCATTTTTCTATGTATTGGTTGTTGTACTTGTACTTTTTGAGTGCCTCAGCTTTTTCAACTTTGTATTTGAGACTGGTGCCTACACTGAAGAGCACCAAAAGGACATCCAAGTAGCACTCCTGCCCCCTAAAGTTTTGCAGAACTCCAGGTATGTTTTTGAGGAGGTAACACGGCTTAAAGCAGAATTACTGTTGCGTAATATAGAACCTTAAGATGCTGTACTTTATTTTTATCCAATCAGAAAGCAGAATGAGCCTCACATGACTCTCTCATTTGAGCTGCCAGTTTCAAATCCAGTTGTTTTAAACCTAACATGCCTCTCTCTGATCTGAATGGTCACTACCATTTTTTTTTTTCAAAATGCAAACTGAGGTATGGTTTGAATGTTCCAAATCCCAATAGCACATCTGAAGAAGTCTGTATTTGGGTGCAGTTTGCTTCCCCGGTCACATCTATTCTGTTCTGTGAGCTGCTGTAGACTGGGACAGGAGCTCTCTGACAGGTTTTGGGGCAAAGACCATTTAAATGTGTTTGTGTCACGCGCTCGGATTTCCCTGGGTGTGTAGTCGTAGTGACAGAGGTGCAGTAGAATGGAGAACAAAGAAAGGCAGCATAAAAAAACCCCTAAGTTAATAAATCTTTTTCAGCAAATCTATCATTTTCAAAACAATAAAAGGCAACATTGTGCTTTAAATATGTTGGAAGTTAACGATTAATATCCCATAGAACTCTTTTGCTTTCTCTTTCTCTTTAACTTAACTTTAATCATGTTTTTGATCATATAATAAATTATTTGTATCACGGGGACCTGATTTTTATATTTTGTCCCCCGTGGTGACATAAATATGGGCCCACACAAACCAGTAGCTCTCATGTGTGATTGCTGCCCTGGCCTCAGCCTTCCGTCACTCAGCTACAATAGGCTCTAGTAGCCACACTCCCACTCAATGGATTCCAGATGGATTCCTGCGGTGGAGAAACTAGGGCACATGCAGATGCAGACCAGATCAGATGTTTCACACATGTTCTGTGAGACGCCGAACCTTTGTGTGTGTGTGTGTGTGTGTGTGGACAGAAGTTACTGCTGCTAATGAGCGTATTCGCACATCGTAGACAGTATCTGGATACTCACACTTGAGATAATATGAAGCTGACAGATTAATCAAATGCCTGCTCTCTGTCCTGGCCTGTGCACAGACTCCAACAATGTGCAGAGGAGAGCTTTTATGACCCCAGATCACACCACTATCAGTGAGAGCCCTCTGCTTGCTGAGGCTTGGCTGTGGCGCTGCTCTAACCTGATCTCTTCAGAATGTGCGTGGATGGAAAAGTGAATTCTGCCAAAGTGCACAAAGCTTTTTGTTCAGCTCACAGAATTAAATTTTCTTCAGCGACGGAACTACCTGGAGGACTGAGGGATTGCACACACATCTATAGACCCAGCTCTGCCTATAGGCGGACTGAGCAGTGGGCCCACAGTCCCACAGTCCCACAGTCCCACAGTCAGGGCCGGATTGGCAATCTGTGCGTCTGTCCAGTCTACCGTACTAACAGCAGAGGGCACTAATACGATAATTTGGTCCAGGGCTGTGTTTTTTTGGTCCCAGTCCATCCCTGTCCACAGTCGTAATAAAATAGTACTTCTCAGAGTCGTTTTCAGGTCCTATTCTTCATTCACATCTTCCACATTTGAGAGACACGTGCTGCAGACGAGCAGCTGAGGTTGGACCATCCCACATTACAGCTGTTTGAGCTTTATGTCTAGACTCTTTATGTCTAGAGTCTAAAAGAAAGAAAGAAAAGAAAGTCTAAAAGAAAGTAGGACGGTCTGGCAATCGCGATACATGGGTTAGAATATAGATACAATTTCAGTACAACTTCAGCAGGTGTTAGGACAGGAGAAACTATTTATATTTTCATTCTTATCATGTATTATTATATATATGTTATAAATTACATCTTTATAAATATATCATTTAATCTTAATCATTTAAATTAGAATGAGAATGTTTCTACAATCCCAGTGCTTTAAGTGCACAATAACCGGAAGAAAGGCACGAGTAAACATGTTTTATAGTCTTCAATTTCATGATTTTTCAAGATCTCGATTATTTAAAACACAATGAATCAAAAGTATTAACCGGATTTATTGCCCAGCCCTGTGAATCTGTGAATGATGCAGGAGCCAACTCATGAAAACAGGAATTTATAAAAACATGCCCCACATAAGACTGATGACATGATAGCACTGTATAGATTGGCCTATAGTTGTACTGTGTATGCTGTAGTGTGTGTGGTACTGACTCGAGGAAGCGTGTGATGTAGTCCCGACTGCAGGGGGACCACTTGGGCACAGAGGTCCCGTAGAGGAGCTGAGGGGACATGACAAAGGGCCTCTTCCCCACAGGCTCACAATCGTTCCCACTGCCGTCGTGCTGCATTCCAAAGCTGCAACACCAAACACAGTGCTGTTAGTGCTTGTGTCTGCGCTGGAGTTCTAATCTATGAAACATGCACAAATCACTCGAAATATAACTTCAGAGGGTCAATGAGAAGGAAACAGCTATAACATGTTCTGCTTTAAAGGTTCGGTATATAGCTTTTTGGATTACATAAAAATACAAAGTTAAAACTGACTATACAACTTAGAACATTCTCCAAGGAGACATGATATACTGTGGAAGTAGTAGAAATTTGCCTGGTCAGTCATATCTGTCACCCCATCAAATCTGTACAATCAATAAATAAAAGATAGAAACGTCTTGTGCATTTAAACATATGTGCTGCCCTGTGCACATACACATACGCATGCACATACACAGACGCACACACACACGCACACACACACGCGCACACACCCACACACACACGCGCACACACATATATCAGATCCATGCTTATTTAAGCTGACTACATTTGGCACGTCTGATTCTTTACACACTTTGGTCTTCCACAGACGCCCTGATGGCACGAGCCTAAACACAGACGACCAGCAGCATCTCCAGTGACAGACTTAACCTCCTGTTAAGAAGGGTCCCAGAAGGGTCAAATGAATGTACATCGCATTTATACGAAAAATCACAAATTTCCAAAATCGACCCAAACAAAAGTGTTTGTTTATAAATCTGCAGCCTGCAATCGCTCACACAGTATCTGTTTGTATTATTACAGAGTCAGGAAACACAGGATCCACTGTGCTATTTCCAGACATTGTTATGTTTACAGCAGCTAAGGGCTGAAGCTATGGGGAGATATATTTTAATGAGGATCCTTGTACTACATATTGTAACCTTTACAAACCTGAAAATAATCACAACGCCATTTGAAAATAGCATACTGGCTCACATTCCTGCCTGACAATAAGAACTGTCTGTGCGGAGCTGCCAATGCTCAGCGACTAAATAAGAAAAACATAACATACAAGTTTGGGATCATTTTGATCATGTTTTGTTTTGGGTAGCACTTAGCAGAAGGTCCCAGGTTCCATTCCTGGACCAGATCAGGGACTTTCCTATTTAAAGGGGCAATTTATCACTGTTCCTGTCTCCATGGAAATATTATTGCTTTGAATGTTCCAGAAATAAGTTGCTAAAAGTATAAAAAATCTGATACTAATCGAAACTAAAATTAGTACTGAAACTAGATACTCATTTGAGCAGGTATCAATACTAAAAAGTTCCATTCACAGGGTATAAATGAACCTTTCCTGAATGTCTTTAGAATGATGTTGATCTGTATCAGAACAAGTATAAGAGCACATAGACTAGTATACACCCATGGAGCACTATGGAACCTACAGGACCACTAAGGCGATGATGAAAGAGTCTTTTATTATCATTGTGGTATTGGAATCGGAGTATTGAGTCTATTCCTTGGTACTGAAATCAAGTTAGACATTTTCGTAAGGGAACACTGGCAGAGTTGTGTGCTTACTTGTGTCCGAGCTCGTGAGCCACAGTGAAGGCCAGAGGCAGCCCCGTGTCCTCACTGATGCTGCAGCTGCGGTGGGGCTGGCACATCCCCGCCACATGAGACAAGCCCAGAGTCTCACACGGAGAGTTCACCGACGCACAGATGTCCTTCCTGCAGCACAGTGACACCAGCTTAGAGTTTTGTTTTTTTTACACAATATTTTTTAATAGGTTTTCAATGAAGAGATTTATAATTAAAGAGCAGATAGTGCACAAAGTATAGAGCAAATGCATTTATACATAAAAATATATACAATTTTAAGAAATAATAATAATAATAATAATAATAATAATAATAATGATAATAAAATACAACAAATACATAAAATAAAAAAATCTAATAATAATAATAATAATAATAATAATAATAATACATTGTAATAAGTAATTGTCACACTCTAATTACACAATAGTTGTTGCCTAAGAAAGTCCATTAAGAGTGTCAACACTGCCTTAGAGTTAGTATTAGTGTTAATTCCACTTAAATATATTTAAATGTGTTTTAGTAAAATGGGTAGTCTAACCTGGACTATAACCAGGCGTCATTTGGTTCAAATACGCTTAGCTGTTTAAAAGTTAAAGGGCCCATATTACACTATTTTCTGATCTATATTATTATCTTGTTTCCTCATCACAAATTTGCCTGGTGTTGTGTTTTGTTTCATTCACACATTTAACACAAAATCCTGGATATTTAGCGTATTTAGAGTTCTTCTCTCAAACAGAAAATACTCCATCTTGTGACGTCATGTGGTAAATTAGAAAGTGCTCCACTATGTTTTTAAACTCCATACACTTTCTCTGGAATCGATTTCACCCCTGGAATTGCCAATCTCTACTGAAGGAGAGGTAAAAGGAGCTGTTCACTTGAAAACTACCACTTCATGACATCACAAGGTGGAACAACTGAGGCTGTTTAACCTCGTCTTTCACTCACAGACACACGAGTTTCTGAGGATTGAGCTGCAGTAAGTGGAGACTCTTCCAAACATGTATCTAATCACACCTGCACACCGTGAGGGTCAAAGGCACAGTCAGTGTAATCTCTCTGCAATGTCTCCGTTTATCTGCGGCTGTCATGCTTTTCTTTAAGTTCCATTTACAACAACATCTCCTCTGACATGAGCTCCACACGACTGACACGCTCACAGCGACAGTCATTAGAGCGAAGATAAGAAGAAAGCAGAGGTCCTATGAGAGCTCCAGACTGACGAGAGGAGGAGAGGAGGAGGAGCAGAGGAGGAGAGGAAAGGAGGAACAGAGGAGGAGAGAAGAAGAAAAGGAGAGGAGGAGGAGAAGAGAAGGAGAAGAGGAGGAGCAGTAGAAGAGGAGGAGGAGAGGAGGAGCAGAGGAGAAGAGGAAAGGAGGAGCAGAGGAGGAAAGAAGTAGGAGAGGAGAGGAGGAGGAGTAGAGGAGGAGGAGAGGAGGAGCAGTAGAGGAGAGGAGGAGCAGAGGAGAGGAAGAGCAGAGGTGGAGCAGTGGAGGAGAGGAGGAGGAGCAGAGGAGAAGAGCAGAGGAGGAGCAGAGGAGGAGAGGAGAGGAGGAGAAAAGGAGCAGACAAGAGGAAGAGTAGAGGTGGAACAGAGGAGGAGAAGAAAAGGAGATGAAGAGCATAGGAGACGAGATAAAGCAGAGCAGCAGAGGAGAGGAAGAGGAGAGGATTAACGGAGGTGGAGCAGGACGAGAGGAGAAGAAGAGGAGGGGAAGGAGAGGAGGAAAGGAAGAACAGAGGGGGAACAGAGCAGAAGAGAGGCGAGGAAGAGGACGAGCAGCAGTGGAACAGAGGAGGAGCAGAGGAGGAGCAGAGGAGGAAAGGTAGAGCAGAGGAAGAGAGGAGTATAGGAGGAGAGGAGAAGCAGAGGTGAGGTCATGGTCACTTGTAAAGCTTTTAAAGATGAAGATGTTGGATTCTTAAAACGGCCATTCCTACTGCTGAGGTCTACAAACATGAGCACTCACTGTCAAAGAGAACCACGCTTCTTATCGTCCATGTTCCCGCCCCTCAGCACACACGTCCATGTCCCTCAGCACACACGTCCAAGTCCCTCAGCACACACGTCCATGTCCCCGCCCCTCAGCACACGCGTCCATGTTTCTCAGCACACACATCCATGTCCCCGCCCCTCAGCACACACGTCCATGTCCCTCAGCACACACATCCATGTCCCCGCCCCTCAGCACACATGCTCATGTCCCCGCCCCTCAGCACACATGTCCATGTCCCCGCCCCTCAGCACACATGTCCCCGCCCCTCAACACACATGTCCATGTCTCTCAGCACACACGTCCATGTCCCCGCCCCTCAGCACACATGTCCATGTCCCCGCTCCTCAGCACACATGTCCCCGCCCCTCAACACACATGTCCATGTCTCTCAGCACACACGTCCATGTCCATGTCCCTCAGCACACACGTCCATGTCCCCGCCCCTCAGCACACACGTCCATGTCCCTGCCCCTCAGCACACACGTCCATGTCCCCGCCCCTCAGCACACGCGTCCATGTCCCTCAGTACACACATCCATGTCCCCGCCCCTCAGCACACGCGTCCATGTCCCTCAGCACACACATCCATGTCCCCGCCCCTCAGCACACGCGTCCATGTCTCTCTGCACACACGTCCATGTCCCTCAGCACACACATCCATGTCCCTCAGCACACACGTCCATGTCTCTGAGTACACACGTCCATGTTCCTCAGCACACACGCCCATGTCCCTCAGCACACACGTCCATGTCCCTGCCCCTCAGCACACACGTTCATGTCCCTCAGCACACACGTCCATGTCCCTCAACACACGCGTCCAAGTCCCTCAGCACACACGTCCATGTCCCCGCCCCTCAGCACACGCGTCCATGTTTCTCAGCACACACATCCATGTCCCCGCCCCTCAGCACACACGTCCATGTCCCTCAGCACACACATCCATGTCCCCGCCCCTCAGCACACATGCTCATGTCCCCGCCCCTCAGCACACATGTCCATGTCCCCGCCCCTCAGCACACATGTCCCCGCCCCTCAACACACATGTCCATGTCTCTCAGCACACACGTCCATGTCCCCGCCCCTCAGCACACATGTCCATGTCCCCGCCCCTCAGCACACATGTCCCCGCCCCTCAACACACATGTCCATGTCTCTCAGCACACACGTCCATGTCCATGTCCCTCAGCACACACGTCCATGTCCCTGCCCCTCAGCACACACGTCCATGTCCCTGCCCCTCAGCACACACGTCCATGTCCCTCAGTACACACATCCATGTCCCCGCCCCTCAGCACACGCGTCCATGTCCCTCAGCACACACATCCATGTCCCCGCCCCTCAGCACACGCGTCCATGTCTCTCTGCACACACGTCCATGTCCCTCAGCACACACATCCATGTCCCTCAGCACACACGTCCATGTCTCTGAGTACACACGTCCATGTTCCTCAGCACACATGCCCATGTCCCTCAGCACACATGTTCATGTCCCTCAGCACACACGTCCATGTCTCTCTGCACACATGTCCATGTCTCTCAGTACACACGTCCATGTCTCTCAGCACACACATCCATGTCCCTCAGCACACACGTCCATGTCTCTGAGTACACACGTCCATGTCTCTCAGCACACGCATCCATATCCCCGCCCCTCAGCACACGCGTCCATGTCCCTCAGCACACACATCCATGTCCCCGCCCCTCAGCACACGCGTCCATGTCTCTCTGCACACACGTCCATGTCCCTCAGCACACACATCCATGTCCCTCAGCACACACGTCCATGTCTCTGAGTACACACGTCCATGTTCCTCAGCACACACGCCCATGTCCCTCAGCACACACGCCCATGTCCCTGCCCCTCAGCACACACGTCCATGTCCCTCAGCACACACGTCCATGTCTCTCTGCACACATGTCCATGTCTCTCAGTACACACGTCCATGTCTCTCAGCACACACATCCATGTCCCTCAGCACACACGTCCATGTCTCTGAGTACACACGTCCATGTCTCTCAGTACACATGTCCATGTCCCTCAGCACACATGTCCATGTCTCTCAGCACACACGTCCATGTCTCTCTGCACACATGCCCATGTCTCTCAGTACACACGTTTATGTCCCTCAGCACACACGTCCATGTCTCTGAGTACACACGTCCATGTCTCTGAGTACACACGTCCATGTCTCTCAGTACACACGTCCATGTCCCTCAGCACACACATCCATGTCCCCGCCCCCCCAGCACACACGTCCATGTCCCCGCCCCCCCAGCACACACGTCCATGTCCCTCACCACACATGTCCATGTCCCTCAGCACACACGTCCATGTCTCTCAGCACACACGTCCATGTCTCTCTGCACACACGTCCATGTCCCTCAGTACACACGTCCATGTCCATGTCCCTCAGCACACACGTCCATGTCCCCGGCCCTCATGCGTTACCTGGTGAGTAGAACAGCGACGTCGTGGTGAAGCGGGTGGTCGTCTCCCTTCACATTCAGACTTTTCTGCCACTTACAGAAGCTGTTGAGGCTGTTGTCTGCGTGGTGTGTGATCTTTAGATCCTCCTGCACAAAGGAGCACACACACACACGCACACACACGCACACACACGCACACACACACACACACACACACACACACACACACACACACACACACACACACAGTCAATTAAAGCCACAGATATAGAGGCATGATTAAACACCAAACACTGCTGCACACTTCACTACATACAAAAACTAAATATATGGTTATGTATAATGTGTTATGTGAAATCAAAGTACAAATATATAATTGAAAAAGTCTACTTGGTAAAACAACAATGTGTTTTTAAATCAGACCTATTCTGCAAGATGGACTTTTCAGACCTATTAACCATTGTATAATAGTTTCATTCTCAGTGACCCTCTGAAGTTGTATTTGGAGTGATCACTGCTACATGTACGATTCGACAGCGTTGCATAGTCATTTTGGTACAAATTAAATAAAATATCTGACAGCATGCTGCGCTTTGTTGTGATGACACTTACATTGCTTCCATTGGGCACCACAGTTTTCTAATGCGTAAGTCAGCGGACTCAATATTGTCAATTAAAATGTCAAATTGTAACACATTGATTATAACTATGTAGCAGACACAAGTGCAATAAAACTGCTTAAATTTTCTTGTGATATCAATTATTGCATTAGTCAGTACTGTGATGTTGTTATTATTTCGATATACTGTAAGGTCCAAACACCCATTTCCAATTCCAAGAACAAATTCTATATCACAGGTTAAGTTGTGTGTCTTCAGTTGCCGTTTGTCACTTTTCACAATGTATACATGTAAAAAGGATATGGTGTATGCCTACTATAGCCTGGAGCTGAGAGCGTGAGTCATACTCTGATAACTGAATACTCTAGAAGTACAGTGTAGATGGAAGAAGAACAAAAGAAACACAAGCCCTCTGCAGTCACCTCCTCCTCCTCCAGGAGAATGAGACGCACCACCACGATGTTGATGGCGTTCCCAATACTGGCGTCTCTGTACAGACCTGACACCTGAAAACACAGGAGGAAAGGCGTGATTCTCCCAGTGGGATTTGAAACATTCTATATCCGTTTAGATTTACGTAGACTGAAGAAGACAGCGCAGATACATTTGGATCAATTCTGTGCTCAAATAGGCTTCAGAACCTAGTGAATAAACTTGATAATGATAAAAAGTATCTGTTTGTAACCTGATTTTAATGAGCAGGGTTTGAAAATGCTGCATTTGTCAAATTAACCTATTAATATGTTTTATATTAATGTTCTCTGTGTTTCCCCTTCAGAGCTCTGTCACAGCACAATCAGTGTGCATCCTGCTAATGAAACTACTGCACATCACATCAGGTTTGTCAGGTTATAGTGTAGATATAGACAGATTCTTTGTTCCCATACATAATGCATAGGAGCCCAGAAGTAGTTATGGGGCCAATAAATAAATGTGGCCAAAACTCTTGGTCAAAGCCTGATCTCTCAGATCTGAGAGGCTCTGCAAGGCTGGGCCTGGTTAGGACTTGGATGGAGACCACCGGGATTATCAGGTGGCACAGTTGTGTCGTAAGGCAAGACACTTCGCCCACTTAGTATGAATGTTCTGTGGGCTCAGAGGGACGGATGGTGCAGACTGGCAGCCTCACTGCCGTCAGTCTGCCCCAGGGCAGCTGTGGCTACAATAGTTGCTTACCACCACTGGATATGGAGAGCATGAGCAAATGAAGAATGCAGCAAATCGTAAAGTGAATTTGAGCATCTGGAAAAGTGCTGTATAAGACTAATGCTTTATTATTATTATTATTACAAAATTAGTAAATTAACCTTAATGATATGGGCATATAGTTCTTGCAGACATGCTAATAAAAATGAAAATGTATTTGTTTACAGAATATTTAATTTTGACAGCATCATTTCCTCATTGCCTCCTTGATTCCAGCTACAAAAATATACAATTGTTTTTGCTGGCACTGCAGAAGATAGTTCCAGCCAAGAGTGTCCATACGGGGCTGTCCCCGTTCATCTGGAGCTCACAGGACTATAAGCGGATGTGAGACAGAATGCCTGCTTCCTCTGTGTACAGCATTGTGTTACTCCTGATGCCCTCTGTGCCACTCAAATCCTTTTCCTGAGGATCTGTGCAGGGTATGTCCAGAGGAAACTCCAGCTCTGAGGTCACACTGGAGAGGCTCATCACTGTAAAGAAACAGTGACAGTTCTGTTCTACTGAACACATGTGTGCCATGTTCAGAAGAAATCATTAAAGGGTCTAGATTACCCCATTTTATGATCTGTCCTAATGTTGTTTCCTCATCACAAACACACCTGGAGCTGTGTTTTTGTTTGATGCACACATTTAACACACAAACCCTGCAGATTTAGGATGAGCACTTCTCTCAAACTGAAAACACTCTTTTCCACCATGTGATGTCATGTGGTAATACAGGAAGTGCTTCACTGTTTTTAAACTCCACACACCTTCATTAAAATCATTTGGATAATTTCAGCCCTGGGATCTCTACTGAACAAAAGGTAAAAGGAGCTGTTCACTTGAAAACTACCACTTCATGACATCACAAGGTGGAACAGAGCTTTTTGAGCTTTGGAGATGTAGACAGACTAATAATAAAGTGTTACTCAAACATGTTATTAAAATTAAAAAAAAAAGAAAAATAAGATTGTTGTTCAGTATTTCAAAACTGGGAACAAGGTATTTTTTGCAATAAATAATTTATATGCTTTTTAGCAAAGCAGCTCCCGCGCGCGCTCTGTAGCTGTGCATTTATGCGTAACGTGGACGTGTCATACTTGGATTTTTTGTATCTTGCCTGAAATCTCCAAATCACTCATGAAAAACACGCTTTTTAAGAAAGTTTGTGAATAAATAAGCATGGATCATGCTGGGAGTCTGCCTGTGTCATCGTGAGCGCACCCTCATCTCTCCTGTGCACTGCAGCAGGTGAAAACAAATCCATGAAGGCACGTGGCTTGCCTCGTTCACGCTGGATACGTTATTTCATTGATACGCTGTGGACAAACTGTACAAAATGTAGGTGCTCATCAGCACGGAAAACAGCACGCTCCTTCTCTATTTCTCTTCTCTTCCTCAAGTTGGTAATGTCATCTTCCATTTTGATGAGGCGGATTAAATGCAATATAAAAAAGAACGAAGAAGATGATGTAGTTGTTTCGGCGCATAGCGGCGGCAGGCCAAGAATCTCTGTGCTCACAAGCCTGAGGCCTGAGTACTGTTTGCCTCCCCTGGTGAGCTTTTTACTGAGGTTTTATGATTGATCTGCGAGCCTGAACACATTACAGAAATACATTTCATATATTATAAAGATTCCGGAAAGACAGAGCATATAATCAGAGAGTTTGAGGGCCATTTATCGGCAATATACAGTGGGTTAGCCAACTTAGCCACTTTGCTAGGGATCGAGCGGCTGGAGGCACTGGAGGCTGGTGCCTCACGGTGCACCTTCTCCTTGCATTTGATCGGGACAAACGAAAATTCTGCCATATTCAATTATTGAAACAAGAAAAAAAAAACATTTCTTCGACTGGAGAAGGGGTTAATAATAAATACATACAAGCTGATATTTATTATTTTTTATTTGAATTTATAATAAATCCTTTCTTCTTTTCATGATTGACAAGGGAGGCACTGCCTCCCCTGCCTCCTCTGACCGCACGTCACTGATTTTGCCTAATGTAAGAAAGAACTGTACATCACAGATAAACTGATGTACTGTGAGAGCATGAAGAGTAAGGAGGAGGGGCAGAGGAGGAGCAGAGGAGGAGCAGAGGAGGAGAAGAGGACAAAAGGAGAGGAGGAGGAGAGGAGGAGCAGAGGAGGAGGAGAGGAGGAGCAGAGGAGGAGGAGGAGAGGAGGAACAGAGGAGGAAGAGAGGAGGAGCAGAGGAGGAACAGAGGAGGAGGAGAGGAGGAGCAGAGGAGGAGGAGAGGAGGAGGAGAGGAGGAGGAGGTCGTGCACGTCCATTCCTTGTTTCTACTGCTGGCCACTGCAAACACGCCCTCACTCTTCAAACCCTGTCAAAGATTCTGAACATCACAACTTTAATGGTTAAATTAAAGGCCCACAGGTCACTTTTCTGATTTCTTCTTATCTCCATAGAGATGGATTCTTAGATTGTACAGTAACGATAAGAGAAGACCAGCGACTCCAGGTAGAGGTCTTCAGGAAGCCCACACACACCGATCAATATCTGCTTTTTGATTCACACACCCACTTCAGCACAAACTGGGAGTCATTCGGACATTACAACACAGGGCCCAAGTGGTTCCTACAAGCGCAGAGGGAAAGGTGAAAGAAGAACAACATGTGCAGAAAGCCCTCTCCGTTTGTGGATATCCTAAATGGGCTTTCAATAAAACGAAGAGAGCAAAGAAACAGGACAACAGAGAACCAGAACCCAGGAGAAGGGGTGTAACTATTCCTTACCTGGCTGGCGTTTCCGAAAAACTACAGAGGATCTTCAGACAACATGAAATCCCAGTCTATTTCAAACCCACAAACACTTTAAGACAAAAACTGGTCCATCCTAAGGACAAAACTCCGAGCCACAAACAAAGCAATGTGGTCTACTCCATTCAGTGTAGTGAAGACTGCAGTGAGCGCTACATTGGAGAAACAAAACAGCCACTTCACAAAAGGATGTATCAACACAGACGGGAAAACCAGGGTGGGACGCAATCTGCCGTACATCTCCACCTAAAAGTCACGGGCCACTCCTTTGAGAACAGTGAGGTCCAGATCTTGGCCAGAGAAAAGAACTGGTTTGAGAGGGGAGTTAAAGAAGCTATTTTTGTCAAGAAAGAGAATCCTTCTCTGAACAGAAATGGAGGTCTCAGACATCATTTGTCTCCCATCTATAACTCTATCCTCAAACCTAAATCAAAACAAACAGAGAAAACAATGGGACTAGCCAGGACATGTCCAGAGGTGTGAAAATCACCCATCAGAATCAGAATCAGAAAAGCTTTTATTGCCATTGTCAGTGAACACAATTCACAGACTAGGAACTTGCTTTGGTGATGAGGTGCAACATAGAACACTGAATAGTAATATAATAATAATATATGGCCATATAATAATATATGACCCTGAATGGTTATGCTAACTACTCCCCCACTCCCACTCCATATTGAATAGACACACCTAACTAACAGAAACTGTAAATAAATATGTGTTGTCTCAGAGTAATTTTCATTGTAATTAAGCTCCTCCCTTCAGGCAGATATAAAGCAGTGTCCACCAGCATCTGACCAGAACTGAAGAAGCAGCTTGGATGAGCTGCGAAACGTATTCGACCAAATAAACTCTGTCCAGTTGACAAATTAAATTTGTCCTTTTGCTATGGATTCTACCTGGTCAACTGAGGGATTCTACACACATGGAGATGGATTGTTAGCTATTCACCTATACAGGGCTAAATTTTTCATTGGGCTGTGGCCTTTAGGCTGGAGGTGCACAATGTGCCACCACAGTGAACACAGTTTGGGGTCACATAAAATCCTGAATCCAGAACACTGGGTTAGCAGTATTGTTCAGTACAAGGCTCTGCCCACAAGCCTACATCACCCATGCTCCCACACAATTCTCCATAAATATACAAAAGCATGGTACAAAACACACACAGTACTAGTTGACAAACCTGATGCGATGTGCAGTAGTTTCATTAGAGGGATGCACACCGATTGTGTTGTGATAGCGCTCTGAAGGGGGAGTGACTTACAATGAAGAGCAAAGGGATGGGGGACTCAGAGCACGATAAATAAAAGGGAAACTTAAATTTAAAAGGTAACATGTTACGTAATATGTTACGTGTTAGCAGTTAACAGTGTATAGAAGTGTAATACCCTCTCTTTAATAAGTGCAAGACTAAGATGAGCACCAGACCAAGAGCCGACATGAAAACATGAATCACACGGTTTTGTGTCAGATGCTCATTGTTGTAAGTGAAGGTTACAAACACTATTGTCTGTGTGAAGGGAAACAGCTTGAACAGATCATTACATCTCAGCATGTGGCCTTTGTTATAGTAACATTGTTTTATTATTGTGAAAACATGTGACAAAACACGTGTGCAGAGCATACGAGGATGTGGAGATCAATCCAGTCTATAAATAACATTGGACAAGTTTAAACGTCCTATATTACGCAAAACTGACTCTTGTGAACTTTCAGCCATGTTCTAATGCTGTTATCTCCTCAAAAACAGACCTGGAGTTGTGTTTTGTTTCATTCACACATGTTTGAGTAAACCTTAATTATTAGTGTGTACATTTCGAAAGCTCAAAATGCTCTTTTCCACCTTGTGATGTCATGAAGCAGTAGTTTTCAAGTGAACAGCTCCTTTTACCTGTTGTTCAGTAGAGATTGGCAATTCCAGAGCTGAAATGATCCAAATGATTGTAGTGAGGGTGTACGGAGTTTAAAAACACAATGAACCACTTCCTGTATTACCACATGACATTGCAAGGTGGAACAGTGTTTTCCATTTTAGAATTAAATATCCAGGGTTTGTGTGTGAATGAAACAAATCAAAACTCCAGGTATGTTTTTGATGAAGAAACAACATTATAACATAGATCAGAAAATAGCGTAATATTGGCTCTTTAAAGCAAAAAAAAAAAAAAGGTCAGAGAACTACAAATATCACCACAAAAAAAAAAAAAAAAAGTCCCTTTTACAGGGCAGAAATGAAAGGGGACATTATTGCCTTGCCTAGAATATTCCATAGCATAGCATTATACCTATGGCGACAAGTGACCCCACTCAAAGCACATTTTTCACATTTTGGGGCAATAAACGCACCTGTAAAGGCAAGATGTAGAAAGTGTAATGCCATACAGTGGAACATTCCAGGCAAAGCAATAAGATGAAGCATGTGTCGGACCTCCCACCAGAAAAGTTCCACATTGCACCTTTATGTTAAGATGAGAGAGACAAAAGAGAAGCAGTGCCGAGCAGCCGACTCACGATGTTCATGATGGCCAAGACGTATCCCTCCACAGCCTTGCTCCCGTGGTACTCCACCATCTTGTGATCCGCCACCACCAGCGTCTCCACCCAGCGCTCCAAGCTGACGGAGCGAGGGTGGATACGACGAGTCCTCCTCTGCCTCTGCTCCCAGCGCTCCCTCTGCCGCTCCAGCCTGTCCAGTGACACTGAGGAGAGAGGAGAGGGAAGGCCTGCTTTAAGGGTGCTTCCTGAAGGACTACTTTAGTGCACGTTTGAGCCACAGGTGTCAGATGTCACAGTGTTTTACCCTGCGCAAGTGTAAAACTGCACGTTTTGGACACATATTTTTGAGAATGTATTATGCCCAGGTTAAAAAAGGCTGTTCATTTGTGCTTTGAAATTGACTTTGGAAATCTTGGTGTTTGCCATGGTCAGCCTGTACAGACGGTCAGTATATGTCCATTCAGCTGGTTAGTTTCACTGTAGTCCTGTTTCAAGTGCCCAAAAATATCCAGTCCGATCCTCTTTCCCACTGACAAACACAGAGCCAGTGTCCTTATGGAGTTGAAAATGAGGCGTTAGTTTACAATCTCTACAATTATGAATGTTTTTAAAATGTGCTGTGCAAACTGAATGTTAAGGTAAGATAAACTCTTATTGACTCCAAATGGACAAATGTGTCTTGCACATCCAGGCCAAAAGAAAACGGCATTATACATGCGGTAATCACGTCCACATTCACACCGACTATTACACAATCCCTTCATGGCCTTAAAGTACACTTCTGTTGCACTCTCCCACGCAGTCTAAAAGTGCAGTTAAAAACTGCACTATTCTCCATATGTTCTCAAGTAAAGTCTGTACATCCACTGTAGCATTTCCCAAAGGGCCTAAAAGTGCACTTAATATTGCACTTCTTCCGATTGTCCCTATAACATGACCTGTTTCAACATCATATCCTCACATACCTCTAAGCCCACACGATCCACTGTAGCTGGCTGCCCTGGTGCCTGGAGCTGCAGATGGGGTAAGGGAAGCATGAGCAGATGGGGAAGAGCGGGCAGATGGGACGTCATGGCGTCTGTAGATGGCGTGGGCCTGGGCTGCGGTCCCTTCCTGGTCGGACTGCTCCAGAGGCTCCATGAAAAACTCCTCTTCAGAAAACTTAAACATCCCTGTCTAAAGAAAAGCACATACATGAGCAAAACATAAATAAATAAATAAATAAATAAATAAATAAATAAATAAACAAAAAACAGAACAATATTTTTTCCTCACATTATTCAGCACTGGTGACTTTTTAAATACATTTTTGTGCACACACATTTTCATTTGTCATTTAGAAGTTTGATTTGTAGAGATAGCTTTGTAATTTTTTAGGTAAATTTTGTTACTGATTTGATGTCATTGGTAAATAAGTGGCCTGTCAAATCCAGACTGATCTGTCTGTATTTTTTATACAGAGAGAGATCAGTGTTTATTTCAGTGATACATGTGAAAGGAGCTCATTGGTCAGCATCATTTACAAACAAAATGACATCTCTCTGACCTCAGATGAACAGAGTTTTGTGTTTTGCTCATTGATTCTACAGAAATATTTTTTAGTCCTATGCAATATTTCTTTCTTTTCTTTTTTTCCTCATGAGCAGCCATGTTTGTTTTGATACAGATGGACCTTGTATGTCCCTGATTAATCCACCTGTCAATCACACGCATCTGAAGTTGGGGAGATTCATCAATGACCAGACCCACATCTGTGTAAAGTCTTGGAGAAGGATCCTGGGTAATTAAATACTGTATATCTACTGGTTATATCACTGATGATGTGTTCAGGTGCATGTCTAGAAGATGTATTTAAGAATTATCTATTCTGGCATTCAGGAATCGTCTGGTTGACAACCAGGAATAGTCTGGTCACTACTGGAGAAACAGTTGACAGCTTGGAAAGACAGCGGCATAAAGAGAGTGAGCTTCTTTCATTGTCAAGCCATTTAGCTTCACCAAAAGGCTGCTGGGACAGAATAGAGAGGGGAAGCTGGTTTGCTTGAAGGAGGAAATGGACAGGTAACATCTGAGTGGCACAAGCTGGAGGTGGGAATAATCACAGGCTGCACCATATCTGTGACCCTGTTCGCACTGGCAATGGACATGATAGTCAAGTCAGCAGAACCAGAGGGCCGGGAGCCCCGGAGCCAGGCAGGGATCTGACAACCTGACCTCTGTGTCTGTCTGTGCAAGGTTGTAGGTGGATCCTCCAAGGGTTGGAAAAACTCATCCGGTGAGCACGGAGTCCCGATCACTAGTGCTGAAAAAAGGCAAGGTCACTAACAGGTTTCAGTTCAACATCGAAGGAGCACTCATACCATCAGTTACAGAGCAGCCAGTGAAGAGTCTGGGCAAAGTCTTTGACTGCAGTCTTCAAGTCTTCGCTTCTATTCCTTCCAGCCTGCCAGGACCTGGACAACTGGTTAAGATCAATAGGCCAGTCTGGCCTTCCAGACAAGTTTAAAGCACAGATTTACCAGCATGGAGTATTGCTGAGAATACTCTGGCCGCTACTTGTCTACAAAGTCTGGTGACTCTTGAGAGGAAGGCCAGCAGCTGTCTCAGGAGATGGTTGAAGGTGCCCAGAAGCCTCAGCAACACTGCCCTCTATGGGAACACCATTAAGCTCTGTTTGCCCTTGAAATCGCTAGAGGAGGAGTTCAAGGTGACATGGACACGAGAGGTGCTGATGTACAGAGATTCTGATGACCCAAAGGTGGCCCAAGCAGGAGTTGGGGTGAAGACTGGCAGGAAGTGGAGTTCTCTATGCAGAGGCTCAACTGCAGCACAAAGAACTTGTGGGAGTGGTTGCCCATGGCAGGACGGGCCTAGGGATGTTTCCCACTCCACCTCGGCACAAGGAGTGCAGTGAGAATGAAAAGTGCTCGAACAGAATGAGGTTAGTGCTGCAGCTGAGGAAAAGAGGTTAAGCAGAGCAGCTGGTCTGGGACAGCAGGGGGCCTGGACTAGGTGGGAGCAGGCCATGGAGCGTAAGGTCACCTGGACGGAGCTCTGGCAAAGCGAGCCGCACCGTATTGCTTTCCTGATCCAGGCAGTGTACGACGTCCTTTCTGTTTATCTGGGGGGAAGGTGGACACCCCAGCCTGCCAACTGTGTCCTGCAAAGGGAACTCTGGAGCACATCCTGAGCTCCTGTTCAACAGCACTCAGCCAAGGTCGTTACACCTAGCGCCACAACCAGATTCTGAAGCCAATAGCAGATGCCATCAACAAACCGACCAGCAGTTGCAGCAAAGTGCATTATTCCACTCGCACCATCGCATTTGTCAAGAAAGGAGAGCAGCCAAAAGCAGGAAAAAAGGTGGCAACAGGGATCTTGGCTTCAGCCAAAGATTGGAGAAGCAACTGAGATTCCCTCAGCACACTGTCAGCACCACCCTGAGGCCAGACAACTTGGTGGTCTCAGAGAGCACCAAGAACGTCGTAATCATGGAGCTGACAGTGCCGTGGGAGGACCGCATGGAAGAGGCCCATGAAAGAAAGAGGTCCAAGTATGAATAGCTGACCATCGACTGCTGAAGTCAGGGCTGGAAGGCAAAATGCATGCCCATTGAGGTTGGCTGCAGAGGATTCGTGGGCTACTCACTCCACAGAGACCTCGGTGCATTGGGCTTAGCAGGAACAACAAGGAGCAGAGCCATCAAAGATACCACTGAAGCAGCCGAGAAAGCCTCGAAATGGCTCTGGATCCGGAGAGGAGAACATGAGAGCAAGCAAGTGCTACCTGAACACAAGTTACTGCCTGATCAGCCGTGGCTGGGTCGCCTGGCTCAGGGCGTCTGATGTTGAAAGACCCAAAACACCCGATGACCCCAGGTTACATCACTGATGATGTGTTCAGGTGCATCTCTAGAAGATGTATTTAAGAACTATCTCCATGGAAATGAAATGGTCTTAAATGTATACATCTGTGTGGAGACATACTGTAATAACCATAAATAACCTGAGGAGAATGATTATACTCAAGTGTATGTATTGAGTGCATTTATTGATTTGTGCTTCTCCAGTATTACACGTTTGTATCTTCACTGCTGGTTCTTTACGTTACAGTGCTGCAGAGAGAAGATCATACAGTCTGTCAGACTATAGCGTTATGAATACTGAAGTGCCCCTGGCACAGGCTGCACACATAAAATCACGTATGACTGTCATTAAATCCATGCACATGTTCAGGCATGTCAGGAGTGAAGTGCTTCCTGTTACCATGGAGACAAGCAGGTGACGCCACCACCAAGTAACAGACCAGATCAGTGGACAGGTTAATACAGTAACAAAGAATATTTGAAATTAATTATCTTTGCAAAATAAAACAACAATAAACAAAAGTTCCATAGTGCACCTTTATAATATGATGTATTCATCCTTTCACAGCAAACACTTACAGACCTGATGCATGAAAAGACTTAAAGGAACCATATGAACTGTAAACAAAAAACTCATAAAAACATGTTCAAATATAGCTTTTACCGATAACAATTGTAATGCTGATTGATTCTTAATTACAAAAACAATTCTATATTCCTATATTACACAAAATTGACTCTGTGAGCTTTAAGCCATGTTATAATGGCTTAATGAGGTTGTTAGCTCCCTAAAAACCGGCCTGGAGTTGTTTCATTCACACATGTTTGAGTAACTCTTTATTATTAGTCTGTCTATATCTGTGAAGCTCAAAATGCTGTTCCACCTTGTGATGTCACAAAGCTATAGTTTTCAAGTTAACAGCTCATTTTAGCTTTAGTTTAGTAGAGATCCAAATTATCCTAATGAAGGTGTATGAAGGAGCGGGACAATGGTTTCTGTTTGAGATGCAGGATTTGTGTGTTAAACATGTGTGAATGAAACAAAACACAGCTCCAGGTCTGTTTGTGATGAGGAAAAAACATTCTAACATGGCTCAAAGGTCACAAGTGTCAATTTTGTATAATATAAGACCTTTAAACCAACAGGACTTCAGAAAAACATAGCATCAGAAAAAGAGCATAATAGGGGCCCTTTAAACCTCAAATGCCTCTCTCTGATCTGAATGGTCACTACCTAAACTCCAGCACCTGCAGCCAAACATGAGTCAGTGCTAGTGCAGCCTCTGCAGCTTAGGGAGGGAATTCTGGAGGTTTTGAGCTTTCACACAAGGAATGGCATTTCCATGTAGCCTACAAAGAAAAAAAAAAAAAAAAACATGGACTCTATCTGCAAGTTTAGGCACTGGCAACCCAGGTTCAGTAGTGATTGTAGTAGGCTACTGTTAAAACTCCAGGCTACATACAGTTCCTTTAAGAGCTCTTTTGTACTTATGTCTGTTAGGCTCCTGAAAAAGCATAAATAACTGCTGTGAACTGCTGAATTGTGCCTTGTATCCTGTAAAATGTGTATGTTTTTTAAGTGTGCTAAAATCTCAAACTTTTGTGATACTAAATAAAATACAGTATCGTTATCGTGGACTGCAGTATCGAGTATTTTTTTGTTATATTTTATAAAATTATTTTGTGACAGTGCTGCAGTTTTGACATTTGTTCAGAAAAAGGAAACTTGTTCATGCGTTACACTTCACATATTCACAATTTTAATGGTTATGACTCGTTTATTTCATGTGGTTTAACGCAGAAATACTGCTGTCAAAATGTGTTTGGTTCTTAAAAATAGTGATTGATATATTGCAGTATATCATGTGCAGTATCTATCTATCGCCATATTGTGATAATAACGCATCGTGAGCCAGGTATCGGGTATCGTATCGAATCATGACTGACCCTGCCATTCCCGGCCCTATAGCGCAGTGTTGGTGGAGGCATGGGTGGACAGGCAAAGACAAATTTCCCACAAGAGGCACGGTAAAGAAAAGGTTGAATGGTGCCCTGTTATTAGTGTTCATAAATCGTGTGGAAATGACACGGTAAAAACATAATAGACCTGTGACACCGGACACATTAGTGACTCATAAATACTGATAATTGCAGCTTAGTGCTTGGACAGAGAGCTTACAAAAATGAAGGCCATACATAAGTGAGTCTACTGAGAATCCTTTACTTGTAGAATGACATCAAAACATATAGCCCTAACTGTGGCTTCTGTTATATCAGTGACAAACCACATTAGCTTACCAGCAGCTTTCACTGTCTACACACTACTCCTGTTACTCTAGCTGAGGTTCACTTTGTTCACGTTGGCTCATAATGAAGGTCTGCTTAATTAACTTAGGGTGACCAGACATCCCATTTCCCCAGGACAGGCCCCGTTTTGAGCCTTGTGTCCCCTGTCCCAGTGGATTTATCCATAACCATTGATTTGTCCCATTTTTATATAAGAAATGTCCCTGGTGTCCCTATTTTAGGCATAAACTGTCATTTGTTTAGGTAAAATACAGAAAAGCGTGCTTAAAAGAAAAAAAATGTGACTATACTGTCACATATTAGTCGTGAATGGGACGAGTGCAGAACAATTTTCCTTAATTACGCACTTGATTCACAATTTTATTATTACCAACCTCCACAAACCGGGGGTGTCCTAGTTTTTTATTTTGAAAATCTGGTCACCCTAAATGAACTTACCTTATGGTGGTGACATCTGCATTAGCATCTGCTTTAGCTCCATGCGCATGCAGTGAGATCATGTGAGGAGAAGACCACTCACAACCAATCAATAAAACGAATTTGCTGGTGGTATGACCATTGTTGGGTGCATAACAAAGAGTAATAAAGCTGCCAGATAAGAGGTCCTGACACTGACTACCTGGTGCAAAGACAGTGACCTGCACCTAAACACAAAGAAAACTAAAGAAATAATCATTGATTTAAGGAAAAAAAAAACAAAAAAAAATGCATCATCACAATGCCCTCTGCATCAATGAAGGAGAAGGGTCCCAAATTATCAAAGTATCTGGGTGTGCACATCAGTGATGATTTCACCTGGAGCCTAAACACCTCCAGCATTATAATGCATGCCCTGCAAAGACAGTTTTTTGGGGGAACTCTCTGCCACAATAGGCTCTCCCAGAGGCTGCTGATCAACCTCTACCTATGTACCATCGAAAGCATTCTGACATCAAAAGCATTCTGACCTGTAACGAGTGGTGAGAACAGCTGAGAGGGTGGTGGGCTCCTCTCTGCCAGACCTGGCCACCATCTCCTCCTCATGTCTCCTCACACGGCCCTCCAACATCCTGCAGGACACCTCACACCCTGGGAACAGCCTCTTCTGTATTCTCCCTTCAGGAAGACTTCAAACACCCCTCACACACACAAACAGGCTGCGCAACAGCTTCTACCCACGAGCAGTGGACAGGCTCCAGGAGCACAGGCATTATAAAAGGCCTGAAGGGACACTGTGCAGTCATCTACGTATTTATCTATTGAATGTGTTTTTATTGGTTTGGATCTGAGAAGGTACTTGTATTTATTTATTTTTACGTTTGTCATATTTTGTACAATGACAATCTAATCTAATCTATACAATACATGAAAATAAATTGGCTCAAAGTGAAAAATGAAGTGGTAGCGTACATTCACAGTGGCTTTGGGTGGTGCTGTTTTCAGAGTTGCCACTGTTACTGTAGGATTCCACACCACCAGACTGTTCAAAAATGAAAAACATATTTAATTTGTGTGACAGGAGAGACGTTTATGCCTACCTGTACCTGCTTGTAGTGCCAACGGAACCACCTTTGGGTAACATTATAAACTAATAGGGGAAATTGTCTGGATTGTTGAAAAAAACAAAAAAAAAAACAAAAAAAAACAACAAAAAAAAAAAACATGCACACATTAACGTGGTGAAATTCAGCATTAACCCAAGTTAATGCTTCCACAATATTTAAAAATTTTGTGAGTCAGGGACCAGTCAGGGACTGGAGGGGGTCCAGTTTGGGGACCACAGGATCTCATCTCTTCATCAAGAGCACTGGGCTAGTTTGAGCCAAGTGTGAAGCAGCTGGGATAAGAATCAGCTCCTCCAAATCCGAGACCAAATCCGCCTTCTTCAGGTGGTGGAGAGTCCTGCCTCAAGTGGAGGAGTTCAAGTATCTCGGGGTCTCATTCACGAGTGAGGGGAGGATGGAGAGTGAGATTGACAGGTGGATCGGTGCAGCGTCTGCTGTGATGTGGTCACTGTATCGGACTGTTGTGGTGAAGAAGGAGCTGAGTCCAAAGGCAAAGCTCTCCTGAATCTACGCTCCTACCCTCATCTATGGTCATGAGCTTTGGGTAATGTATGAAAGGACAAGATCGAAATGAGTTTCCTCTGAAGGGTGGCTTGGCGCTTCCTTAGAGATAAGGTGGGAACTCAGAGTAGAGCTGCAGCTTGGGCATCTGTTCCCAGTGCCTCCTGGATGCCTCCCTGGTGTCCCAGGACACACTGGAGTACGGTGGCCGAGAGGTGCAAACCAAATTTACAAACTGTAAAACACTTTTACAAACTGTAAAACACTTTTACAAAGTTTGAGACAAATTTACATTTTGGAAACCATTTTTACATATCATAAAACAAAATTACAAGTTCTGAAACAAATTTGAATTTCAGAAAACAATTTAACAAGTCGCAAAACACTTTTACAAACTCCGAAACACTTTTACAAATCCCAAAACAAATTTACAAGGGAAATTTAACCGGAAAGGGAATGTCCCAACTGCGGGGTTTAACCAGAAGTGACGACGAGAAGCGGCCAGTACGAGAACTATGGATGGTGTTTATGATGAAGCACGATGGACAGCGAGTGAGTGATGCTTTGCCCGTTTTGTGGGGAACATATGAGCCGATTAATGCGATTTTGTTTTTCGTGTGGTCGGTCTTTAGAGTTTTTAAAAGGCACAGACCAGACCGACAGACCGGATATGCTGCAGCAGTGTATAAGATATTTTAATGAGGGACACTCGTACGCCGTAATCGTGGACATGATGTCATGTTTACACGGTGTTCACATCAGCTTGAGGTCTCTGAAAAGCAAACTGAATGAAGCCGGTTTATATCGCAGAAAGGATTACTCCTCTACAAAGTCCATAATGAGGGCCATTTGAGGTGCACTGAATTGCGGCCATGGTCCCGTTCTCCGTGCCGCAGACAGTTCTCAGTCTCATGGGAGTGACTCCAAGGTTTCGCACGCATGACAGAAAATAGTGAGCGATCACACTTGGGTCATTATTAGTCGGTCCACATGCAAGCCATATTACTTTACGTGAAAACCCATCGATACAGCCTGAAATAGCCAAACCAAATGGCTTAAGTTTATCATAACCATCCACGTGCCACATGTAGTTTGGCCCCATGGAGACTGACTGCGGCACGGAGAACGGGACCATGGCCGCAGTTCAGTGCACCTCGAATGGCCCTCATTATGGAGTTTGTAGAGGAGTAATCCTAATTTACATGGAATCTTGAAGATGACTACCTCCAGACATGTATCCATATATGGTATCTATAAAAAAATATTTATTAATTGCTCATAGTGAAAGATACACAAGCCTAGAGCTCCTCCTTCTGGTGAAAAGATGCACAGACATCTGCTAGAAAAATCAACAGGTGCATTCAACAGGTCCTTTGGCATAAAAAAGAAAACAAAAGAAAAAGACTCTAGTTAGACCTATGTTATTTTAATTAAACATATTTCACTAGCCTGATAAGACGTGGTATGACATTTATTGCACTTAGATGTTAGCCAACAAATGTAGTTTTTCATAAACAGCAAATTAAAAGTTGGCCAAAAGATGGCGCAGGAAGACTTGTTGTAGAGGAGTAATCCTTTCTGCGATATAAACTGGCTTCATTCAGTTTGCTTTTCAGAGACCTCAAGCTGATGTGAACACCGTGTAAACATGACATCATGTCCACGATTACGGCGTACGAGTGTCCCTCATTAAAATATCTTATACACTGCTGCAGCATATCCGGTCTGTCGGTCTGGTCTGTGCCTTTTAAAAACTCTAAAGACCGACCACACGAAAAACTAAATCGCGTTAATCGGCTCATATGTTCTCCACAAAACGGGCAAAGCATCACTCGCTCGCTGTCCATCGTGCTTCACCATAAACACCATCCATAGTTCTCGTACTGGCCGCTTCTCGTCGTCACTTCCGGTTAAACCCCGCAGTTGGGACATTCCCTTTCCGGTTAAATTTCACTTGTAAATTTGTTTTGGGATTTGTAAAAGTGTTTTACAATTTGTAAATTTGGTTTGCACCTCTCGGTCACCGTACTGGAGACACTCAGTCTCTCAGCAAGCCTGGGAATACCTTGGTGTCCCACTAGAGGAGCTGGAGGAAGTGTCTGGGGTGAGGGAAGTCTGGGAGTCCCTGCTTAGACTGCTACCCCCGTGACCCATTCCGGGATAAGCGGAAGAAAATGGATGGAAAATGGATGGAACTTACCCCCCCGAGTACAAACTAGGAGTACAAACTTGCTGTAGAAATGTTTTTGTGTTAATCTGTTTTTATTGTTAATGTGTTTCTATATTGTACAGCCAACACTATAGAATTTCATTTACAGCCTATCGCTCTAACACAGTAGTACAGCCTTGCATACAGCCTACATTACCTGGTGTAAGCTGTTACATAAAATACACTACATAACATGCTCAGTTCAGTTCAAACTTTTTCATATGTAGATCGTGGATGTGTTTTCTTCAATACAAGTTCATGAAATGTTCCTCCGCTCTGGCACTGGGTTCTATGCACAATGAGTACAGTGAGTGGTTGAAAATATGTTTTAGCTTTGATTGGCGCGCCGCGTGTACATCCCTGCTGTGAGAGTGAGGCCGTGCACAAAACCTGATCAGATTTTTATAAGTGCTCAAAAAATGTGTTATATGATGCTGGCTATTTTATTTTTTATGATTCACCATGTAGTCAATGGAAAGATCATTCCATTTTAGTTTAGCTGCCAGCAAAGACTCTATGTAGACTACAGAATCAAATACAATCTAAGTCAATGTGCATTTTGGATCTTCTGCTACACGTCCTACCACTGAATAACTTTGTCTGCCATTTCAGTAGATTTGTTTTAGATTAGCCCAGTGCTTGAGAAAGTTTATGACATCATTTAAATGTAACTTAAGATATAATGTGAAAGTTGGATAATCACAAGATATAAAGCGAGGAGTTACCACACAGTGACATCATCTGTTTTGATCTATAAGCTACAATAACAGATAGAACATGTTTATAAAAGATAGTGTGTTTTTAGGAGACAGACTTATCATGTTACTAAAATAAAACTGTTTGGACTTACAGCAGAAATATCTCAGTCCAATGAAAGGCAAAGTTAAGGCTAGTTTTAAAGGTGCACTACGTAACTTTTCTGGTCTCCACTGACGTGTTTTTGCTTTGCCTCCCATATTCCACAGTGCTGTATTTTTATACAGAGGGATACCAGTCTGGTGATTGGCCTTTGTTGCGTCTCAAACCAGAACCAAACATGGCTGTGCAATCAGATTTATTTATTTTAATGCCACATGTGAAACGAAAGAGCTCATTGGTCATCCATCATTTTCAATAAAATTGTATTTCTCTCAAATCTAAGGTGATTCTGCACAAAGCTCTTCCCTCTGCACACTTTCACAAATAAAACTATTTTCACTGAAATAGGCTGAAGTACGTCAGTTGATGTTGTTTTGGTTAGTTTGGGTGCTTGGCCTTTGGCTTCCACACAAACCTCAATGCTGCGACGTGACTGGTCCGTCTGCCAGCTTAACCTTACAACAGGAGTTCAAAAAACACATAAATATACCAATATCCAAAACAATCCATTTTGCTTTTACTTGTAATAGTTTGTGTATATATATAGAGTGTTCCACTCACAAGGCCGTTGCAGGTGCTGATGGCTGCTCTCCCTCTCACCGTGTCCTTCTCCCACACCTCTCCCAGGTAGTGACAGCGCGCAGCTGAGGGCGGCTGAAGTTTGGCCCCAGACAGGCCTCCGTACCTCCTCTCGCTCAAGAACCCCGGGGCCAGCAGGTGAGGGTTCAGGGTCAGGTTAAAGCGCAGGATGTGTCCGCTGTGTTGCACTTGATAGAAGACACTGTCCAGGTCCAATCTATCCCATGGGTCCACTCTGTCTTTTATGTCCACCCTGTCCCCTGTGTCCACTGGAGCTGCTCGTCGATGCACTCTGGGAGCATGGTGAGACAAGAAGTGGGACAGGAAGTGACCTTTGGCGTCCACTCGGCTGGGGTAGACCACTTCATACTGAGGGGGGACGTGCTGGGGCTGTGTGGCTGGGAGGAGAGGGTGGGAAAGAGAGAGACAGACAGTTAGATATGGGAAAGCAGCACTGGCACACACAAGGACATATAATATACAAAGGCAATAAACAACAGCTGTTAAGAAGATAACATGGAAGACAAGTCAGAGTAATGTTACCTCAAGATAGCATCTGTCAAGTGCATTATATGGGACTATGGTAAATTTGCCTGGGATCCAGAACACACACTTGTCCAGTATTTTTCTAAAGATGTGAGTCTGATCAGTGTTGCCTCTATGTTGAGTTCAGATGGCTGTGATTGACAGGTGGATTAGCCAATCAGGGACACGCATTCATCTGTATTTAAACAAGAACGTCTGCTAACGAGGAAAAAAGGAAAAAAAAATATCACGTTGACTGAAATACATCACAGATTTCTGCAGACTCAATGAGCGAGCACTAAACTGTTAATCTGATGTGAGAGAAGATTCATTTTGTTCAAAATGATAGACGACAGATGAGCTCCTTTGGTTGACATGTGTCACTGGAATAAATCTGAAATCTGAATGTGGCACTCAGAGCGCTTTACATCAAGGAAACCACTTACCCATTCACACACTCATACACCAGTGTATGCAGACACTAGGGGTGAGATGAAGTAAGCATCTTGCTCAAGGACACAAGTATTAATCTCTTATCACACCTATGTGTGTTACTTAAACATGCACACATGAAAGCACAGCACAACTCTAGGCAGTGTTGGAAGAAAATGTATTCAGCTGCAGAATACTGAATATCTGCATTCGGTATTCAATTACATGGTCCAATCAGAGTACTGTATTCTGAATACTTACTAATATTTTCCCATTAAGTAGCAAAGGTACTTCTACTACACTAAATTTATCGTTAATATTACCATTGGGCCATTATAATAAACTTCACATATACCAGTACTAGCAGTAACATTGCATAGTAGTATTGTGGCTGCCGCTGCTGCAGTTATAACTCACTACAGCTGTGCTTAGAACAATTCTAACTACATGGTACAAGTACAGGTTCTATTATTGCTTTTAGTTAGTTCACACACCACATCAAAATTGAGACTAAACCCAGAACTAAACCTGGACTAGACCAGCACCAAACCAGGACTAGAGCAGGTCAGAGCTGAACATCAGGACTAAACTGTTTTCAAAGGCAGGACCAAACCAGGCTGCATGTCCGGAGATGAGGATGCACTGACATTAAAAGTTGTGAAAAGGTCTAAAAGTCAATGAAGAAACCCATTTTCCCGTCAGCTATGGCTTCTGTGTGTGTCAGAGAGCAGAAATGATGATGGAAATATGCATTGCTATAGGCTTAGCACTCTTCGGGAGCGGATCAAAATGACAAATTAGCTGTCTGTATGAATTATCTGATAACCCTGAGCACCACTATAAACATGATATGTGAGAACGTATGATTAATGGCAGCACTGTGGTGTTTTTCATTGTACGTTATACATATGCTGTTATCAGTACTTCCAAAGGCCAATGCAATTCATATGTGACATCCATAGTATAATACGATCCAATATTTATAACGACGCTCTATGGCAATGTTGCATGTGATGGGCAGGAGCGGCAGGAGCAATATGACATGTCTTGTTTGATTAAAAATAAATATAAAAATCTCATTTAAAAAACTCCCTAGGTTTCAATGAAGAAAATGATGCCAGTGCGCTCTATAGTCTGTATACTCATTCAGTGAAACCTTGAGTTGCTTAAAGAAAACATATGACTAAACTATTTCTATACTAATTTATAAATGAATGAATGAGTCGTTACCCCATTCGTCTGCAACTTAATGAAGCTCAGCCAGGCTAGCAGTTATAGCGGGTAATCTGCAACCTGGGATTATATTTGGAAATCCGAGCACAAAACCAGTAAGCCAATTAGGAGCGAGTCTGTTGAAGGCACACGTGCCCTGGTTAGATAGAAGCTTAACAACGCGGCTCAGGATCATGTAGAGCGGGTTAATAAGAACATTTTAAGACCAAAATAATGAGGCAGCAGCAGCAGTTACAGAGAAATGGGCCAATATTTTTCTTAAGAAGTGGTTCCTTCGAATAATCAGAGCTCGAAGGAACTACTTCACATTCTATACTCACTTTCTGTTTGGAATGAGGCAGCGAGTGCATTAGCTATGTCTATTTATGCTGTTGTACTGAGATAAAGGGATTGTTCTACAAATGAAGGTTTAATGGTTAAACTCCCACTTGAGGAACTTTGCACTGTCATTGTGTCCTTGTGCAAGACACGTCCCCTCCTTAACTCTCTGACTGTGTAGTGTTTCTAATTTGTTAGTGACAAAGAGCAGCACACTGTGGCAACAACATATGATTGAGCTGGCAAAAGAATGTTCAAATATTTTGTGCGGTTGCCTTCATGGGTTGTGGGGATGATTCCATAACTGCGGTAAGTAGGGCTGCTGAGGGGTCAACAGAATCCCCTGCTGGTGAATCAGGGCACTACAAAAAAACCCATTTGTTACTGGATCTACTAAAACTAGAGCCATATCTCAATTCTCTTTCCACACTTCCTTCTCCTTGATCCTCCATTTTTCAGCTGTCAGTCAAATGTGCCATATTAAAAGGCTCATATATCACTATTTTCTGATGTATCTTATAATGTTTCCTCATCACAAACACACCTGGAGTTGTGTTTTGTTTCATTCACACATGTTTAACACATAAACCCTGCAGATTCCTCTCAAACACATGACAACACCTTGGGATGTCATGGTAGTCATGCGGTAAAATACTGACACATTTGTCTCAGGGAGGAGTTTATGTTGGAGCAGCAGCAAAGATGTTGCATAATCCTGAATTTGACATTAAAACTATTAGAAAAACATATGTACACATTTATCTGAAAATAAATACATTGGTCTGACTTTGATTTAAAAGTCCTGAAATAATAATATTTTAGGACTGGTCAGAACTAATGCCTGTGGAGAGGATGTCCCACTGACCCTCAGCTCGTGCTTCCTCCTGCCTCTTTCTTCTGCTCATCTCTTCTTTAGTAAGTCTGCTCCCTATGAGCACTAAAAACATGCAATTTTGAATTTACCAGGATTGTTAAGTCACAGGTAAAAGTCTGGAGCTCTCCTGCTCTGTTTTTATGTCCATTAATCATCTCCAGATTCATTTAAGCATTTCTGACACCAAATCGCATTCTTTACAACTACATGCATGCAAGGTTGCTAACCCTAGATGTGTGAGTTTTTTTCAGTGTCTATTGTCAGAAGATAGACATTATCTTAAGTTTTAAAACAGGAAATGCCAAAGCAAAAATAATTTACAAAACAATTGCTGTTTGTGTTTCTGCTAGAAACAATGCCTGAAGGTTAAACTGTGGGTAAACTAAACCTAGATGCAATGCAGCTCACTCAAACCATATGAGGCACACTGACCTGTGAGAACTGGAGGAAATTACACATTTTGACCGGATGAAGAGAAAAAAAAACAAACAACATGGATGCACAACACCTGGCTGGAGTTACAGGCTGGATTTGAGCAACAGCTTGTGTTAGAATGAGTGGAGTTTGCATGAAAACCCAAGAACACACTGGGTCAAAAGCACATGTCCCCTGTCACTGTGCTGTGTGTTAACGGTGGTATTTATTTTGGCATATGCCCCGTTGACAATCTCCAGATGTGTGGGGACATTATTGTCACATGTGGAGGGCGGCGTTCATTATTTATCTGACTCTGATGCATCATGCTTGTGTGTGTGTGTGTGTGTGTGTGTGCGTGTGTGTGTGTGTGTGTGTGTGTGTGTGTGGTCTGCGGAAGGCCAGACTGCAGCATCAGATTCGATTTTGTGCCTTCACTCTGTATTTTGAAGTATCCTGATAGGCATACAGGCTATGTTAAGACAATAATCTATGAATATGCATCTGCATTTGTAAGGGAAAAAAGATCTGAGCTTCCTCTTCCAAAATGATGTTACCACAGCTATAGATGAGGCCATGAGGAATGAGCACTCTGAAATGAAGAGGTGGGCAGTGTCTGCCATCATAAGACAGAGTCAGTATTCTGATGCTCACTGATCAGCCAGTTTCAGGGTGCATTACTTTTTTGTTGGGAGTCCGTCACCTGCTTGTTTCTATGGTTATGTCATTGCTCTGCTTGGAATGTTCCACAGTATGACATTAAACAGCTCTAACTCACATTTATTTTATTATAGGTGGTTTTATAGCTCAAAAATATCTACAAAAACAGGCATTCTGACTATGAGCGGGGTCACCTCTCCACAGATCTGACCTGTAACTTGGTTTGGTTTGGTCTCCATGAAGATAGAAAGGTTTAATACTGTGAAACATTCCAGACAAAGCAATAACATCTTCAGGGAGAAAAGCATTTGACGGAAACTGCCACCAAAAAAGTTACACAATGCTTCTTTAATGAAAAGGTCCACAGCCAATCCTCTGTCAGTAAATGAATGAATGAATGAATGAAGGCAAAAAACTTTGGACAAAAGAAACTGGTCTGTTTTTGTGCTAAATGGCAATAATTAAAAGGCAGTCTTATTTATGTTCGGAAAATTAAAACTGAAAGCCACCTTTGTTAGTTTTAAATAAGACAAAAGAAAATAAAATCAAAAATTGAGATCAAATCAAGATCAAGTTGAATATAAGGCAAAAAAATCTTTAATCATATCATATCAGTGACATGTGTCAAACGAAGGAACTCACTGGTCACCCATCATCTCACTCACCTGGTGTTGTCACGATACTAACATTTCAAACTCGATTTCAATACTAAGGAATAGACTCAATAGGATGTGGTTTGCAACATTCAATCATAGTACTTTCTTTTGTTGTCCAGGTAGGTTCCATAGTGCTCCATGGGCATATACTAGACTTATACTTGTTCTGATACAGCTAAGATTATTCTAAAGATATTCAGAAAAGGTTCATTTCTGTTCTGTGAATGTGACATTTTTAGTATCAATACCTGTGAAAAAATAAGTATCTAGTTTCAATACTTTTACTTTACAATACTTTGCCAAGCGTAAACCAGACTTGTATCATCGTTAAGTATTGGAGAAGTGTATTCTGGTCCCAGGCAACACGGTGAGTACATGAGCAGAGAGAGGCTCAAACTCTTCTGGTTCAGCCTGTGCAGACGTGAGCTCATCTCTACAACACAACTGTGAAAGAACTACCACGGAACTGACAGAAACCAGAGGGTTACACAAAATAGTGAAGTCGCGGTCACTCTGTTAAAGATGCACTGTGTAACTTTATTTATGGTGGCTGTTTGTCTCCATGGTGATGCTATTGTTTTGCCTGGAATTTTCCACAGTATGACTTTAAACGTATCCATCTCAAAGCAGGTGACCTCATGTAACTTTTCTGGTGCGGGTCTTGTTTATTGATACTTTGCAGCAAATGACATCAAAATTCCCTGGGGGTGTGGTGTTAACTGTAGGCACTACTCTGTCAGAAGCTCTGAGCTTTGTTTACCATAATCCGACCAGAAAGAGCTGACTTAGAAGTACAACAGGTGAGATCCTTTATGCTGTTTAACAAGTCTCTCAGACATAAAATTACAGTCACAAGATAACTAGCATTAGCCAACAGTTTTTCAGTGAGTCACTCTCACCTTTTTGTTGAAAATCAAACTCCTAAACTGGACCATGAACGCTCGTATTGATCACAGGCTCCTGAAAAAGTGCTCTTTAAATCTTTTTTGATAGTGTTTGCTAATGTTTGCATTGTGTCTCCATGGTAACTGAACTTTCCACCTTAGAGATACATGTACAACACCCCCAGTGTGATGCTACTGCAAAGTATCAATATGGAGATTATGGATGGGGCGGGGCTGAATTTCCATGAGGTGAGACACGGGTCTGGGTCCACGAGAATGAGACAAGACAAGATTTTAACCAGAGAACCAGAGGGAAGTCAGTCCAGCAGAAGTCGCACTACATCAAGAAACAAACAAAATCACTACTGATCGGAAAAACCTCGAGTCTGAAGAAACCTCTGCAGTGCTCCAAACTACAGAAACCACTCTTGTCCATATGGCTAATGCTGAGATGGTTAGTGCACCAAAGTCCATCCCTCTACTTGAGAGATCCAGCCCACCTGCACTCTGTAGTGGACATCGAGTGCCCTTCATCTTGACACAAGCTTTGGTCAAAGACAAACTTCAAATAGACAAATGAAAAGATGTCAGGTATTAAATAGCTCTTGAGCTGCACTGAAAGATCCAGGGGCATCTTGTTGTTGGAGATTGTGATTTCAGCTTACAAACACACACTTACACACTTACAAAAACAGCAGCCAAGCCTCTCAAAGTGGAGTTTGACTCCCCTAGTGCCCTTCTCAGGGCTGCTCATGCTCCACACACTGCTGCTTTTGAAGCAGCTGCTGTGAGCATCTCAAAACTGAACTGAGAGATTTCTACAACCATCCTATATGTGCACTGCTTCTCCACACTAAAGAGGGAGTTCACTTTTATTAGGCCCACACTTCAACAATCTGTATTGCAGCCATTTTAATGGAAAGAAGTTCTTCTCTGAAATGCATGAAAATGCAACCCTTAGTTCCAAAACTAAAATACATACATAATGGCTTACTGTTCTGTTTATTCATGTGCCTTAAAATCATGTAATACTTTGAGGGGAAGTGCAGTGAAGAACTACCTCACACAGATTGTGTTGTATTGTAGGACTTATGGCTGCAGCAGTTCTACAGGTGATGACCTGTTATAGTCTTATTTAAGGCAAATTAAGCTTCTCGTGGTGAGGCACAAATCAAGCTGTGTCAATCCAAGTATTTCAATAAATCCCCAGAGATGCGTAATAAGTTCATAAAAGGTTCCACTGTGCAGCTTTAATGTGATTGTGTGCTTTCTCTGGCTTTCAATTGGATGGTGTAGATAAGAGCTTCCAGATGGAGATTAAACAGGAGACATATTTACTGCAGCAACTGCAAAACACACCAGAACAGCCTCTGATGTGAGTTGCATCAGTTCATGCTGCACATATGGGATCAATAATCACTCAAAGGCGTACACAGATTTGATAACCACACTGCATGTTATCTTCAAACCCACAACTCCACGCTTAGTTTAATGCATGACTCATCCAGAAACCAATAATAGGTGTTTAATGAACATGATTGAAGAAACAAAATCCATATTCCCTGGTCTAATCCTTTGTTTATGTAATAATTTAATTCAAGCAAAACGAGGTAATACATAAGCTCATGACTGTAATTGTGTGGCAAATAAACTGTCAGGTTCAATAGAAAATCTCCTCATCTGATCTGCTCAAAAATACATGCTTATGTGTGTTTCATTTTAATTTTAAAGATTCAGTATGTAACAATTTTGTTGAGCATCCATCTTCTGCTTGTCTCCATGGAGATGTTAATGCTTGGCTTGAAATGTTCCACAGTATGGCATTAGATGTGTATGTGTCTCCATCAAGCAAGCAAGCAAGCGATGTCACCAGAAGTTACAAATCAGATCTGTGGAGAGGCAGCTCCACTCACAGTGAGAATGTATGTATTTAAGATCATTTTCAGCAATAAAAAATATCAGATTAGTTTAATTTGTCTGAGATCCAGAGAACATACTTCTGCAATACTTTCTGAAGAGGTGAGTCTGGTCACCGGTGAATCTCCCCAAGTTCAGATAGGCGTGATTGACACGTGGATTAGCCAATCAGGGGCATGCATTGTTTGTCCGAATCAAAAGAAATATGGAAGCTTATGAGCAAAAAAGAAAAAAAAAAAAAAAACACAGGAGAAGAAGAACATGAGGAATTTCTGCAGAATCACTGAGCAAAGCACTAAACTCTGTTCATCTGCCGCACTTAAATAACCAAATCTGATTGGACGAACGTGTTTGTTTCTGGCTCGAGACGCAAAGGAGGGAGCGGCCTTATATCCTCTGTATGAAAAAATACAGATAGATATCAGACTTGCCCAGAAAATATTTAATGCCATACTGAAGAACATTCCAGATGAAACTATAACATCTCCATGGAGACAAGCAGGTGGCAGACCCTCCGCTAGAAAAGTCACATAGTGCATCTTTAAAATAAATATAAAATAGAGATAAACGTGAACACAAACAACATCTTCATGGAGATGAGCAGGTGATGAATCCTCTGCCAGAAATGTTACACAGTGCATCTTTAACAACTGTAATACTTTTATTTTTTTTGCAAAAATCTTACATGGCGTATTTTTTACTGATCTACTGTTTGTAAATGAAAATAAATGTATTGTTTAAAAAAATATCTAAATTGTGTGATAAAAACGAACACTGAAATGTATTGATTTAAATGTTTTAAAATAACTCTCAGTGTTAATGTATTGTGTGGGAAAAAAGACAGAAGATAAGATGAGTCTTCTTTCTGCTCCTTTTTATTCATTCCTTTTCATTTCTCCTATGTTCACACATGGTTTATGTCTTTTTCTATTTTATGAATTAATTAAACAAATAAACAAACAAACAAACAAACAAACCAACAAATAAATAAATAAAATAAGAGTATGCACCGGTTCAAGAAGTAAATCCAAAAAGCACATTTAAAGGGCCCATATTACACTATTTTCTGATCTCTGTTCTAATGTAGTTTCCTCATCACAAACAGACCTGGAGTTGTGTTTTGTTTCATTCGCACACATTTAATACACAAACCCTGCAGATTTAGGCTGCTCTTCTTTCAAACCTTGTGATGTCATGTGGTAATACAGGAAGTGCTCCACTCCACACACCTTCACTAGAATCAATAGATTATTTCAAACCTGGAATTGCCAATCTCTAAAAAACAAAAGGTAAAAGGAGCTGTTAACTTGAAAACTACCATTTCATGACATCACAAGGTGGAACAGAGCATTTTGAGCTTTGATTTTGTGCAGACTAATCATAAAGGGTTGCTCAAACATGTGTGAATGAAACAAAACACATCTCCAGGTCTGTTTTTGAGGAGGTAACAACATTATAACATGACTTAAAGCTCACAAGAGTCTGTTTTGCGAAATATAGGATATAGGACCTTTAAAATACAAGATTCATCAAAATGCTGTAATAACTTAGCGGTTTATACATTTTCAGAAACAGATTTTAAATTAAACTACTGGTGGTAATTAGCCCTGAGTTTTCAAACGTGTAATATTATTTTTTATGTCTATTGGAGAAATGAATGGGCGGTCCCTGTTGAGCTCCATGTAATTTATTTCTGCAGTTTTATGATGTTATAGGTTTGAAATGAGATGGATGGATGCCCCAGAAGACAATCAAATATTTATAATACGCTCATAAATCATTTTGTTATGAATCTAATATCTCTGGACTAATTACAACAGATGGAACGTTCTTGTCTCCATAATGAAGGCCCATAATCACTTAATAAATCACATAATCACTTAGAATTACAGTATGCCAGTATTCTTTTATAATTCATAATTGTCCATATTGTTTATTTAAAGGTGCATAATGTAACTTTGCCCCCATCTGCAGGTTGCCATGAAGATGTTATTTCTCCACAGTATGACACGAAATATATCTTGCATAAAATAAATAATAAATAATCCACACACTCTCCACAGATTTGACGTGTACCTTGGTCCCTCTAACTGAAAGGTTGATAGTTTGCTGCTGGCATTGGATACTGCTATTGTGTCCTTGAGCCAGACACTTTTGAGCTCAGCTTTCCATTGAAATGGATTCCAGTGTTACGTGTATGTACGCATTTTGGCTGTTTTCTGCATGTGTCTTTTATATATTTATAATCTCTGACCCCCGTGGATCATTCTGTTATCATTTGGACATTTTAAATCACAATATTCATCTAAAACGACTTAATAAAAGAAACAAGTCTGCTTTAGATAACTGTGGTGCCATATTTTGTTGTTTTGTTTTTTACCAAAATGAGTACGCGACACTGCTGAATCCTATCCTATCACTGACTAAGAAAATAAAACTGGAGAATGAAGTAAGTACAGAGCAGTGGACGTGTATTGGCAATATGTCGTCTTGAGTACATAAATGTGGATGAATCAGTGCAAATACAGCGTTGAGAGGGTAAATGAAAAAGGGAAATAACTATAACATGGTTAAAAGCTCTAAAAAGTCAGTTTTGCAGAATAGATCATTAAATACGTAAAATAAAAGCTAATTTTGTCGTAACATTTGTGTAAGTATATTTTGATGAACTGCAACATCTTGGCTGTCCTTGTTCATTATAGACAACATTTACACTCCGAATCTGGGACCATGGTTCAAACAAACTGCCGTCTATTCAAAGCTTCCAGGCACTGCATTCTGCCACTGTGTCCTTGAGCCAGACACTTTGCCCACCTTGCCTTCAGAATGGGGTGGAGAGAGGATTGCTTTTGCTGGTTTGTGTTCGTCTCATTGTGAACAAAAGAATCTAACCTTCACTTAAATAATGACATAACAACAAGAACCTTTACAGCATGTGTGTGTTTACAAAGGCTGCGCTTTCTGTACAGTCAGTACGAAGAAGACGCATACGAACGAAACAAAGTCAACTTTTACTCAAGTCAAGATAGGTCACATTCATTACATAAACTTAGAAAACCTGAAAACTTTAAAGAATAAAATGGAAAGTAGCAAAAAAATTAGCAAAAAAGCCAAAGATAAATCAAATCTTCCACAATGGCATTAAACACAGGCCCTATGTTGCATTGATCCTTCTGTATTTTTCATACAAATGATATCTGTCTGGTCACCACTCCCTCCATCGCGAATGGAGCCAGATTCAGACAGTACCGTCCAATCAGATTTGTTTATTTTAGTATCTCGTGTGAAACGAAGAAGTTCATTAGTCACCCGTTATTTTGAATACAATGACATTTCTTTCACCTCAAATGAACAGAGTTTAATTTCTTTTCTTTTTCCTCATACGTCATGTTTGTTTTGATACGGAAGGGTCACGCATATCCCTGATTGGCTCATCCACCTGTCAGTCACGCCCATCTGATTCACCACTGACCAGACTCACATCTTCGTAAAATATTGAAGAAATGAGTATTCTGGATCCTAGATGATTAATTATGAGGTGCTTTTGCTCAAAAAATGGCAATATTTCAATATTCCCTAGATTGTGATGTCAAATATGGAAATGTGGAGGTCTCTCACATGTTTTTAAGTCCATAAATCATCTGCAAAAAATGTTGCCAGTCAAGTTGGTAAAATGGCTCATCATTATTTCATTTTGCAGCTGCTGTTTTAGTCACACATCTGTTTCACTCGAGACCGTGGACTCAAAATCAAATAGGCTTATTTTATTTTATTAATTATTATTATTATTGCTATTTTTTATGCTGCTTATGGTGAAAAAAGTTGAATTCTGTCCATGGACCATACCTGGACAACAGAGGCAAAACAGTGAGACTTTAGCCTGTAGTGTGAACGTGCCAAAATCACCATAGCAACAGTGTGCACAAACACATGGTGCCAGACGAACTGTGCATGTTGTTTAGACTAAAGTTTATTTGGTGATTTTTTCTTACTCAGTAGAAGACACTTTCAGCAGGCTGTTGTTTCCTCGTCACAAACATACCTGGAGTTGTGTTTTATTTTATTCACATGTTCAACACACTAACCCTACATATTTAAGCTGAGTTCTGCCCTACACCTTGTGATGTCATGAGGTAATACAGGAAGTGCTCCACTGTGGTTTTGAACTTCATACACCTTCACTAGAATCATTTGCCCTGGAATTGCCAATCTCTACTGAACTAATGGTAAAAGGAGCTGTTCACTTCAATACTAACAAGGCAGAACAGAGCATTTTGAGCTTTGGAGATGTAGACAGACTAATAATAAAAACAAAAGACAACTCCAGCTCTGTTTTTGAGGAAGTAACATGGCTTTATGCTCACAAGAGTCCAGTTTATGTAATATATGACCTTCAAGCCGGACACTAATTGGTAGAGTGAGGTGTTTGCTTGTTTGTGTTCATCTCATTGTGAACAAAAGAATCTAACTTCAACAATGTCATAACAACAGGAACCTTTACAATACTTGTCCTCATTAAATACAGTGACCAGGCTCGTGTCTTCGCAGATCTGACCTGATCTGAAGACAGTTTAAGCAGCACATGCATGGAGACGAGCAGGTGGCACACTCCTCATACGCCTCAGTTATGTAATGCGCCTTGAATAAACAGCTATAAATAATCTAAACTTTTACATGACAGATATTAATTGCTTGAAATAAGAAACACAATTAAATGTCAAATGTCCCTATATTACACCGAATTGACTCTTAAAGCCATATTATAGCCATAGCCATGTTTGAGTAACCCTGGATTATTACCTGTCTACCTTGTGATGTCATGAAGTGGTAATTTTAAGGTTAAAATCTATTTTTAGCCTCAGTTTCACTGTTTTACTCTTAAATACTCAAGAACAGGAGTCTCCAACCTGTAGCTCAGAAGTTACCTGTAGCTCTCCACCCTTTTTAAAGTAAAATAAAGTGAATAACTATAATTTGATTAAATATCTTAGTAAATTTTTATGCCTAATTTGGTGCCCTGATAAATGGATAATGGTTTATGTTTTAAGGCTCACTGTGGCTCTTATATATACTGAATTTCCTGCAACTGCTAAAATCAGTAGGTCTCTGGCATTTTCATGTTGTAAAGGTAGCTCAGCAGAGAAAAAAGGTTGGAGACCCCTGCTCTAGAATAACTTTAATGCAGTGGGTCTCTAATCTGACCTCCTCAGCCACAGAAGCTCTCCGCCTCATACCAGTAGCTCCCAGAGGATTAAAGAATCACACATATCGCACTGAATCATTTCTATTTGATTCATCACATGTTGATGTCTCTGTTATCATAGTAAATGTGGATTTAAATGTATTATTCTGTGCACTAATAAATTGATTTATGGTTTATGTTCATAGGCATCTGAATATACACTATCTAAAACTATAGTTGTGTATGTGTGAATGAAACAAAACACAACTCCAGGTCTGTTTATGATGAGGAAATCACATTATAACATAGATCAGAAAATAGTGTAATATGGGCCCTTTAAATCTCAACTTTAGTCCAAATGTATGTATGTAGATAGAAGTGGGTAGTAGTTACATGTATGTGATTAGGCCTGATTTTTTAAAGAAATCGTACTTTTCAGAGTACTTTCCCATTGAGTAATGTTTTTACTGAAGTAACAGTGGTCTTACTTGTGTAAAAGTTGTGCTTCCAAAAGCTTTATGTAACAATATGAAATGATTTGAACATTTGTGTTTCTTGCAGTGTTCTTTCAGATCTGATTTAGTTTGTCTCATTTTTGTGTCTCTCCTTTGAAAACACTAGATTTTGTGCAGATTTAATGTTTTGTCTTTCATATTGCATTAAGATAAATTATAAATCAGATGTTGAATCCCCATAGTTACTCTTTAAGTTACTCTTACTTGAGTAGTATTTTTTTTTTTTTTTTTTTTACTATTCCTTGAGTAATTTCTTGGACCACCGCTTCTACTGGAGTAATATTATTACTTCAGTACAATGTTTGGCTGCTCTGCCACCTCTGTCTATAGACTATTCACACACTGTGTCTATGCCTACAGTAACGTACAGTAAAGTATGGCATTGTTTGTTAGTGTGTGTCGTCTCCGCGGAGCCATCTGATTTACGTTTCTAACCGCGCGCTGAAGGAAACAACCACCAGTGGGACCGCTCGTCTCTCCAAATCCTCCCCGGAGTCGAGTACATGCACCCGGCAACCCTGAGAACGAGCACTCTCCTCATACCGCCGCAGACCCCCGCAGACCCGGGGGTTGCACGGTTGCGGTTCTTTGGGTATTTCAAATGAAGTTAAGGTCAAAGGGCCAGTGTGAAAGCTGCGTGCGCTGGTGGGAAGCGCGCACAGGAAGGATGCTGGAGAGAGGGAGAGAGGATCTAATTGCTGTTGGAGGCTCGCTCTGTGTAAACACGAGCCACAGCTGGTCTTTCTTTAAAAAAAAAAAAAAAAAAAAAAAAAAAAAAAAGACAAGAAAAAACAGCTTACTAACCTGCATCCTGCGCCGTCTCCAAAAGCAGGGCGAGGAAAACGTGAACGAACCAGAGCCTGCGTCTTTGTCCGTGCGCGCTCACATCCCCGCGGGTCATTTTGTCACAATGATAAACCAGGATTGTTCGAAAGCATTTACAGATGTTGAAGCGAGCGTTGGTTATCTGTTATCTGAACGGCATGCGAGGCGGAGAGAGAGGGGGGCTTGCATAAGTTTGGCAGCCGTGCGTAATGGCTCTGTGCCGGGATAAGAGAGTCTAGGCCCGGGTAGAAATGGTGTTCATCGCGCCTGCCTTGGAGTGGCAATCCCCACTATCCTCCATGATCCGCCCGCTCCGGACCGACTCAATGACAGCTCAAAGTTTTTGTGCGCGCTTGGCCAGCCCCTCAGTCAGATGGGAGGACTTAAAACAATGGGACATCTTCCAAGGGGGCTGAGAATTTAAAGGGGAACCAACTGCTCCGGAACAGCGAAGCCAGTCGAGCCAGACCTACTTGGCCCGGCTCCATAGAGCGAGGTCCTTCGGGTTGTCTCCGGGTTACATAAGGTCCGGTTCGGTGCCGCTGCGTTCAAGTGTAATCCGAGACGCAGCTCCTGTGCGGGGCTGTCTAAACTCGTTTCGCGACAGTGAACAAGGAGCTGCAATAGTTCCTCACACAACAGGCCTTCACAGATGAGATGTACCACATTTTTCAGACACGTACGTGTTAAATCCACACCAGAGCGTCCCCAACACGTGGCTTCAACTGAGTTCATTTGAAGTTTTATTGTAGTTCAGACTTTTCCCATAGTGACTGCTCTGACTGTAGCGACTGCTTGGCAGGGCGTATATCCCCCTCTACTGGTGATAAACAGCAACTGAAATATCAGATAGCACAACATTCTTTATTGAAAATAGAGTAGATTTGCATGTGCTGCCGGAGTCATCAGTGGTCTGTCTTGGAGCATGACTCGGTGTTTTGGGCCTGGCATCTACAGGCGGGTATGAGAAGTGTGTTCTGGAAAAGCTCGTTTGGTTTGACCTTAGGCTTCACAAACACCATGTGTGACACACTGATCTTATGGTGGTGAATGAAAATAAAAGCATCAGGAGAGTGCTTCTATCCACAGAGGAAGAGGCAGAGTGCGCGGGCAGTCCAGTGGAGGGCCCACGCGTGTGCGAGTGCGTGTTGGACAGCGAGTTGCTGATGGTTCTATATAACGGAGTATAAGCGCTATTGGTCCAAACACTTTCTTATTCTTGTCTTTGAATAGTCAGAACCCCAGCAGAGCGCGTGGAGAGCTCCACCAGAAGCACTTTTACGCACAGCGCGCACGGTGCACGTGTGACCAATCCGCGCGCAGCTCGCCCCTGACACTATTTATAAAAGCAGCACTAGCCAGGTGTCACTCAGACGTGGATCTCTCATGCTGAACGGTGTGCGTGCCCAGGGCTTGTGCGTCCTGCTGTGTGAGCGCGCGGACAGAGGCGCGTGGACATGGAGGAGCCACAGAACCACAGCGGGCTCCAGAACAGCTCCGCGGAGGAGCGCTTCAGTTTTGAGGACATTGACGTGAGCGCGGATGGCAGTCCCATCCTGCGCATCCTCATCTCGGTCATCTACAGCGTGGTGTGCGCCGTGGGGCTCGTGGGGAACCTGCTCGTGTTTTTCCTCATGAAGCTGCGCCAGGGACGCAAGAAGTCCAACATCAACACGTTTATCCTCAATCTGGCCGTCACGGACTTCCAGTTCGTGCTGACGCTGCCCTTCTGGGCCGTGGACACGGCTCTGGACTTCAGCTGGCCCTTTGGAGACGCCATGTGTAAGATTATTCTGTCCGTGACGGTCATGAACATGTACGCCAGCGTCTTCTTCCTCACAGCCATGAGCGTGACCCGGTACCTGTCAGTGTCCTCCGCGCTCAAGAAACGGGCGTTCAGGCGCTCGCACTGCGTGCGCTGGGTGTGCGCGGTGCTGTGGGTGGCCGCCACTTTGGCCACCGCGCCCACTGCGGTCTTCTCCACGGTGACGGTGGTGGCGGGGGAGAAGCTGTGCCTGTTGCGGTTCCCTGAGGGCAATGACTGGCTGGCGCTGTACCACATCCAGAAGATCCTGGTGGCCTTCGTAGTGCCCATGCTCATAGTGTGCGTCAACTACCTCCTGCTGCTGCGCTTCGTGCGCCGCCGCAGCATGGACACGACAAACCCACGGCGTCGATCGCGCGTCACGCGCTCCGTGGCCATCGTGGTGCTGTCCTTCTTCTGCTGCTGGATGCCCAACCACGCCATTACGCTGTGGGGCGTCCTGGTCAAACTTAACGTGGTCCATTGGGACAAGTCCTACTACCTCGTGCACACGTACGTGTTCCCCGTGACCGTGTGCCTCGCGCACACGAACAGCTGCCTAAACCCGGTGCTCTACTGTCTCATGCGGCCAGAGATCCGGAAGATGCTGAGCGGGACCTTCTGGAAAGTGTCCGTCCCCAATTCCAACAAAGCGTGCGCCACGCGCTCTTTTACGCAGGGAGACACGCACGGCGTGGTGCCGGTGCAGCTGCCGGAGAACGCGGAGTACACTCTGTCCATTATCGACCGCAAGGGACTGTCCACGTGCAAGAGCGCGCAGCACTGCGCCTTCACCATCTCCACGGGACACTGACGCACGTTCACCTTTTCCACAGGACACTGTCGCAGGCCACGCGCGCACCGGACTCTTAAAGCCTCTTTTATGGTTGTGATCGTTTCTATGACCGGATACTTCTGATGGCCATGGCGCACCTGTAGTTGTCTGGGACAGTCTACGCGCTGCTGACAGAACATTGTACAGTACAGAGCAGAGGAACAGTTGTGCTGCTGTAAAGAAAGAGCCTTCTCCTGCGCGCGTCTCTCAGTGTCTCACACTCCTGTTGTTTGAGCTCCTGATCCGATTCCACACACACTGTTCTGACAGTACCTTACCATAAACTATCATTCTTGTGTACCTGATGGTTACAACAGTGAATGCAACTGAAACTATCATTTATTTATGTCACAATTTCACATCATATTTCTCTACCTCTTCAGTATCTCTGACAGACTTACTGCTGCGCTCCTTGTGTAGTGCTGTACACATACACCTGTGTGTGTGTGTGTGTGTGTGTGTGTGCGTGCGTGCGTGCGTGCGTGTGTGTGTGAGGAGATACAGACATACACTTATGCGTTTTACGCCCTTCTCTCAGCACTGAACTCTTTGTGTCCATAATGTACGGGCACATGTGTGCCCTGCAGGCTGACTCCAAAAACCCTTTTTTTAGAGACACTGATTCCTCTTAAACGATGATCATTTGTTTGTGATATTTTGCATCTGAACATTAGAGTGCATATGACCTGTTCTTCTAATGCACCTTGTTTGGTGAGATAGAAACTGTGCATGTTTGATCATGTTTCCATCACACGTGGGTGAAGAAAAGTTGAGAAGAGAAAAGTAATGGTGAGTTGTGGAATCACCAATACAAAATTCTATCTAATTCATCATTCTCACAAGTACAAAAGCAAGTCTCTTTTACAGTATTTTTGTTCATATTTAAAGAAGCACTAACTTTTGTCCTGGAGAGTCTTCTGCACCTCCTTGTCTCCATGGAGATGTTATTGCTTTCCCAGGAAGGTTCCACAGTGTAGCTATAAAAGTACCTATCACCACAGCAAGCAGGTGACAACATGAGCCCAGGTTACATGTAAGAGCTGTGGAATGGCCAGTCTGCTCATGCATTTTTAGCCTTCAATTCAAAATTGATGAATTTAATGCTGTACTGTGGGACATTTCAGACAAAGCAGTAACCATGGAGACAAGCATGAGGCAGACCATCCACCAAGAAAGTAAAAAAAAAATTAAATTTATTTTTAATTGACTTTTATTTAACCAGGATAATCCCACTGAGATTAAGAATCTTTTTCAGGGGAGTCCCGGCCCTATTGTCCATATTTAGTGACATAGTTCCTTTGAAATAGTGTAGTTGGTCGATGTCTGCCCTCTCTGCTGTTATGTTGGAAGTTTTAAATTATGATCTGTAAATTCCAATTTAATAATAAAAAAAAAAAAGAAATCACATTTTTGTAGTTTAATGGAATTGTAAAAATGCATGTTTGCATCCCTTTGACCCTCCTCACCCAGACTCCTCACACATAAGCCCATAGTCTCTCTGTACAGTCAGGTTATAGAAAACATGGAGAAACACACAGTATTTGTTTTACCACATGAATATTCAAATATAACCAATTAAAAGTGTGGCTCCTGAACACATGGTGCATGTGTCCAGCAGGTACCAAATGTCTCTCCAATGAAAAAAAAAAACCCAAAAACTATACACTCACACTTCTCTCAGAGCTGCAGCTGTGGAACTATTCCAAGTGTTCAGCTCCAGGTTTAGTCCTGGCTCAACACTCCCCATCAGTGCGAGTCTATGTGCAGCTTTAATAGGTTTTTGCATTTATTTTAAAATAACTGTATGCAGCCTGTGCTCTTACTGTTCTACAACCACAACTCAGCCTGGGGTTTCCCTCGCTGAGCTGCAGAGGCTGCACTAGCACTGAATCAGAGAGAGTCTTTTTCGGTTTAAACCAACTAGATTTCAGCATTGAAACTGGCAACCCAAATGTGAGGCTCATTCTGCTTTCTTGCTTTACAACTAAAACACCAAATTCATTGTAAATGGGACATAAATCAGGATGAATCAGCTTTACAATTATTATTGATAAAAGCTATATTTGATTGGTCTATCCTGTGTCTGGGGACACAAATAGGTCATAGGTCATTTCAAATACAAACCTTACATGGGGGTCATACAGTTGTCTGTACTTTTATAAGCCAAACCATGTGACACAGTTTATTTGTTCTGTTATTGTAAAATGTTTAAATAAATAGATAAGTTGTGTAAAAGTGTGCACAATTCTGTGTTTGAGTATGTTTCAGTTTAAAGGGGATGTATTATCTTTAACCTTGTTATAACAGTGTTCCCTCATCTTTATCTTACTCAGAGTTATACTTTAATCCATGTTTGAGTAACCCTGTATTGTTCTGCCTTGTGTCTTTAGTGGTCACAAAATTCCTGTTTTCACCTACCCCCTGTCTCCACCCCATTACTCTGTACCTCTGTACTTGAGATTATTCAGAACATTCAGACTGTGGGTGATATGTGTGTAATGTAAATGTAAAATGTCACAAAGCCATTTTCAACAATAAAAACAAAATCTGCTGCTGGTTTCAGTCAAAGTAAAGGGGCGGAGCCTCTGAGTTGTGCTGTTGTGGAAAAAGGACATGTCAAAGGACATGTTTCCATGAGCTATTTGAATGTTTTATTTTAGATCAATATTGCATTTACAGTGTACAAAATCTCAAATAAATATGTCTGTTCCAGTTTAAAGCTCCTGTACTTCGACCTTTCTGTTGTTGTGAGATTGCACCAGGACAGAGCCATGTGTCGGAGAGAGCGTCTGCCAGCTAGTTTACCATCATTTTTAGAAACATGTGTCTTATTGGGTGAAAAGGTGTTCTTGTCAGTAGCTTCTGCATTAATTACGACCTGAGAAAATGTAGTGTTAAATCAATGTATTATATTTAACAGGCTATTTTTTCTTTTACCAAACAGTCATATTAAGAGCATTCAATGTTTCTAAGTGTCTCAGTTTCCTCACTGTGTTTTAAAGAGGGGGTATTATGCAATATGTACTTTTTGAGCTTTCTACCATGTTACAATGTTGTTCCCTCATTAAAAACATGCCTGAAGGGGTTTTTAGATGCATGCATGTTTGAATAATCTAGTGATCTCTCCTGGGCCCTATTCAAACCCTCCCTACCTTTAGCTGTAAGATTCTGTATAATGCTCCGCCCACAAGCCTACATTACCCATACTCCCACACGACAATTCTCCATAAATATACAAAAGCAAGATACATAACAATACACTACAACTTCACAAACCTGCTGTGATGTGCAGTAGTTTCATTAGCGGGACGCACACTGATTGTGTTGTGATAATGCTCTGAAGGGGGAGTGACTTTGCGTGGAGAGCAAAGGGTGGGGAGACAAAAATGAAACTTATAAACACGTTACTGCATTGTTTTGTGCGATAATAGAATTTTCAGAAAAATAAAAGATAGCTTTGTGATCTAAATATGTAGAAGTGTAAAACTCATCTTTAATGTGCTGCTTACCATTTGATGAGATCACTGTGTTTCAACCCGGAGCCTCACGTTTCACAATCTCCATATTTATATAAAGAGAAACGTCATGTGTGCACACTGGGGATGAGTCGTAGTGGTACCTCGGCTCTGAGATGGAGCTGTGCTGCAGGCGGAGAGACAAGAGAACCAGTCAGAGCACAGACTGCACTGTGACCACTGTCCCACAGGAATGGAGGCTTTAGAATAACAAAATACATTTACTTATAATATAATGTTTGTCCGCTTATCCCAAGGTTGGTTTGAATCCTGCTCTCAACATTTAAAAAAACATCATTGGTAGAGTGGACCAGAGGTTGGTGGTGTGATTCCGGCTGACACGGATGAATGTGGTGGTGTCATTAGGCATTAGCGAGACACTTAACCCACCTCGTCACCAATGCCGTGACGTAAAGAGCTTTAAGTGTCTTGAAGGTGTAAAAGTGCTGTATAGACATGTGGCCATTTACCATCACCACCGAAGTTTACATCTGAAGGCAAATCTCCAAGTGACACAAAGTAAAAAACAAACAAACAAACAAAAAAGCATGAACATCGATAGAAAGAGAAGAAGAGAGTCAAACCAGAAGGAATCTACTTTTTTAAACATGAATTTTCAGGTATTAGAATATCTCTATGAAGAAAAGGACGGTACCAGATATTTAGTCACAACATTTTCGATGAATGGGTTTAATGTGAAACACTGTGGCAGGTTCTGTACAAATATTGACAATGAGACACACTTGGATGTGTCCTCCATCTGCAGGTGAAGGCTCTAGAGACACAGGTTCACTTGTGATTGTAGGACCTTTAAAACTGTGAAGAGTGAAGGCTATTGCTCCTTTATGAAAATGTACAATGATCATGACAGTGATTTTATATAAGGCCTTTCAGGACACCCAGAAGGCTTTACACTGCATCATTCACGTCACACTCAACTGTGGTGAACTACAGACGAGGCTGCCAATCTGCACCATCAGCTCCTCTGACCACCGTCAACACACCACATTCATACTAGGCAAGTGTCAAGTGTCTTGTCTAAAGACACAGCAACAGGTTCAACTGGAGCCACTGCTGCCCCTCTGTGGCACCTGGTTTTCCCAGTGGTTTCCCATCCAAGTCCTGACCAGGCCCAGTCCTGCTCAGCTTCTAATATCTGATGAGACATAGCTAACACATGCGGCTCTTCCAGCTCCTTCTGACCCTGGCTCCATTGATTTACATTTGAATATTGTGGCCCTGCGCTGTGTAACTGCTGCAGTGGCCTCGTCATTTTGGTTTTACAATATTCGTATTAACCTGCTCTACATGATCCTGGGTTTTTTTCCCCAGGATCATGTATTTTTTTAATTGCCCATTAAAAAAATCCAATTCCTGATATTTACTATACTTGCAACCAGCAAGTAAAAAAGGTAGTAAGCAAAATTAAGTTAAATTTATCAAACTTCAAACACATAAGAGACAATCTAACATTGGAGGCAGCTAAGCTGTATTTTAATACGATGATTGTTTCTCATATGTCATACTGCACGACAGGCTGGGCCTCAGCATGCGAGACCACTCTGAAATCAACTGAAATAGAATATAAACAAGCTCTTAAAATTTTAAGAGACCCACCATCACTGCATTATTTTGAAGAAACACAACATATTAGGCTGGGATAACATGATAAAAATGTGCAGATTTTATTCCTGTGTACAAAATTTTACATGGTCTGGACCCTGTCCCATCACAAGAATTTGTAAAAAAAAAAAAAAAAATCAGAACAGATCAACAAGACCAAGATCCAGATGTGATTGTATAACACCATCAAGGAAAAGTGCCTGTGGACAGACTTGTTCTCTTTCTGCGCCTCTCAAACCTGGAACACCGTCCCAGTGACTGTACGCGAGTCGCTACATTCAGCTCAACTTAAATCATGACTATTGGACAATCACATCTGTCCACACAAATGAACTTAAACAGCAGCTTCTGCACATGAGCCGGGGACTGTGATCGTATTTGTACCTGTAAATAGATGTAAATGCTGTGTGTGTGGTAGTGAGAGTATGTGTCTGACCTGTACATTTTAATACTAACGTTGTATGAGTGTGTTTTATAGAATATGACTGAGAGGTGCATGTGGGAGTGGGTGCTGGAGGCTTTTGTCATGTTTTATGAATTGTGTGGGTGATGTGTTTGGCCTTGGTCCAACAGGGGCCTAAGGATGGAAATGAGCTTTGGCTACAACCCTGCATATTTACAAGTCCATGTTTGTGTCTTACGTTATCTTGTCTTTTAATATGCATGGTCCCTTTAATAAATAAATAAATGTAAATACAAATATAGAACCTGGTGCCAAATTTGCTCCTATAACTGAGCTGCTTTTAAGTGGAGCGCTTAGTCCACTCCTTTATATAGCCTATGGACAAGGAGGTCTGACCATATTTACACCAAGTACTAATTATGTGCTGCATTGACAGAATATAAAAATGTTCAATATTTGTTCAAACTCAAAAGCTGGTCTGGTAGCTTTTGTGGAGGTTTTGATCAATCTGAACAGTTCTTCTTATAACACTACATTCTGTTCATGCTGTTTACTCTAAGAATTCATTTTATTTGATTAAAGGTATTTAGTTTTACTTTTAGGTATTTAGGTATTTTGGTAGTTTGCTTTTTTGAACTTTCTACGACGGTGTAACATTGTTCCCTCATCAAAAACATGCCTGAAGAAGATTTAGATGTCATCCATGCATGTTTGGGTAATACAGAGTATAGAGTGTTCAAACCCTCCTTACGGTTAGCTGCAAGATTCTGTGCAAGGCTCCGCCCACAAGCCTATGTCACCCACGCTCCCACATGACAGCTCCCCAAAACTGCACACTGCTACTCGACAAAGTTGATGTGCAGTAGTTTCATTAGCGGCATGCACGCTGTTTGTGTTGTGATAGCGCTCTGAAGTGGAAGTGACTTAGCACGGAGAGCAAAAGGAGAGTGTCAAAAACAAAACTGACACTTCTAAAACATGTTAATAAATTGTTTTCGGCAGTAAAAGGTCACATGGTGATCTTAATATGTGACGTATTTACAGTTAATACCCCACAGAAGTAAAATACCACCTCTTTAATGAAAAACAAAGTGTCCTTGACGTGGACAAAAGAACCTGACTCGCCCTCATTTCTTCAGAGAAAAGAGGAGACAGTATAGGTCCGTTTGTGCCTTTACTATGCTAATCATGACAATTAGCCGCATTGTGCTATGAGTGGACCACGTGTGTTCACTCTGTTGTCCAGACTCAACACAATAACCCAGTGAATCTGAGCCATTTGTCTTTGAATGTGTTTCCAGGGCCATCGTCATTATCCTCTTGTATTCTTGTGTTGCTGTTCTCTCATGTTTTGTGTGTGAACCTTTCCTGGTTAAGGTGAACATTATACCACGAGGGTTAAACGGGATACTTCAAAGATGTGAATTTTGTATTTCTGAAAAACCTCAATAAAGAAGGTTAACAGGGTTCCCATGCGTACTCGGAATCCTGGAAAATAACTGACATGGAAAATGCATTGAATAAGAGAAAAATGTCCTGGAATATTTATATTTTAGTCCATAAAGGTGCACTATGTCACTTTTTGATTGGGGGTCCGTCACCTGCTTGTTTCTATGGCTATGTCATTACTCTCCCTGGAATGTTCCACAGTATGAGCATTTAACTGCTCTAACTAAACATTTAGCAAATTACCCGTGTGTTTTTTTAGCTAAAAAATGCCTAGGAAAGCAGGCATTCTGACCTCTGCAGATCTGACCTGTAACTTGGTCTGATTCGGTCTCCATGGAGATAGAAAGGTTTAATACCATACTGTGAAACATTCCAGACAATGACGTCTCCACGGAGGCAAGTATTTGACGGAAAGAAGTTGCAAAATCAACTTTTTGGAGCTTTTTACCATGTCATAACTTCATTCCCTTATCAAAAACATGCCTGAAGATTGTTTAGATGTCATCCATGCATGTTTTAATAATCTAGTGATCTCTACTTACGGCTAGGTGTAAGAGTCTGTGCAATGCTCCGCCCACATCACCCTGGCTACGGCATGGCCATTTTTCATAACGATACAAAAGCCTGATACAAAACAATAAACAGCAACTTCACAAACCTGATGTGATGTGTGATACTGATGTGTGATAGAGCTCTGAAGGGGGAGTGAGAGCAGAGAGGGGGGCTTAGAGAGTCAGAAACAAAAGTGAAACTTATAAGAAATGTTAATACCTTGTTTTCAGTGAATATATCATTTTCAAAACAATAAAAGTGAACATGATGATCTAAATATGTTGTGTTAATACCCCGTAGAAATAAAATGACGCTCTTTCATAAAAAACAGCACCTCCTCCACGTGAACAAATGAACCTCACTTCTTCACTTTCTTATGTCTTCAAAGAACAGAGCGACAGTATAGGTCAGGTTCCTTTGTGCCTTTGTGTCCTAATGCCAATCATAACAATTAGCTGCATTGTGGTGTGATTGGACCAGGCACATTTTTATAGCGAGCTTTTCCACCTTCAAGACTCAAAGTGCTTTACGTCACAGAACCACTCACCCATTCACACACTGGGGGCAAGGTGAGTTACTGTAAGTGCCCAAGGACACAATGACTATATTCATCTGTGAGAACTGGAATCACACCCCCAACCAATTGAAAATCTATGACTATCATATATGTGAATATGATTATTGTGTTTGCCCTGGAGTATCATTACTCATGACACGACTGTGGACCTCTGCTGTAGGTCGATTACCTCTACTACAGAACAAAGGGCCTAATGTAGACTTTGTGGTTACATACTTAAAAAGAGGAAATAGATTATGGATTCATTTCATTCATGGACATCATAAACCTGGAATTTTCTGTTTCAAGGATGCACGGACCTAAAACCTGCAAAACTAACAACGAAAAGAACTGGCAGAAAAGATCAAGATTCAACGATTTATTATTCATGTGGCCATAGTAGCTTCTCAAAGCCTGACCTCAGACTGCAGAAGCTGAGCAGGGCTGGGCCTGGGTAGGACTTTGATGGGAGGCTGCTCGGAATACCAGGGGCCACAGATACCAGGGGCCAGATACCAGGGGCCACAGATACCAGGGGCCACAGATACCAGGGGCCACAGATACCAGGGGCCACAGATACCAGGGGCCAAATACCAGGTGCCACAGTGGGACGCAGGTGGCAGAAATGTTGTTGTGTCCATAGGCAAGACACTTCTCCCACATTGCCTAGTAAGAAAGTGGTGTGTGAGTGAGTATTGGTGGGGAGGGGCAGGTGCAGATTGGCAGCCTCGCTTCCATCAGTCTGCCCCAGGGCAGCTGTGGCTGTAATAGCAGCTTACCACCACCTGCTATGGAATGAATAATGCACCAAATTGTAAAGCGACTATGATTGTCTGGAAAAGCTCTGCGTAAGACTCATGCATTATTGTCACTAATGACAACAAATATACATTTAGAGCATTAAACAGCAGCAACATCAGTGCAATTCATGACGTACAAATACTGGTGTCAAATCATGAGTGTGAGTGAAGAGACAGGCAGTGTATTTAAGAGGGGCAGTGTATTTAATGCCCTGTTTTTAGGACAGTAATGAAGTCTCTGTACAGCTGGTATAATCTATATATGCTCTGAATCTGAATGAAACTGAATCTGAGCGCCCTGAGCTACTGTACCAAGCTGCCACTCTTTCAGGCGCTCAGGGTGCTCAGAAACAGAGTGCCCTGAGCGCCTGAGAGAGTGGCAGCTTGGTACAGTAGCTCCTGACATAAAGCTGGACACGTGATCGGCTGTGAGCTGGAGACATTTGTCACAGTGAGGGACAGGAGGACACTGGACAAACTGCTCTCCATCATGGACACTCCTGCTCACCCACTGCACCAGACTATAGAGGGACAGAGGAGATAATACTCCCTACAACTGTACAACAACTCACCCTTATGGAACAGATAATACTCCCTACAACTGTACAACAACTCTATCTTAAGTAAGGGATAATCTTATGCCCTGTCAATCAGCAGAGTAGTTGCACTGTTAATCTTGTCTCTTGTTTATAGCTGTGATTTTATAGCTTATTTTATAGTTTATTACTTAATTAATTTTATTTTGACTTGTACATATATATTTATTTTTATAAACACCTGTCTCTTGCTCTTTTTTTTCTATACCATCTATTTTTGTTACTCTCTGTTATTATATTATATTGTGATGTGTGAGCGACTGTATCCAAATCATTTCCCTTGAGGATCAATAAAGTTTGTCTAAGTCTAAGTCTAGAGACGCCTGTGATGGGGGTGAGGGAGATGAGGCTCGCCATATTGTTTATCTCATTCCTATATGTCTTCTTCTTCTCTATTATTATTATTATTATTATTATTATTATTATTATTATGTTTCTGTTTTATTTTTGAGGAAGGGGAAAATGGGATGAGATCACAAAAAAGAAAATGATTTAAGCAAAGAGTGGGAAGCCTGGGTTGGAAATGTCACACGGACAATGCATGAATGTATTTTATTATTGTATCTTGCATACAGATGTGTCCAGTCTTTTCATTGGTTTATAACACAAAAGATTTCATTTAAAAACTCCAGTGTGCCATTTCCTCCAGACTTTACACAGACATATTGCCAACTCAGAACATCTCAGGGCCCTGGAGGAATATTTTATCAAACAAACTACTTCTAAATTCATCATAAAAAGGACAACACAACAAAAAATGAGCTTCACTTGCAACTTCTCCCAACTCACACACACCACAGTCTTCTTCAGGGCTTTGACAAAACCTCCCAGTTTCTAAGGCCAGGGGAAGGATTCTTGTGTGCGAAAAGTTACATAGAGTACCTATGTACTTTGGACCCTTTAAAATTCTATGTTAAAAAAGTGTTCAGAATTCATGAATGGAGCCAATGTGAAGCAGACAGAATATATTTTCAATCATTCAAATAAAATCTAAATGCTCATGGTTTTACAACATTATTAAAAAAAAAAAAAAAAAAAAAAAAAAAACTAAACTAAAAAAAAAAAAAAAAAAAAACAGCTTTTTTTTTTATTTTTTGAGGTACACATGTTAGTGAATTTGCTTCTCTTTTAAAGGTGCACTGTGTAACTTTTCTGGTTACACAGAAAGGTCAACAGGATAGCATTTAATGTGACTATCTCCACGAAGACAAGCAGGCCACATGACAGTGCCAAGTTACAGGTCAGATCTGTGGAGATGTCAGAATCAGAATCAGAAAGCTTTTATTGCCATTGTCAGTGAACACAATTCACAGACTAGGAACTTGCTTTGGTGATGAGGTGCAACATAGAACACTGAATAATAATAATAATAATAATAATAATAATAATAATAATAATAATAATAATATGAAGTAGAGATCACTATTAAAAAAGATAATAATAATAATAATAATAATAATAAGTATCACTATTAAAAATAAAGTAAGAGCATGCAAAAAGATTAAGATATATAATAAAAAAAAAATAAAAATAGTCAAGTATATACAGAGCATCAGAACAACAGTGCAAACTGACAGTGCAAAAGAGCAAGTGACGTGACATGACTTATTTAAGGTGACAGGTGTTATAAAGTGTCCATCCTAGTACAGGTATTATAAAGTGTCCTTAGTACAGATGTTATAGTGTTCATAAAGTGTTTATGAGTCCAACAGCAGAGGGGAAGAAACTGTTCTTATGGCGAGAGGTTCTGGTCCGTATGGACCGTAGCCTTCTGCCAGAGGGAAGTGGCTGGAATAGTCCATGTCCAGGGTGAGAGGGGTCAGCTGCTATCCGGCCTGCTCGCCCCCGAGTCCTAGAGACGTACAGGTCCTGGAGAGATGGAAGGCTACAGCCGATCACCTTCTCAGCAGAGCGCACTATGCGCTGCAGTCTCTGTCTGTCCCTGGCAGTGGCCCCAGCGTACCACACAGTGATGGAGGAGGTGAGGATGGACTCAATGATGGCCGTGTAAAACTGCACCATCATCTGGGCTGGCAGCTTGGCTTTCCTCAGCTGCCGCAGGAAGTACATCCTCTGCTGGGCTTTCTTGATGAGGGAGCTGATGGTCGGCTCCCACTTGAGGTCGTGGGTGATGCAGGTGCCCAGGAAGCGGAAAGAGTCCACAGTGGTGATGGAGGAGTCTGTCAGGGTGAGGAGAGGCAGGGGGGCTGTGACTTTCCTGAAGTCCACGATCATCTCCACTGTCTTCTGGGCGTTGAGCTCCAGGTTGTTGCTGCTGCATCAGGACACCAGCCGGTCCACCTCCCTCCTGTAGGCAGACTCATCGCCGTCCGAGATGAGCCCGATGAGGGTGGTGTCATCTGCAAACTTAACCAATTTCACAGAGTCGTGGCTGGAGGTGCAGCAGTTGGTGTAGAGGGAGAAGAGCAGGGGAGAAAGTACACAGCCCTGTGGAGATCCTGTGCTTATTGTCCGAGTGTCCGAGACATTCTTTCCCAGCCGCACGCACTGCCTCCGGTCCGTCAGGAAGTCAGTGATCCACCTGCAGGTGGAGTCAGGCACGTTGAGCTGGGCGAGCTTGTCCTGGAGCAGAGCAGGGAGGATGGTGTTAAATGCAGAGCTGAAGTCCACAAACAGGATCCTGGCGTAGGTTCCCGGGGAGTCCAGATGCTGAAGGATGAAGTGGAGGGCCAGGTTGATGGCATCGTCTACAGACCGATTTGCTCTGTAGGCGAACTGCAGAGGGTCCAGGAGAGGGGAGGTGAAGGACTTGAGGTGAGGCAGAACCAGGCGCTCAAATGACTTCATGACTACAGACGTCAGCGCCACAGGCCTGTAGTCGTTAAGTCCGGTGATCCTGGGCTTCTTGGGGACGGGAACAATGGTGGACAGCTTGAAGAAGGCTGGGACATGGCATGACTCCAGGGAGGTGTTAAAGATGTCTATGAAGACAGGAGCCAGTTCTTCAGCGCAGTGTCTCAGGGTGGAAGGAGAGACACCGTCCGGACCCGTGGGTTTTGCCTTTTAAATGTCTTAGTCACATCCTGCTTGGAGAGTGTGAGGGCAGTGGGGGAGGAGGAGGGGTCTGAGGTGGGCTTGGCCGCAATGTCCATTGTAAGCCTTGAACATGCCCCAGTCTGTTGTGTCCAAGCATGTGCGAAGCTCCTCCACAGCCTCGCTGGTCCACCTTTTAGAAGTCCTCACAGTTGGTTTGGAGAGCTTCAGTTGTTGTTTGTATGTGGGGATGAGGTGAACCATGACGTGATCAGAAAAGCCTAGAGCAGCACGTGACACGCTCCGATAGGCCCCACTGACTGAATGTGGGCCCATTCACAGTAATAACATGTTTTAACTGTAATTTTGAGGAATAAAAACACCTGCAATTGAATAAATACAATATATATTTGTTTAATTCTGTACTGTGGAACATCCCAGGCAGAGTAATAACATCTCCATGGAGACAAGCTGATGGCAGACCCTCCACTAGTAAAGTAGTTAAGTTACACAATGCACCTTTGAGAAGAATGAAAAAAAAAAAATACTGTTTTCTAGCTGCAAAATTATATTCACAAAAAGTATAATTTAGCTGGCTCAACTTTCTTTTCAGATGTGTCCAGTAAAATCTAAAAATCAGGATCTTTCCTTTGTCAAAAATGTTAACTGTCTGTTGTAATCTCCTGTTAAAGGTGCATTGTGTAACTTTTCTAGTATAGGGTCTGCCATAAGTTTGTCTCCATGGAGATGTTACTGCTTCACCCGGAATGTTCTACAGTGTGACATTAAACATTTCTAACTCCATGGAGACAGACTGGTGGCATGATCAAGCAAATTACAGGTCAGACCTGTGGAGAGGCAGACCCGCTGACAGCACGTTTTTCAAGGTATTTATTTACATTAAAAACACCTGTAATTGCAAGGTAAAGGATAAATGCTGGAAATATGTTTAAAGCCATACTGTGTAACATTCAAGACAAAGAAATTATTTCTATGGAGACAAGCAGGCGGCAGACTCTACATCTGAAAAGTTGCACACTGCACCTTTAAATAAACAAATAATTGTGGCAAGGTAGCTGTGGCTAGGCGGTTGCTTTCACAAAATATTCAAATGTATTTTCAAAAAATGATGCTGATTTAGGCTGTACCAACATAACATTCCTGTAAAAGATGATGTGCCTACCAAACAGTTTGAAATGATAACAGCCCATATCAGACAACTACCTGATGCACAAATCATTGGAGAAAGCTGTAGCCCTTATGCTGCCCCTCTGGTTTTGGTTCAAAAGAAAGATGGTTCACTCAGAATGTGTGCTGATTACAGACAGTTGAATGCGAAGACACGGAAAGAGGCCTATCCTCTGCCTCGGATAGAGGAATCTTTAGACGCTCTGGTGGTTTTCCATACTTATTTGAATTCGAATGACCTTTGGGTTGTGCAATGCCCCAAGGAAATTTCAAAGACTTATGAAAAGGATATATGGTGATCAAAGTTTTCAGTCTTTGTTATTGTAATATAAGTGTATATCTCAAATGGTGACAGTGACCCCATGGCCCCCAATACCTTTCTGTTTTGTAGACAGAGGATCCTATAATAAGGGAATTCCGAATTTTTTGGGACCCAGGCCAATGACCAGATTCCAAGGAAAGAACCACAATGTCTCAAGTGGCCCTGAAACTGGTGAGGCAATGGGACAACAATGGGGCATCCTGTACTCACCACCTGAGGAGGGCCTTTGAGACATCAGCTGGTGCTTCCACAATGTCTACGGCAGGCAGTACTCCAGTTCTCTCATGACCAACACAGCCACCAGGGAGTAGACCGAACTCTAGATCTCCTCAGAAAAAAAGTGCTATTGGCCAGATATGGACAAAACTGTTCAGGCCTACTGCAGAGACTGAACACTATATATTGGCAAAACACAGATACTCACACCCACGTAGCTTTATGGGGCATTTAATGACATCTTGGCCATAGACTTTACTGTTTTAGATGTTTCAACAAATGGCACAGAAAATGTTCTCATAATGACAGATGTATTTTCTAAATAGACACAAGCTATTCCAAATTAAGACCAGACCGCTAACACAGTAGCCCAAGCCCTAGTCAATAATTGGTTTTACATTTTTGGTGTTCCACGCCAGTTGCATTCTGATCAGGGACGTTGTTTTGAAGCAAAAGTAATACAGCATTTGTGCAGTATGTATAACATCAGTAAAACCAGAACAACACCTTATAGACCTCAAGGCAATGGCCAGTGTGAAAGATTTAATAGAACTTTTCATGATTTGCTTCACACTTTACCTCAAACTCATAAAAAGCAGTGGCCTAAACATTTGTCACAAGTAGTGTTTACTTATAATACAACAAAACATCATTCAGCTGGGTATTCTCCATATATACTCATGTTTGGTCAGGAACCAAGGCTTCCAATTGACTGTCTACTGTGTCTACTGGCCACTATGGACGACAGCACCGAGGACTGGACCTCCAGTAATCGAGATGCTCTAAATCACATCTACGAGGATACAACAAACAAACTGCAACTTGCAAAACAAAAGACGAGCAAAACATCATGATTCCAAGGTAAAACCAGACTGTTTAGACCCTGGGCAGCTGGTGTACTGTCGAGACCATAGCCACAAAGGTTGGCATAAAATACAGGATTACTGGTCACCTGTGCTGTACAAAGTGCTCCAATGCCCACAAGATGGTAGACCTATTTACACTGTGACTACAGCAGACGGAAAAGGAAAACCTAGAAAAATTCACAGAACTGAAAAACTGAAATACAAAAATGGCTGAAATGCCTGAGACTTATTTTTAGCATGTTTAATTTGAGTTAACGTCCCAACTTTGAGCAAACCGAATACACAAAAACACAAAAGAGCTAGAAAAAATAACAAATCCATTGAATCACTTAAAATCCACTAAATTCATTATCCAAATCACTACATTTCATCCTTTAATTGTTCTAAAATTCTCTGCAAAATACTTTTACTTTTTATTTTTAAATAGGTATTTTAATGCTTTTACTTAAATAGATTTTTCTTCATGTGATACTTTTTTCATTTTTACTTGAGAAATCTTTTGCCTTGGTATCTGTACTTTTACTTAAGTAACAAAATGGAGCCATTTCAGTCTCAGCCACTTCAGTGACATGTGACACATGTGTCACAAGCTCACTTCCTCTTCCTGAGCAGGCCTAACACATGGTTACTTCTGGTGAGCCAAATAAATCTGTTTTGTATATTTTAATCTTGCTGTCAAAAGTCTAATTTGTACATTTTGTAAATATAATTTTAAAGGGTCCTAACAGTCCAGATTGTGGAGGTTTGCCTTGAGCCTTTATCCTATTGTATCCTAGATTTATGTGATTGTGATATTAACTGCACTGTGCTTACAGGCTCAGTGCTGGTTGCTGTTTTATGAGTTTTGAGTTTGAATTATACTCTTGCATATACGTTGTAGCTCTGCAGTGGGTGAAGGCTGTAGAAAGCTGGGGGTGGAGGGGGTTCACTTTAGAGGGTGATCTTATTTATAATTTTTGGTGGTGGTCGTACTTGTAATTGGGTATTTTCAGTTGTGGTAACGGTTTTCTTTGTGTTAATCTTGTTTCTTTTTCACTCATAGCATGTCTCCTTCACCCAAGTTTTAGGGTGGAGCCTCACCCCTGCAGTGGCATCTCCATCTCTCCCATACCAATCAACCTTAACTTTGTTTTGTTCAACCTGTAAATAAAAGCTCCCTATGGCTGTTGGACCCACACACTGACTGGCTTGCTTTGTTATTAAAGCTTACATGTAGACCCTGTAAGTCACGCATAATGTAAAAAACAACTGTACAGGTTTTTATACCGAGCTCTGAGTGGTTTTCATTTAGATTTTCCAATTCAGATTTTGTGATATTCTGAAGTGAATCCCAGTTTCCTATTGAAAGGACATTATATTCCACTTCACTTTTGCCTCCAGCTGTCTCCATCCCGTAATTTAGAACGCTTTTGTTTACACATTTAAAGGGTCTATTGTATGGCCCTGTTTACACTACGGTTGCTAGGTAACACTTAATTTAATTGTATCTCCTCTGCCTGTGTCTGACGAGGAAGTAAAATAATTAACTTCAACTGAATCGTCAATATGTTTAATAAAATAACAATGATACCCTGATCTGCCGTGGCGGATGAAATGCTCCATTTTGTTAAGTAAAAGTACAGATACCGGGGCAAAAGATTACTAAAGTAAAAAAGTATCACATGAAAAAAATCTACTTAAGTAAAAGTATTACAATACCTCGGCATATCAGTTGTTAGAGCGTCTGTCCACTGATCCGAAGGTTGGCAGTTGGAATCCCACTCTCGACGTAAACATCATTGGTTGAGCAGTCAGATCTATTGACCCGTAGGTTGGTGGTGCGATTCTAGCTCCCACAGATGAATGGTGTCGTCGTGTCCTTGGGCAAGACACTTAACTCACCTCGCCTCCTTTGTCTGCGTACACTGGTGTATGAATGGGTGAGTGTTTCCTTGTTTGAGTGCCTTGAAGGTGGAAAACCGCTATACAAAAATTCAACCAATTTACCATACCTGCTTAAATATGTACGTAAAGAGTAAAACGTAAAAGTATTTTGCAGAGAATTTTAGAACAAATAGATTGAGAACAAAGGATGAAATGTAGTGATTTGGATAATGAGGTTAGGGGATTTTAAGTGATTCAATTGATTTGTTATTTTTTCTAGCTGTTTTGTGTTTTCGTGTATTTGGTTTGCTCAAAGTTGGGACGTTAACTCAAATTAAATGTGCTAAAAATAAGTCTCAGGCATTTCAGCAGGTCTCAAACCAAAGAAAAGTACTTTTTACTTTTCAGTCCAGGTCTAAAATGTAGCAGAGTAGAAAACACAGGTACATGCTCTCAAATGTAGTGAAGTATAGTAAAAAGTCCAGTGTAAAATGTACTTAAATAAAGTACAGATATCTAACAATTGTACTTAAATATTGTACTTTTACACTTTATTACTTTCTGTTAGTGCTGATCTGTCATGCGCACTGGGATGGTTTAAAGGGCATGTATACAGTAGGTCCATCAGGCTCCTGTTCACACATGGATGAACTGTTTTATACTGCTGTTTGAATTCTTGGCTACAGGGTTAACACAGTGACACATGGAGAATAGCAGTGTGGGAGCGACGATGACCTGACGATATGCTTGTGGGCGTAACCTTTGACCAAATCTTACACTAACCATAAGGAGGATTCAGATAAGGTCTGGGAGAGATTGTAAAATTACTGAAACATGCATGAATGACATCTAAAACATCTTCAGGCATGTTTTTAATTAAGGAACAACATTATAACATGGCAAAAGGAGAAATTCAATTCAACATGGTAGAAAGTTAAAAGCAAAAATCAATGCCTGATCTGCCTGTCACTTCTACATTCTATTCCAATCCAGAAGAGGCTGTAAAGGGGCCGTAGAGCATGAAAAACCTGCGTCCAAACTTGAGACGATCCAACCACAGACTCTCATTTGTAGCACGTGTCTTTCAAATGCAGTAGACATCTCCTCTTGGAAATTATTGTAACATTCAGAACAAGGTGTAGAACTTATTTTATCTGAGGTGCTTCAGTGATTGATTCTGTTATAATCCGCTGTTTCTCAGTCCTTTATGCAGAATTTTCTCCTTTTTTATCTGTAAGCAGCCATGTTTGTTTTTGACCTGAACTCACCATGAGTCTTTCTGATTGGTTAATCCGCCTGTCAATCATGCCCTCTGAAATCAGGGAGACAGGACACAGCTCCATATCCACTCGTTTTTGTGAAGTTGTGTCTAAGTGTGTTGTTCTGGCTGGTAATAATACCTCCTCTTTAACCTGGTAAAAACCCTTTAGTCCTTAAAACCATATCATACAATAACAATATACATGTATTTTTCACTCATCAAACTTTTTTTTCTTCTTTATTTTACTTTAGAGACACAGAGGAGCTCATTCTCCAACAAGCTCCTACAGCTCTGCTCGAACAGTGAGAGATACAGGACTACATCCATACTATAATACTCCCTACAACTGTACAACAACTCACCCTTATGTAACTGATAATACTCCCTACAACTATACAACTCACCCTTATGTAACAGATAATACTCCCTACAACTGTACAACAACTCACCCTTATGGAACAGATAATACTCCCTACAACTATACAACTCACCCTTATGTAACAGATAATACTCCCTACAACTGTACAACAACTCACCCTTATGTAACAGATAATACTCCCTACAACTGTACAATAACTCACCCTTATGTAACAGATAATACTCCCTACAATTTTACAACAGCTCATCCTTATGTAACAGATAATACTCCCTACAATTGTACAACAACTCACCCTTATTTAACAGATAATACTCCCTACAACTGTACAACAACTCATCCTTATGTAACAGATAATACTCTCTACAGCTGTACAACAACTCACCCTTATGTAACAGATAATACTCCCTACAACTGTACAACGACTCATCCTTATGTAAAAGATAATACTCCCTACAACTGTACACCTCACCTCACCCTTATGTAACAGATAATACTCCTTACAACTGTACAACAACTCACCCTTATGTAACAGATAATACTCCCTACAACTATACAACTCACCCTTATGTAACAGATAATACTCCCTACAACTGTACAACAACTCACCCTTATGTAACAGATAATACTCCCTACAACTGTACAACAACTCACCCTTATGTAACAGATAATACTCCATACAACTATACAACTCACCCTTATGTAACAGATAATACTCCCTACAACTGTACAACAACTCACCCTTATGTAACAGATAATACTCCATACAACTATACAACTCACCCTTATGTAACAGATAATACTCCCTACAACTGTACAACAACTCACCCTTATGTAATAGATAATACTCCCTACAACTGTACAACGACTCATCCTTATGTAACAGATAATACTCCCTACAACTGTACACCTCACCCTTATGTAATAGATAATACTCCTTACAACTGTACACCTCACCCTTATGTAACAGACAACCCTATGTCCTGTCAATCATTATTTCATGTTTTCACTGTTTTCCTTATGACTTCTTGTATATATCTGATATATATTTGTATTACTATATTTCATTTTTTCTTGTATATATACATTTATAGAGTTATTATTTGACACCTGTCACTTGCTATTTTTGCTCCTTATTTAGAGTGTATAATTACCATTTATATATTTGCTCTATGTTATTTTAATATATTGTGATGTGTGAGCTGCTTTCCCTTGTGGATCAATGACGTTTGTCTAAGTCTATTTATGTCACTTCAGTAGAAGGGACAATATTAGCCTAAGCGCTGCATTTGACCCTCAGGTCTTATATAAACACTTCATATAAAGCAAACAACCAGGAAATGACACGTAAACACAAATGACATCACCACCCAGAACAGTTCAGAGTTCATATTTTATTCAAAAGTCAAACATCTGCTGCTGGATGAACCACGAGAGGAACTGCTCTCTGTGTGCCGTGTCTCTCCTCTCCTCAATCCTGCAGGACATGGGTGAGGAAGTCCCGCCCACTGAGGAGACACAGGGAGGAGAGAGGATCTAAACTCCTCACGACTTTGATTCTTTTCTTTGACATCTGCCTCCTGAAGCCTCCCTCATTTTTTCTCCTCTATTGCGTGGTTTTCTTTGGGACACCGCTTCATATGACACATTTGATTGACAGCTGAAACATGGAGGATTGAGGAGAGGAATCAAGGAGAAGGAAGCGAGGAAGGAGAAATGAGACGCGGCCCACAAGAGGAGCTGTTCTCTGTGTAAGGGGACATGTGTGTGGCATTGGTGACAGCACTGCAGTGGAGCAGGTCTGCCATTTGCGCCCCCTAATGGCCATACCAGCACAGTACAATCATGGCAGGTGGACACAGAGACAGAGCCATGTGGGAGTGGACTATTTACACAGTTCAAGTTGGATAAAAAAAAAAAAAAAGGTGCATCAGAAATGTTTTTAAAGCTTTGTCTGAACAGTCATGGAGCTTTGGGCAGTAACATGTTTATAATAAAACACCATTTTAACCTAATATTCCTGAAATTCCCATATTAGGATATTTTCTGATCTATGTTCTAATGGTCTATCATGGATTTTTAAAAATTGGTTTTATTGCTCAGATATACCTTGAAAAACATGTATTCTTACTGTGAACGGAGTCGTCTATGTAAGATGGTTTATTAACATTCTCTGATCATTGCCATGGAGATAGATTAACGCCATATCGTGGAAGATTCTAGGAAAAATGAATCACATCTCCACAGACACAAGCCAGGATTCAAATACAGCCTGATTCAAAAATATCTGTATAAAAGTCTAAAAAAATCCAATCTGCTTTTAAAGTCCTGTATTTCACAAAACTGACTCTTATGAGCTTTGAGCCATGTTATGTTCTATATTATTACCTCCTCAAAAACAGACCTGGAGTTGTGTTTTGTTTCATTCACATGTTTGTATAACTCCTTTTTATTAGGTCTGAAATTGTCAAATGATTCTAGTGAAGGTATATAGAACAAACGTGTGAAACATGTGTGAATGAAACAAAACACAACTCCAAGTGTGTTTGTGATGAGGAAAGTACATTAGAACATAGGTCAGAAAACAGTGTAAATTTACAAGTGCGTAAGTGTAAGTGTAACATGTAAGATTCCATTTTATGGAAATTGCTCTATATCGATTTTGATAGCACAATGATAATTAAAAACGTCTTTATTTTTACAGAATGAAGTAGCCCTTTTCTTTTTTCTTTTACTGTACTGACATAAATAAGTAACTGACTTAAACTGTAAACAAGAGGCCCATGAGGAGGAGTGCATGGTGACTGTGTATTCAGTCTTTGGCAGGACACTCTTTATTTTTACATTTTAAACACTGTATTTGTCTGGTATATCTTGGGTTGCGTCAGTGAAACATCATCAGACAAAAATATAAAGTGTAGAAAAAACATTATAGGGCAGGATGCTGAAATAGAAATAGTAATAGTAGCTCATTAGAGCAGGTGCCTGGTTCAAGTATTTGTCATCCCATATATTATGCATTCTCACGACAAGAGCTAATGACAGATTGTATAACATAAACAGCCATTATTACACTATGGACCAGGACAGGGACTAAAGAATGGGGCTGTCAATGAAACACAGCCACAGTCTTAGTGGAAGTGTCCTGGTGTAATTGGATCCAAACACTTGACATTAATGAGGAAAAAGATGGTCATAAATACTACCACAACCAGAGGGTTCAAAGCTCTTAAGGCTGCACAATTGTGGAATAACAGGATTGTGTAGAGTTGTGGTTTATATTTAAAATGTAGAATTGTTCATAGTGCACAGTGTAAACCAGTCCAGGAGCATAACACAACGTTAGCATCTGGGAGAAATCTGAAATCACAAACAAATACAAGAATCCCATGCATTTCAGAACAGGTTTATAGAGGTCTAAACTACAGCTACAGTATTCTCCTATAAAAACACAGGATATTTTGGTGTTTGCAGAGGACCTTCTATTATCTGAGTCATTGCACTCTTGGGGATTGTGAAAATATAGTTCCAGTTGGTTTGTCGAATATTGTGCAGCCCTATCTCACCTCCACTCTTTTCCCCAAACCCGGCTATGCCACAGTACCTCCATTGTGCATTGGCGGCTATGCTAACAAATGTTTATTTTTCATGATGTATAATTTGACAGTCTGGTTGAGCTTGTGATTAGCCTTAAGTGTAGGAACTGTAATTGCAGGTTGGATCACTAATTTTACTAAAACACACTTAAGATCATTACATTACATCATTACAAGATTTTGCTAAAAATGTTTTATTGGCTGTTTTTTAGGTTCCAAACTTTACTTTCTAGTTGGAAATCCTGACACACAAGGGAATTCCATAACTGTTACCTAGCAACCATGTCATACACTGAGCCAAAATTCTCTAATGTACAATTTGTCAAATACAAATATAACAAACACCTTTATTTTGTTGAAATAACAAAAATGTGTTTCTTGTGTGGAAATTGCGAAGCTTTGGACATAATTCTCCCAGTGTGTCATCAGCGTGTTTTCGAATTCTCTACTCTCTCTAATTTTCAACGCATTTTTCTTGACAAATTGCTTCTTGATTGGCGTAAAACTTGCATTTACATGATCATTTCTAAACAGCTGTTGGCAGTACTGGGTTGGGGGAAAAAACTGCTACCCTTCATTGCACATTTACTTGCAACCAAACTGTCCATTATCCGTCTCTGTCCTGAATGTCCTCCTGACCCCTGGAGATGTTCCACTTCATGGCTGCATCGTGTCTGGTCCATGGTGTCCTGAAGAAGACTCAGACATGACCGAAGAACAAAGCTGTCTCCTCCACATTCAGTCTGCAGGTTAAATATCGCCTCATCAGCACTTTGTATCTCTATAAATTAATGTGCATAAGATTTCATATACAATACTTCATGTTACACAGATGGCAGGTCCCCGCGATGCTCCCGTCTACTTCAGAACAGTTTAATAAATATGCGTCATTACAAAGGAGAAAGGAGGTCTCTGGAGAAGTGTCTTTAAACTGGAGTCTCTGTGTAGGATGGGGACCAGCCCCAGGCCACAGTGCACAGGTCAAAGGTCACAGGTGTCACGGCCGCCCTTGCTGTGGTCCTGTGGCAGTGGCCGTGGGGTGGGGGGGGTAAGGGAGGATGGTCCCTGAGAGTGGGTCCCAGCGCGGAGCTCTGCGAGGGGCCTCAGTTCCTGTTACCGCTCCTCGGACACTTTGGCGTTGGGCCCTGGCTCCTCCTCCTCCTCTCGCCGCTTCTGCCTCCTGAAGAAGCCCAGCTGTGGAGAAGAACAAGCCAGTGTTACAGTAATACAGGACACTATGGCACCCCCCCATGGTCTAAACTCTCCCCGTTGTCTAAAAACCACCTGGACTATTGGTGCATTCATGTGAATCATCAGACTTCAGAAAATCAGAGCGTTCATGAGAGCAGCATGAAACAATGGCAGTAACATTTACATATACGTACATTCTAAAAAATACATGCTAAAATCTGTTTAATTTAGAAGTAGAATCATCATTGTAAAATAAAACTACATCCGTCTCATATTGTCACCACACTGTCTTTGAATCACTTAGACAAATGGAATTCTGACACGGTGATGTAAACTCAGGAATTCGTAGTCCAACACTTCCGCACAAATTTCCTAAATTCTGACAGGTGTTGCATTCATTCCTGTTTTTCCAAGTGGGAGGTCGAATCTTTTCAGTTTCTGAGATCACATCAATGCAGCATGAACTGGCATAACAAAATGAGACTTTGTTGGTCATTGTAACATCAGAAACTAAAAGAGACAACACTGTTCAAAAATGACTGCGTGGAGATTAAATACAGGCAGTACATTTATACTTTACAAACTGAATGAGATTATATTATTCAAATAAAAATGATTTATGCCACTATACTCTTAACCAAATCTATGAGAAACAAAGCAAGTCACATGTCAGGGCCTCTCATGGGGGACAGTGTTTAATACAGCTGGATATGTGGCTCCTCTATCTGACAGACTGTACATACATGAGACATGTCACTGTGACATCACACACTGTACAGAACAGAACATCAAATCCTCTGGTCCCTGTGCATGTGGACACAGCCGGGCTACATTCACACTACCAAGTGGAGTTAATATGATTAACTTAGATTCAGGGGCTGGACCACGCCTCAGCCTCCTCGCCAGCCAACCAAATCAGCTGGGTGACCATTTTGGATTGGAGATGGAGCCCCCACCCTGAGTCTCCCCCCAGCCATCACATCTATTCACCATCAATACATATTTTTTATTGTATTCCATTGTTGTGGCGTGGTCCTTGCTAGTGAACTTTGTATGAGTTTACAAAACTTTAGCTGAAAACTGTTTAGACCAAGCCTGGCAGGGCATCTGACTTTATCCATGTTTTCTCTATGTAAAAAGTCAGTGTGTTGTGGCTTTGACTGATTACAGGTTTAACACAAGAATAGTAGTTTGTGGTTGTATCTCCCTGTCGATGTCTGACAATATCTAAACTACTGTATGTAAACACACATGTGCTGTATGATTTTGCACTGTCTGTTGTCAGTTTTTAAAGGCACGCTAGGTAACATTTCTACCAGAGAGTCTGCCACCTGCTGGGCATGGAGATTATGGCATTAAATGACTCAATTTTGAATTGATTAGGTTGCAGGTGTATTTATTGCTACATGCATTTGTAGTGTAAATAGTCCATCCTCTTCACAGATCTGACCTGTAACTTCTGCTTGTTTCCATGGAGACCGTTTAATGCAACAATGTGAAACTTTCAGACAGCAGTGTGATTCACCTGTGATGGTAAAAGGCTGTGCATATGGACACATATGTTCTGTTCTCTGTGTGAATCACTCTGCTCATTTATTTGTCATGTGCAGATGGAGAATCGGCGTGACATTAACTTACTGCTATAGAAATATTCATTATATAGTGTAATGGTACATCAGTGCAAAGGGGACTTGTACTATTCATGTTTCAGAGCGATGGTTGATTTGGATCATTATGATTATGATGCCACCAGAACAGGTAAGGAGTTCTAACATATTTGAATTGAGTCAGAACATGGCAAAGGAGAAATTCAATTCTGTCAACTGAACATGGAACACATCACAGTCCATCAAATCCATCAAATCCATCAAAAAACTTTCTCCTAATTTTACTCAACAGCTCAACTTACAGTGACAAAGATGTGTTCCATGCTATGTGTTTTTCTTATGTAAAAATTTGGAATTTTAAAAGACATTCAATACGATAAACACTAAATCCAAACTAGTCATGTCACTAAACTTCTGCCGTGACAGCAGAGATTTTGTGGTCATTTGGGGGCTATTAAATGACCAACAGGTAGTGTGAGATGAAGTTAGTGTCCTGGTGCAATGTGAGGTGGTCTGACCTTCCACAGAGCCAGGCTGAGCAGAGCGAGCAGCAGCAGACCCCCCAGAGTACTGCCCACGATGATCCACACCGGGATACGGAAGTCTCCCGCCTTACGGATCTCCAGAATGATCTGTGGAGCAAAGGCAACATCACACTCACTACTGTACTCCTACTGGTGTATCACTACTACTGCTACTGGTGTATCACTACTACTGCTACTGGTGTTTCACTACTACTGCTACTGGTGTATCACTACTACTGCTACTGGTGTATCACTACTACTGCTACTGGTGTTTCACTACTACTGCTACTGGTGCTGTTCAGATTCTACAATGTGATGATGATGTGATGTCATACTCTCAGATGGGGTCAAGAGACAGTTTTCCTTATTGATTCCACTGTACTTTGTCATGAAATATCCAAAAGGTAAATTCACAAATGTTGAACCTGATCATTTCTATTCGTGACTAGTCCCAAGAACTCACTGTAGTTCAACAGAAAACAAGATTCATCTGTATGAAATATTACTGGCCTATAGAATGTTGTGTCTTCTGAAACCCACCAAAGTGTACAGGGGTGAATAGAGTAGCCAAAAGTATTATTCAAGTCAGAGTAATGTTACTTCAAAATAATGTTACTCAAGTTGAAGAACAAAGTACTAGTCCAAGAAATGACTTAAGTAAGAGTAAAACGTATTTGGGGACAACTATTACTAATAAGAGTAACTTAAAGAGTAACATAAACGTAACATCTGATTTATAATTTACTGTAATGTGAAGGACAAAACTTTAAATAAAGCATACAATTTGGAATATTTCTGAATATTCCAGACCCAAAAATGAGACCAACTAAATCATATCTAAAGGAGAGGAGCAAGAAACACAAATGTTTAAATCATTTCATATTGTCACATAAAGATATTGTCATTTTCGACTTACTCACAGTGGGAAGAGGAGGCACAACTTTTACACAAGTAAGAGTACTGTTACCTCAATAAAACGTATTAGTCAAGTAAGAGTAAAAGCTAGAAAAGTACTCTGAAAAGTAAAATCTCTTAGGAAATGTACCTGATTAATACTCACCTCTGGATACATACTACCCCAGAAACTAAAACCAATAATGCAGCTGAAATAGAACTCCAGCCCAATATGACACTAAAGTTAAACCGAGAGATACAGATGCAATTTGATTTTCCATTTTAGTTAAAACATCCAGACACAAAGAAGTACACGTCGCTTTCTGTAGCCGGGTGCGTTGGAGAGGACCTGTGTAATGCTCAGCAAAAGTAGAAAATCTGAAATGCCTTTTTCCAATAAGACAGAGTGTGGGACTTTTTCTACTTTTGATTTAAAACATCAATAACAAATTAATCCAACCAAATCCATCAAATCCAGCCTCAAATAGGGATGGGACAATACACGATAATATTGTTTATCGTGGGCTGACAGTCATCGTTGGTGGTGCATTTTGTAGAATCATGATGATCTGCAACAAATTACAGCCCCAGACTGTGCAGACAACACTATACTTCACATAGATCAATTTTTTTTTTTTTTTTTTTTTAATTTTTATTTAGAATGATTTAAACTCTGAACATATTCAAAACAGCAAAGATATAAAGATTAAAGGTCCTATATTACACAAAATTGACTCATATGAGCTTTAAGTCATGTTATAATGTTGTTACCTCCTCAAAAACAGATCTGGATTTGTGTTTTGCGTCCCTTTACTACGCTTGCTACGCTTTATTATTAGTCTGTCTACATCTGCAAAGCTCAAAATGCTCTGCACCTTGTGATGTCATGAAGTGGTAGTTTTCTTAGAAGGACTAAGAAGCCTAAATATGCAGGGTTTGTGTGTTAAACTTGTATGAATGAAACAAAACACAACTCCAGGTATGTTTGTGATGAAGAAACAAAAATATAACATAGATCAGAAAATAGCGTGATATGGGCCCTTTAATATCCATAATGGCATGCATTTGAATTATCTTGATATTATAGTAGTAGTAGTAGTAGTAGTAGTAGTAGTAGTAGTAGTAGTAGTAGTAGTAGTAGTAGTAGTATAGTATTGTTTCATGCCCAATCTCAATGAGCAATCACAGCAACTTCTCCCCCTCACAGAGACTCCAGATGCTGGTGTGAGAGTACAGATGGAGGCCAGAAGGTGGCAGCAGAGAGCATTAAGCGCAGGCTCACACACTGCTGCTGCTGCTCCTTTGGGTCCCTGGGCTCCACTCTGCTCCTGCCTGCTCCTGTCTGCCCCTGTCTGCTCCTGTCTGCTTTGGCCAGCCCCCAAAATCCTACATCCACCAGTCCCCCTGAAAATACTGACAGATTTGGATGCAATCTCAAGAACTTTGACTTTGTTTGTGCTGAAAGGGTCATTTTGGAACTTTGTTTCAAGTTTCTGTCATCTGTGGAAAGACCTCACTGCTCTGTTTCAGATGACGTCACAACATTCTATAGACCAATATTTTTTGAAGATGGGGGCAGCGCAGCTGAAATGAATATGGTTCAAATGCAGCTTTAGTTTGTAATACAGTGAGTGACATTACATTACCTTTTGAAAATTTCATGTCAAGTACAATTTAATCAAGAGGAAAAACTGTCTCATGCCCCACCTGGAGTATGACATCATCACATTCTACAATCTGAAAACCACCAATATTAACACGTTATGGGAATAGCAGAAAAAAATAAATAAAAAATCTTAGCTGCCCTCCATATTGATGTCTTGAAGTGCCCATGAAGTTTACTAAAACACAGTAAATATCATTAAATTTAAGATTTTACTGAAAATATTGTCTAGTTTGTTTGTTTTTTCTATTTTTTTAGAATTGGTGAGGTTCATCATTTTACTCCCTGGTTGGACACAGGAGCAAATATGACACACAGATGTAATTCCAGAACTGTTACCCTAATGTTGGTGGCACTGGTCAGAGCAGTGGTCAGGGCAGTGGTCAGTGGTCATAGCAGTGGTCAGGGCAGTGGTCAGTGATCAGAGCAGTGGTCAGGGCATTAGTCAGGGCAGTGGTCAGAGCAGAGGTCAGAGCATTAGTCAGGGCAGTGGTCAGAGCAGTGGTCAGGGCAGTGGTCAGAGCAGTGGTCAGTGATCAGAGCAGTGGTCAGAGCAGTGGTCAGAGGTCAGAGCAGTGGTCAGTGGTCAGGGCAGTGGTCAGAGCAGTGGTCAGAGGTCCGAGCAGTGGTCAGTGATCAGAGCAGTGGTCAGAGCAGTGATCAGAGCAGTGGTCAGTGTTGGGACTCACATGTCTGACTGGCCGCTCTTCGTGCAGGAACATGGCGCTGGACGCAGGCAGCTCCACCGAGGCACTGCTGACCACTTCTACGATTTTAAACTTGAGCTGCAGAGGACAAACGGTGGACAGAGGGCAGGGGACAGAGGACAAACAGAGGACAGAGACAGAGGACAGAATTAGCTCTTCTTACTCTGTGTTCAAATGCAGGAGTGTGGTGTTCTGCTTTGGCTCAGAGTGGACAGTAGTGTGTGTGTATGGTCAGTACTCACAGCGTGGAGCGTGTCCACTCTCAGAGCTCCACTGATCCTCACAAAGATGTCTCTGTAGGAGGCCACATTCACAGAGCACTGCACAGGGACGGTCAGGGTGTTGGAGCGGTTCTGAACACAAACACGAGTTTAACTACAGCAGGTCAGTGGTGAAGGAGGAGACATGAAGAGCTGCAGTAGAGCAGGTAAAGGAGAGGACAGACACTAGACTGTTACCAGTTGTGTGTAGCGGGACAGGTCCTCTGGAGCGGCCCTGCTCTGGGCCACATGCTGTGGGGGCAGACAGTACGTCCCGTCTCTCTGTGGAATAACAACAGCATTGAAACCAGGAGCACTGTGGACTCACACTGGATTACTTTCATTTGTTGTGCCAATTGTCTGACTGTAACACACAAATTATGACATTTTCCAATGTGCCAAACAAAGTACAGGGTTATTAGTTCACTCAGACAGAGCACAGCCTGTCTCAGCACACAACAAGAGGAGGCTGGGCTTCATCACACACATCACACACATCACACACATCACACACATCACACACATCACACAACTAGCAAAAAGAAGAGTTAGTCAAAGATGTTTCAATGAAAAAAAACACATTATAACACGACATTATAACACGGCAATATCCAATACCAGCATTGGACCGGTGCATCCCTAGAGTCTTCATAGGTCCATGTCCACATTATGACGTCTGTCCTCTCACCTGCTCCAACTGAAGCTTAACTTAAGAGACCTGCTCTATCAAGGCTTGTTCTTTCTCCTCCTTTTTCTCAAGTGAACCATACTGAAAAAGTCCTGTTGTGTGCCCTGGTCTCCTCCTGATGGGACCTCCTTACGGCATGTTATTTGAGAGTAGAGCGCCCTCACCTGGTCTATGCTGAAGTTAACAGAGAGTAGAGCGCCCTCACCTGGTCTGTGCTGAAGTTAACAGAGAGTAGAGCGCCCTCACCTGGTCTGTGCTGAAGTTAACAGAGAGTAGAGCGCCCTCACCTGGTCTATGCTGAAGTTAACAGAGAGTAGAGCGCCCTCACCTGGTCTATGCTGAAGTTAACAGAGAGTAGAGCGCCCTCACCTGGTCTATGCTGAAGTTGTGGATGTGTAGCAGCTGGTTGCCGTTGCGGGTCATCTCTGGGATGTGAATGTTGAGCTGCAGGTCTCGGACGGGGAAGTAACCCAGGTTCTGGATCTGAGGCCGGACCAGGACAAACCAGACCGGACCAGGACAAACCAGACCGGACCAGGACAGAGCAGAGAGCAATGACAGAGGAGACAGCAAAGGAATTGTTATTACAGAGGGGATATTGCACTTCTATGGGGTATTAACTGCTAACACATAACATATTACCTTCTATTGTTGTGTTCACCAAAAATGTGTTATCATGTGTGTTTCAGTTTCGTTTTAACATCACATCACAACACAATCTACACAATCGATGTGCATTCCACTAATAAAACTACTGCACATCGCATCAGGTTTGTCAAGTTGCAGTGTACAGTTTTGTATTATGCTTTTGTAAAAATGTGGGCTGGGCATTGTACAAGAGGCGTGGGCTCTATGGGGGAACAACGTTATAGCACGGCAGAAAGCTCCAAAAAGTCAATTTTGCATAATACAACAGAATTTACAAATGTCATATGTAGGTGTAGCCTTAGTTTGCTATACATTTAAGTTAAATAGAGTTTTCACACAGAGAGTTTTGTGCAGATCAAATTTTGACGCAAATTCGGTTCTGGGCAGAGACATGTTGTATTTGGAACCCACCTGAAAAGTGAAGTTAAAGGGAGGGCCGATTACTCCAGAGTCCTCCAGCGACAGGTCAGACTTGATCTCATAGCGGGTGGGGTTGGAACTTCTGCCAATGTGAAGAAAACAGGATAATTTAGAGAAAATACTGAATTCCAACTTTACTGAAAAATACAGTAATTTCGCTTGACATTTTTGAAATACGGTATATGGTCGCATTTCACAAGGTGGTCCAATTTTTAAAAAACACAGTTTTCCTAAATAAATGCTTATGTTGTTGACTTTGTGTTGCAATAATATACATGTTCTATATACCAATACAAAGCTAAGATCACCATCTTTCTAATAAAGTGATTTCTGATGAGCTGTGGAAAAAATCAGTCAGCAGTAAGCCTCAAACTTACATGCTGATGTGATTTCGGAATGTCCCCTGTGACATGCTGGTCATAAAGATTACCATTTAAACTTAACTGACCACACACAAATGCTGAAGCAGCCACACACTTCATATTTTCATTTGGAAGCTGGAGGTGTCAAGCATGTTTTAAGCCTATTTGCAGGACTGTAGCTAACACACAACAGGAGTTGGAGGCCAAAGTGATATACAAGGTAAAGTGTCCCTTTTCACTTTTGGAAATTACTTTCATATCTAAAAATCATGCTAGATAGTTGGAAATGTAAGATATTGATTTGATTTTTGATGGACTAAATGCTCATAAGATGTACTTTTGACAAAAGTAAACATTGCTTGTTTTGATATAATAGTTTTGTTACATCAGATGTCTAAATTTCGGTGAAAAATTTGAAACGCAATGAATTTTTCACAAAATTGATAACTTCTTTTTGTTATTTTTGTCTTGTTATTGGTTGTGGTTTACTTTTTTCTATCAATTGAAACCATTTGTCAAATGCTCATAGTCTGAGCTTTAATTTGGTATATCACATAACCTTCTTACTGTAAAATACACTTAGGATGTAAGCTGCTGAAATTCGGTGAAAAAAATGAAACACTTGTATCTTTGCATGTGAGGGATAGAGCACTTTTAAGTGAACTTGAAAAAGTGTGTAGATATCACTGCAGTTCCTATTTGCTTCACAGAATACCTATCAGGATGAGTGGGCAAGGTGGCACCTTCACAGTCTAGAAGTCTAGAATTGAGCAATGGAGAGAAGAAAAGGCTGAGAAGGAAAGAGAAAGGTGTAGACTGAACTACCAAAAGAACAAAGAAGAGCGAAAAGCAAAAAGTTTGCAAAGATATAGGGACAAAACTAAGTCTTCTGAGGCTAAACCCCAAACAAGATCGAAAAGTAAGGTATCAAGCACTGAAAGAGTAAGGAAGCACAGGGCATCCAAGGAATCACAAAAATCCAAGGAAAGAGTGAAAAAACAGAAATACAGAACAAAGTCTGTAAAGCATGCCACAGAAGGAACAACCCCACAAAGAAGTACCAGAAGTACAAGCAGTGACGGTGCATCTCGAAAGAAGAAATCCAGAACATTACAAGCTGTAAAAGAACTTTTGCCAAAAGAAACACCAGAGAAAGTGAAAATAATTGAACACAAGTTCACACAAGTTGTTTTATTTAAGATTTATGTATTTGAATGTAGTTATCTGCATATAAATAAGTTCAGATAAGCTTCAAGTAAAGAAATTTCATATGCGTTTTTTTTTAATTTTGCAGAAATGTGTATTCATTTGACTGTGGTTGTAAAACCCTGGCATCTTTATATAGCCTCACAATACTTTTGGAGGTAAATGATGTAACAGTTTTCTGCAGGTCCAGAAAATTTCATGTAATTTGGCTAAAAACTTCCAGAGTTACAGCCAGTTGATCTCATAAAGTAGAAACGGGAGAAAAAGCTGTTTAAAGTTGTAACTTTAATGATGTTATATAGTATTTATTTATAGTTTAATATCTGTTTTATAGTTAATAAATGGTTTTTCAGCTTTGACATTACTGTTTTTGAATTACCATAGGTGTAGGATCATAATATCAGTTTTTTCCAAAAATGGTATTTTTCACCCATGTCACACTTTATGGACCACCTTGTGAAATGTGACCATATATCCTTGGTAATTTCATGATTTAGAACTTTAGACAATAGACACCTTGTTTCTAAAGGCACTCTCCAATAATAAAGGGATTGGCAGCTTTTTCCAACTTGCTAAAAAAGCATGTAGCTGCAATGAACATGATTTGAACAACAGAAATTTTGAGATTTGAATATATGGACATAAAAAACAGCCTAGGGACTTTTACCTGTGACGCCATAGAACTGGGAAATTTAAAATGGTGTGTTTTTATATGGCTTAGAAGGCGCAGACTTACTAAACAAGGGTGAATGAAACAAAATACAACTCCAGGAAGATTTTTGATGAGGTCACAACATTATAACACGGTCCAAAAAGCCCAATTTGGATAATATGTGTCTTTTAAAAAATCAGTCTACACTGGATTAATAATAGAGCATTAACAAATTCACGGAAGACTGAAATCTGACCTGCTGATATAATAATGTCATCTGTTTCAGAACATGTTTGTGGAGGTCTAAACTACAGGGTTAAGACCCCATTGAAGGCACAGGGAAATCAGGTTTACCACAGAGTAAACAATATTATCTATAATAACTGCATCCTTTGTGATTTGATAATTATCCACTCATTTCTGGAACCAAATGTACTCCGTGGTCATGACATAATAGAACTCCAACCTTGTGAAAAGTAGGTCTGCTTCGTATTGTAAGAAGTAGTAGATGTCGTTGAAATTATCTGCAGTAGATACGTCCTCTCCATCACTGTTGAGAGATAAGCAGCAGAAAGGTTAGTGGTGGATATAGAAAATTATACTGAGTTTATTGGGAAAATCAAGTCAGACCTGCTGGCTTCCAGGAAGATCCGGAGATGATCCAGGACAACAGAGCGGATGAACTCAAACTCCAAGCGGAAATAAACCTACAAGAAAACGAGTCCATAGAAATCGATTAAACATTTAAATAATACAGTTTATCTTTAAAGAGGGGGTATTTTACTTCTATGGAGTATTAACTCCTAACATATTTGGATCACAGTGTTACCTGTTTTATTTGCCAAAAACAAGGTATTAACAAATTCACTTCAGTTGACTTTAGTTTTTGACACCCTTTCTTTGCTCTCCGCATCACTCCCCTTCAGAGCGCTATCACAATCAGTGTGCATCTTGCTAATCAAACTACTTGCATTTGTATATTTATTGGGAATTGTTGTGTGGGAGCATGGGTGACGTAGGCTTGTGGGCGGAGCACTGTGATGGAGGGTTCAAATAGGGCCCAGGAGAGATCGCTAGATGACTCAGACATGAATGGATGACATCTAAAACCTCTTCAGGCATGTTTCTGATGAGGGAACAAAGTTAGAACATGGTAGAGAGTTCCAAAAATAGATTTAGCATAATACATTTTTTTTAAAGACACTTTCACACAATGGGTTAGAGGGAAAACACTAACTGAACTACTGCTACCCCGGAGTCAAGTCTATTTACTACTACTTACTACTTTACTACTAGAGTGCACTAGTGGTGTATAGTGTAGTGACACATGGAGTCTTTCTCATGTCTTTGCTCAGGCACAAGAAACATTTGGGACTTTTTAGGACATTTCCGGTTTCACTATAATTAAACAGTTTCCAGCCTGTCCCTCACAGTGGAGAAGACGCTAACCTGAGAGCAGCTCTGGACTGTGGAGGTGACTGACAGCTCACACATGTGCTCTGGCGTGTGTTTACAGTGGTGCAGGGTTCAGTGTAGTGAGGCCTTGATCAGAGCTCACAGGAATGCACCGAGAGACTGCAGCTACATGAGGATACAACAACACACACACACACACACACACACACACACACACGCACACACATGCACACACACGCTGAAGTTTGAACAGGAAATCAATGGAGAGAGACAGTCCTTTTAGGTTTAAACAACTGGATTTCAGCATTGAAACTGGCAACCCAAATGAGAGACTCATGTGAGGCTCATTCTGCTTTCTGATTGGATAATCATCTTGAGAACCAAAACACCAAATTATAACATAAAAACAAATAGGCCGTGGGCCATCATGTCCAATGCTTTTTGTAATTCAAATAAATCAGCATTACAGTTGTTATCAGTAAAAGCTTTATTTTAATTGAACATGTGGTTCTTGTATTTGGGGACACACATAAGTTGAGTTTATGAAATTTAAATCTGACATACAGTTTCTTTAAGGATCTCTCTCTGATCTGAATGGTCTCTACCTAAACCCCAGCACCTGCAGCCAAACATGGCTCAGTGCTAGTGCAGCCTCTGCAGTTCAGGAAGGGAATTTTGGAGGTTCTGAGCTTCACATGACACATGGTCTGTCCATATACTGACAATGAGAAACACTTGGATGTGTCTCTGTCTGCTGGTTAAGGCTCTGGGGACACAGGTTCAGTTGTGATTGTAGTAACTTTGTTAAAGAAGTCAGAGAACAGGCTCCATACAGAAGCATTAAATACACATCCCAGTGCCAAATGTCCCAAAACATTTGGCACTGGGAAAGTAAAAACAGAGTACTGCTCTAAACCCAAAGAGCTCTCAGTGATCTGCTGTGTCCTGACATGGTTCAGTCGAGTGATGATGATGATGATGATGATTATGTTTTTAACTACAAACATTAGACAACACTACCCTAGTGTAATTAACTGGATAATTAACTATAATCATAATTAACTCATTTTAGCCACACTACACTACCTTTTTACCTTTTTACAGTGTACAGTCCCTGACAAAAGTCTTGTCACTTATAACCTGACTTTAAATTAATCGATTGGTTTTAGAAATGTCTCATATGAAAGCTAAAACCCTCCCAAATTATGCTCAATATACTAAAATAAATTTGCTTCACTGAAGAAAGATTGATCATTTAATGAACACAGAAAGGTCAGATTTTGGCAAGACAAAAGTCTTGTCGCCTTGTCATATGATGCACCCAATCCTAGATTACAGCCTCACCTGTGATCAGTTACTGATCAATCAATTAGTGGGTGTGTATAAAAAGAACCCCAGCACACCAGACCTTCACATCAACTGCAACTTGACCTCTGACAACATGCCTAAGCTCCACCCTGAGACCAAAGCGTTAATTATCAAGAGGCTCAAGACCAGATCCACTGCTGAGGTGGCTTGACACCTTCAATGTGTCTCAGCGTCAAGTACAAAGAATAAGAAAAAGATCTGAAAAGACTGGAGATGTTTTTGACAAGCCCAGGTCCGGCAGACCCCGCAAGACAACTGCTCGGGAGGACTGTTTGTTGATTCGAAAATCCAAGGCCAGCCCCTTTTCCACTGCAGCAGAGCTCCACCAGGCCTGGTCACCTCAAGTCCCTGTGTCAACCAGAACAGTTTGTAGAATTCTGTCTCGAAATGGCCTCCATGGTCGAATCAGTGCACAGAAACCAACACTAAACAAAGGGCAATCAAAAAACTGTGTGGCATTTGCCAAGGCCCACAGCCTGCTAAAAGGATGGACACTGGAAAAGTGGCAGAAGGTGGATTTCTCAGATGAATCCTCGGTTGAATTACATCACAGCCACCGCAAATATTGCAGGAGACCTACTGGAGCCCGCATGGATCCAAGATTCACCCAGAAAACAGTTAAGTTTGGTGGCGGAAAAATCATGGTCTGGGGTTACATCCAGTATGGGGGTGTGCGAGACATTTGCAGGGTGGAAGGCAATATCAATAGCCTAAAATATCAAGAAGTATTAGCTACCTCTTACATTCCCAACCATAAAAGGGGTCAAATTTTGCAGCAGGATGGTGCTCCATCGCATACTTCTATCTCTACATCAAAGTTCCTCAAGGCGAAGAAGATCAAGGTGCTCCAGGACTGGCCAGCCCAGTCACCAGACATGAACATCATTGAGCATGTCTGGGGTAGAATGAAAGAGGAAGCATGGAAGGCAAAACCAAAGAATCTTGATGAACTCTGGGAGGCATGTAAGACTGCTTTCTTTGCTATTCCTGATGACTTCATCAACAAATTGTATGAATCATTGTCGAACCGCATGGATGCAGTCCTTCAAGCTCATGGAAGTCATACAAGATATTAAATATGGATCTCACAGCACTACTACTTAATACTGACGTTATGCAACATATTTTTGTATTTGAAGTAAATTATTTGTTCAATTTTCTGTAGGCGACAAGACTTTTGTCTTGCCAAAATCTGACCTTTCTGTGTTCATTAAATGATCAATCTTTCTTCAGTGAAGCAAATTTATTTTAGTATATTGAGCATAATTTGGGAGGGTTTTAGCTTTCATATGAGACATTTCTAAAACCAATCGATTAATTTAAAGTCAGGTTATAAGCTTTTGTTTCTACAAAATGGATAAGCGACAAGACTTTTGTCAGGGACTGTATGTCCTCTCTCTCAGGTAACTCCTGTCTGCTCCTGTCTGCTGCACACATCACATAAACAAGTGTAATCCTCCAGTCCCTGTCCTCCCTCTGCCTCTCTCCTCAGAAATCACCCTTTTAAAAAATAAAGTGGGGCTCGTAAAGAGCGCTAATGCTAAGAGCTATGGGCTAAATCAGGACAGAGAGAGAGACAATCAGGAACAGATGCGGAAAAGGCAGCCTCACCTGGAGCTCAGGGGCCCAGCGGAGGGAATAGTCATACTGCACTCTGGGAGTTAATGGAGGATAGAGGTGTATTCAGACCACACATTTGAAAATCTTTTTACAGCAGGAAACAGGAGTCTATATAAGTCCAGGGGTAACCACATACAAATGAACAGGTCAAAGCAAGATTAATAACTGAGATAAAAAAGACAAAACTGGGTCTAAACCAGCATTAAAGAAGACATACTGAGCTGGTGTCTGACATCAAGTTCAAACCATAACTAAACCAGAACTAACCCTCGCGCACCCCAAAATAATCACACCTGTGGTCCGTCGTGACAAAATGTACACCGGAAAGGAATACCATATTATTTTTATGCAGTATGGACTTTTGTCCAACTTTTTTATCTATTCATTTTCTTCTGCCCTAATCATACATACCAAATATTTTGACATTTTAACCCCTTAAATGCCAGTTCTGTGTGCGAAAGTATCAAATGTATGTATGTGAATAAAAAAAAAAAAAAAGAAAAAGAAAATTTTCTGCATCTTTCAAGTCATTTTAATTTGTTTGTGTTGGCATTATCAGAGGCTGGGGATGTCATAAAATAGTTCCAACACTGATTTTGACATTTTTTTTTAATTTTTGCACAAACTCCATTAGTCACACCTGTGGTCCTTCATGACAAAAATGTACACTAGAAAACAATACCACAATATTTTTATGCAATACAGATTTGTGTATTTTTTACACAACTTTTTTATATCATTGTCTTTATTTACTTCTGCCCTAATCATACATACCAAATATTATATAATAGTCTGAAATTTTAACTCCTTGAATGCCATTTTTTACAGCAAAAGTATCAAGTTATGTGCATGAAAAAAATGAAAAAAATGTTTGTTTGTTTTTTCTATATCTTTAACTAATGTTAATTTATTTGTGTTGGCAGGCTGGGGATGTGATAAAATAGTTCCAACACTGATTTTTTTTAGTTTTTGCACAAAATACTAAAGCCCTATTGACTTCCTTTATAACTGCAAATTTTTGGTTGCACTGACATAACACATTTTTACAGGTTTCACCTGTTAAGAAAAGGTAAAATTAGTGATTTTTCCAAATCAAACCCAGCTCACACTGTTACACCTTCTGCAGGCCTGTATGCAAACACAGATATAGTTTTCCCATGTTTTCATACGAAGTTCTATGGGATTTACAGGGGTTGTGTACAGGAGGGTTCTGGGGGCATATACTTGCCTGGGGTGAGTTGTGGGTTTGTGGGGGTACTGGGGAGTGTTGGGGGATGTGTGTGTGTATGTTCACATAACTGGGTTTGTGTGAGGGGTGAAGGGGGGGGTCACATTTGCATTGTGTAAAAACGACTGAAAATCTAAATATTAGGATCATGCTTTAAATGGTGGAACTAAAAATCATATAAAATCTCTGAACCCCCAAAAAACAGTCACATGTAAAATTCTGAACACATTTGAGCACACTGAAGGGAGAAAAACAAGTATCAAGTGAAATAAAACTGCAATTACTCAATTATGACAAATATACCTTAAAAAGTACACACACACAGGCACACACAAACTTACACAAACACACACAAACTCCCAGACAAAAACATTCAGTGCACTCCCCTAGAACACACCCATATCATTTAACCTCAAAAATCTACATCTCTGGCCTTCAGTGTGGACTAATATGTACAAATGTCTTTCTATTGATATAACCTTGTAATGGAAGATACACAGTAAAAAAAAAAAAATAATAATCAGAAAGACACTAAAACTAAACATTTTGAAGGTTTTTCCAACACCAAAGAATGAAAAATAAATGAAAAAGTAAAAATATACTGGCAAAGTTATACCAGTAAAAAAAGCCATTTTGAATGTATCTAAGGACCAGGGGTGTGAGTATTTTGATTACAGACCATTCAAGTAATGTGATCTTGAAAAAAAACAAAAAAAAAGAAACATAAATTAAATATACATCACAAAAAACACAAACACAAACTGGCCAATTTTGGTGATATTTGGTGCAATACAGCCAAAGTTATGCAAAAAAGAAAAGTTGTGATGTACAAAAATGTACCTAGGGGTGTAGTAGGGCTAAACAAGGTCAACTACAGACCTCAACACAACAAAGTCCTGGCCAGAACTAAACCAGTCACATACCGGGACTACTCCAGACCATTCTAAACCAAGGCAGATTTAATGAGGGCAAAAGTTTAAAACGGCAACACAACAGGTCTAAACTTGGATTAAATCTGGACTAAACCAGATCAAATGCCAATCAAAATCAGAACTAAACCAGGACTAAAGTCATTCCAAACCAGGACTAAATAACGTTGTGTTCACACCTGTCACACGCCACACACATAATCCAAAACTAAACTTGGACTTAACCAGGACTAGACCAAGACTAAACCAGGAATAAAATAGCCCAAACCAAGTCTACGCCAGGACAAAAATGAGCTCAAACCAGGACCAAGCCAGGGCAAGTGAGAGACTAGAGACAAGGCATCAAGGTCTAAAACAGATAAAAACCAGGACTAAACCAGGTTTTAACCAGAAATAAACAAGATCAAATACATAATAACTACCAAAGCAGTCTAAAGCTGAACTGCTGGACTAAACAAAGGACCCTGAGGAGCACTGTTGGTACCTGGACCCCAGTTTGAACACACTGATTTACCAACGCCTTTAAAACACCAGTGGATTTGAAGAACCTTGAATTCTTGTGGCTTGACTCCCATGCTGTTTGAGAAGAACACATGTACTCTGTGATCACCCCGAGAGACACATACTGACACGTGATTGGCTGTTTCCACACTGCTCCATGCCGCTGTGTAAGCTCCAGCTATAGTCTACAGTGACACAACACTAACCAGACATCTGCTGCTCGTCTCATGGAGGATCAGAAAACGCTGTTAAACTTCAGAGGAGCTGTTAAAATTCAAAGACTTCCCATATTAAACATATTAAATTGATCAAAATTATTAGATGCATAAACACTAACCATGTCGATCTCCATGGACACAAGCAGTCAGGTTATGGGTGAGATTTATGGAGAGGCAACCCATAAAAATGTGTGTTTTTAGCGTGATTTTTGCAAGAAATAAAGCAACTATACTGTGAAACATCCCAGGAAAAGCAATATCAACTCCAAACAAGCATGTGGGGTTCCTTCCATCAGAAAAGCTACATAGTATGCCTTCAAAGTTCACAAGATGATTTCAACACTCAAACTACCTTCACTACAAAAGCAGTGGTTCGTTTTAGCCTTGTTTAAACATCTTCAGTTCCTTAAAGCCACAGTGTGTAACGTTTTTTTTTTTTCCCCGGATATGTTCATTCCATCTCCGTAAACCTGCTGCTTGTTTCCATGGAAATGTTGTTCCTTTGGCTATAATACCCCACAGTATGGCATAAAACATATCTATTTTCATGGAGAATGTTCCAAAGTATGGATTTAACTTTCTATTTCCAAGGAATCATGCACCAGAACGTTACATACAGTAATTTTAATAGAGCCCAGTACTAGAAACGTGTATACTCAAGAATGAAAGCTTACCTATTTACCCATTTCTATATAACTTTAAGTAAAAATAGAAGACACTGTACTTTTGCCAGTTTTCTGTCAGTGCATAGGCCCGGGAATTAGAGAGATATGAACCATGAACCAGGTCAAAACATCTGCATTTTGAATCGTAATCAGACATTCTACCTCAGACAATTCTGCTTTTCTTTACCTTAAAGAGGGGGTATTTTACTTCTGTGTGGTATTAACCGCCTGCAGTACCTTAGCTCTCATTGCTAAATCACTTCCCCTTCAGAGTACTGTCACAACTACTGCACATCACGTCAGGTTTGTCAAGTTGCTTCAAACTGTTTTGTATTGTGTTTTTGTATATTTATGGAGAATTGTCGTGTGGGAGAGTGGGTGACGTAGGCTTGGACAGAATCGGATAGCTAACTGTAAGGAGGGTTTGAATAGGGTCCGAGGGAGATCACCAAATTACTCAAACATGCATGGATGACATCTAAAACCTCTTCAGGTATGTTTTTGATGAGGGAACGTTGGTAGAAAAAAAAAGGATTTTACATAATACCGCCTATTAAATTTTAAGATCTTTACTATGTTACCATATGACATAAGCGCAACCTTTTCAACGGATTGTCTCCCTGTCAGAGTATTAAAGGAGATGCTTCTGTTTAATATGGCTCCTTTATTTACTGTGTGTCCTAAAAATAACCCTGTGGATGACCTCATGCCTGCTTTAAGTAATACTGCCTTGGACTGAACCATCGTCTCCATAGACTTTACTGTACGGATTTGACTCTCCGATGCAATTAAAGGGGAGAGTTTTTATCTCCTGTTACAAAAATACCAGAGCAGCCAAAGTCTAACATCAAAGAAGGGCCTTTTCCACTCGACATTACTTGGTCAGCATCCCGCTTGCTTTGTCATCAAATACAACTGTTAGCTTTATTCAAAACACATTTCTGACACAAAAAATAATACGATCCAGGTTGCTATAATACAGAGCATCAGTGGTCTGCAGGCGAAGGGTGCACTCAAACGTATCCCGGTTTGAGCCCATTTTAGTCCTGATGCAGACTTGGTTTAGTCTGGTTCTAGTCCTGCTCAAGTTAAGGTTTAGTTCTGGGTTAAGTCCCAGTTTAGCCTCTATTTCGATGCGGTGTGTGTACGTACTAACTTGATTTTGATGAGGAATAGACTCAATACAGATTCCGATAGCACAATGGCAATAAAAAACAAAAACTCAGAAAGTGATTTTCAATATTAAATCCAAGTACTTTCTTTTTTATTCCCATGTGGTCTTATATCTGTATAATCCCTCAGTGGTCCTGTAGGTTCCATAGTGCTCCATGGGCGTATACTAGTCTATGTGCTCTTATACTTGTTCTGATACAGCTCAACATCATTCTAAAACTATTCAGGAAAAGTTCATTTCTGTCCTGTGAATGGGACTTTTTTAGTATTAATACCTGCTCAGTTGAGTAATGGATCCATGATCCATTCTGAGTGTGAGTATCGTAGCAACCAAAGAGCCAATCAGGAGTGAGGTTGTTGAAGGTACTTGCCCCTTCCAACCAATTGCTATGACCAGCAACCTCAGGGAAAGAAGGCACCTGATTGGTCTGTTATTTCATGCATGAATTATGATAGCCTACTTCAGGATTTTTTTCCAAAGTGTTTTTATTACTCTTTAGTCATGAAAAAAATAAATAAATAATAAATCACCTTAATTTTTTTTGCATGCATTCTTCAAGGAGTTGGTGACATGACCGCTAGGGTGGACAACGCGCATTTTAACAAAGAATGAAATAAGTGTTTGAGAAAACAATTATTAAAAAGAAATACTGTAAACACTATAATGCATGTTTTTGTTTGCTCTTTAAGATTATATTCATATATTTTGAGCATATTCCAGAACTGTTAAATGTATTGCAAAAACATTTAACCAGAGAAAAACAGACTTCTTTGAAACACAGATAGTACAGTCTAAATAACTCCAACAATAACAATGAACATGCCTACCACTACTTATCAGCCTACTACTATGGCAAACATTCTTTCAAATGTACTTAAGTACATCAATGCAGTGTGTCTTTAGTGGAAAAAGGTTATCTTGTATGAAAATTGGCAAAGCACCCAGGGCACAAAGACACTGCATGCAGATGTACTTTGTTTTTCGTGTGCAGGCAGAGTCATGGCATCTGTTTGCATTTCTTGCTTCAGTGAGCCTGGGCCAGTGGTCTCCAGGTCCAAACTTTATCTCGGAGGGTGCTTGGACACTGCTCTGCACTGGGTCTTCCTCGTCTTGGTGTCTGGATGGAAGTTGCATTTCTTAGCGCATGAGCTACCAGCGCCTTGAAATGCAGAAGATCCTTCTTGTCCAATTCACACATTCTGTAGATGTGCCAAGCATTCACAGTGGTCATGTCCAAGAAGTGGAAGAACACTTGGAGGTACCATTGTTTGTTTTTGCATCTGTGGGGATACATTGTGACACATTGATCCATGAGACCTATGCCTCCCATATGGTGCTTTGGTGCTTTGCCAGTTGCCAGTTTCCATACAAGATAACCTTTTTCCTGCAAGGCACATCTGCTGAAAGTTGACCAGTGGGTGGCAGGGTATTGCATGACACATTAGTGTCCACTGTAGTGACTGATGTGCAGCTGTGACAGTCTCATTTATATAGGTGAAAACATCTATTGAATAGCTGTCCACTGTAGTGACCACTATGAATGAAAGAGTTAATGTTCATATCTTAATTTATGGACAAGACAAAAATTGTTTTAAAAAGCAGCAGGATGATGTAGAGTGGGGGTAAACTGAATATCTTAAGGTATGAATGATGAGCCTGACACCAGCAGTTGCAGACATAGAGGCCTCTGTTTTTCAATAGAAAGTGAACTGAAGCCATGTAGATGGAACCACATCGCAACCATGCTCCCTTCCCATTTGGAACACCTTACGCTGCACTGTGGTTTGCCATAGTCAAAGTGAATGGACTGTTTTGATCTCTGAGGAGGAAAACTGCCAAAACATGCAGGATTGCTCAAGCATGAATGAAACAAAACACAACTCAAGCCATGTTTCTGACAATGAACCAACTGGATTAACATAAAGTCTCTTTGGCATACTATCCATGGATTTTAGAATGATGAAAAAGTTGGACCGTTGCCATAGCAATAAACAATTTGAAACAAAGTATTCTATGTTTTGAATGTGTTTTGTAAAGTGTTCAAAATGTCCAAACCTAACCCTAATCCAATCTATTCATTGGTTTCAACTTCCTGCTATAACCTAGTATAACCAAGAGCTTTTTACCAAAAAGAAAACCATATATTTTGAATTATGGCAGTGGTCCTAATTTTTCATCATTCTGAAACCCATGGATAACAGAAAGTCGAAACACGGATGAAAAACACCTTGAACTTTTCCCAGAACCCTTTTATAGCATTTTACTGTCAAACTCTAGTTGAATGGAAGGAAACCACTAGCACTGCAGCGCACGCATACCACTGCAAATAATGACAATGCAGTCGGACATTTTTGTGGTTTCCTTTTACAAAAACAAAACCAAAATGTTTACTGGGGATATGTGCTTTAGATGCCCTTATACTCGGATGGTAATTGTGGAAAATATTGGTACACTGTAGAATGGGTAAATGTGGAGCTTTGGGACTGCTTGCTGAGAGCTTTGTGGTGGGCCAGAGAGCAGAATGCTGGTCATCTCCGGTCTCTTGTTCCAGTGCTGTGGTTTGGTTTGCTCCACATTCATGTTTTCTCTGCCTCCAGGGGTGGTACTGCTGTGGGGAGTAAAACCTCTATGGCTATCACAATCCATTTGTATCTCTTTTGGAAATTATTTCATATAATAAGAATGGTATGATTTCAGAATGTTGTATTTGTTTTGAGGTTATGGTCAATAACCAATATTTAAAGTACTTTTGGAGGACTTTTAGCCAGCTTTCTCTTATATGTGACATTTTCAGGACTTTTTTCCATTAAAGATTTTTGTTATTGTTAATTGCTATGGCAACTGTCCTCCTATCTATTCATCATTCTGAAACTCATGGAAAATATTTGGATTTGAATAGTTCATTTTTATGGGTCCAGTTGTTGATTGCTCTGGAACTCATAGATAACAAACCCATAGACATGTACAGCTGCAGAATTTTCTGTCTCTGCCTGCTGCTACAACTCACCTCACGTGACTTGGCTAGTGTGACCAGACCTCCTTACTTACCAGGGACAGTGCCAGTGTTGAGCCCTGTGTCCTCTGTCGCAGCAGATTTATACAAAACCAATGATTTGTCCCAGTTTTATTTAAAGAAATGTCCCATGTGTCCCTATTTTTGACCAATTTGATACCTGCCAACAGTAAAGAGAGGCATAAATTGTCATTTGTTTAGGTAAAATACAGAAAAACATGCTTAATGATCAAAACACAAAGAAAATGTGACTATACTGACTCACATGTTAGTCATGAATGGACCGAGTGCGGAACAATTTTAATTACACACTCATCACAATTTTATTACCAACCAACCTAAACCAAGGGTTTTTTTATTTTGAAAATCTGGTCACCCTACATTTTCCCATGTTCAAATGTCAAATTGAACACTCCTTCACATACAAATGAACGGTGAAGCCAGTCCCTTTGATAAAGTATATAACATGTTTATTTCATGACATGATAACATGTGGATGTTTAGTGGACACTAGATGTTTACTAAAACCACACAAATGATGCAATCTCAACTGAAAGTGTGTTAGCTTTAGCTCAGATGCCACTTTTACATGCTAATTATGATCTACAATATAACACGCAAAGGTTTACATGCTCAACAATAACTTTTAACGAGGCTCTGACCTCACTGTAAATGTGGTCGATGGGTTGGTACCAGCCCACAATCTCTTGATTGTTAGTAATTTAAGGCTAATGGCTATAAGAAAAAATATGAAGTTTGCCAATGAACACCTGAATGATTTAGAGAGTAACTGGGAGAAGGTGCTGTGGTCAGATGAGACCCGAATCAAGCTATTTGGCATTAACTCAACTCGCCGTATTTGGAGGAAGACCCCTGCCTATGACCCCAAGAACACCATCCCCACCATCAAGCATGGAGGTGGAAACATTAAGCTTCGGGGCTGTTTTTCTGCCAAGGACACAGGACAACTTCAACGTGTCAACGGGAGGATGGACGGAGCCATATACCATTAAAATCCTGAGTGACAACCTCCTTCCCTCCACCAGGAAACTGAAAATGAGTCGTGGATGGGTCTTCCAACACGACAATGACCCAAAACATGCAGCCAAGGCAACGAAGAAGTGGCTCAAGAAGAAGCACATTAAGGTCATGGAGTGGCCCAGCCAGTCTCCAGACCTTAACCCTATAGAAAACCTATGGAGGGAGCTGAAGCTCTGAGTTGTCAAGTGACAGCCACGAAACCCTAATGACTTAGAGATGAGACCTTGTCTCCTGCACAAAGGCCCAGACTTCCACCACTTCACACCTCTGCCTCAGCCCCCCAGCCGCCGAATCCACATCAAGAATTCAGCCAGACCTCCAGCACACACCCCCGCTCTTTGTCTCTCACAACAGCTCAGGTTAGGAGAGAACTGAGCCGGATAAGGAGTCGGAAAGCTGCTGGACCAGACGGGATCAGCCCCAGGCTCCTTAAGTCCTGTGCAGATGAGCTGTGTGGAGTTATGGAGCATGTCTTCAACCTGAGCCTGAAGCTGAAGGTGGTGCCACAGCTCTGGAAGACCTCCTGTGTGGTACCTGTGCCCAAGACACCGCACGCCAAAGACCTCAACAGCTTCAGGCCAGTGGCTCTCACGTCTCATCTGATGAAGACTCTGGAGAGGCTCGTCCTGGGTCACCTCCGCTCCACGGTGAGCTCAGCGATGGACCCGCTGCAGTTCGTGTATCGGCCCGGCATCGGAGTAGAGGACGCCATCATCTCTCTGATGCACCGCTCACTGTCCCACCTGGAGAGGCCCGGCAGCACTGTGAGAATCTTGTTCTTTGACTTCTCCAGTGCTTTCAACACCATCCAGCCGCTGCTCCTGAGGGACAAGCTGGAGGGGGCAGGAGTGGACTGTGACCTGTAGATCCTGGACTACCTCACAAACCGGCCCCAGTTTGTGAGAGCCCAGGACTGTGTGTCTGACCTCATGACCTGCAGTGTGGGGGCGCCCCAGGGCACGGTCCTCGCGCCCTTCCTCTTCACCCTCTACACTGCAGACTTCAGACACAACACGGACAGCTGCGTCCTGCAGAAGTTCTCAGATGACTCCGCCATCATCGGTCTCATCACGGACGACGACGCAGAGTACAGAGGAGTAACGCAGGACTTTGTGGACTGGTGTCACCGGAACCACCTTCTCATCAATGTGGGGAAGACCAAGGAGATGGTGGTGGACTTCCGCAGACGCCACTCTACTGCCCCCCCACCAGTGAACATCCAGGGAAGAGACATTGAGAGAGTGGACTCTTACAAGTACCTGGGTGTGCATCTGAACAATAAACTGGACTGGACTCATAACACAGATGCACTGTACAGGAAGGGCCAGAGTCAGCTCTATCTCCTGAGGAGACTGCGGTCCTTTGGAGTGAGAGGGCCACTCCTGAGGACCTTCTATGACTCTGTGGTGGCATCAGCCATCCTGTACGGTGTGGTCTGCTGGAGCAGCAGCGTCACAGAGAGGGAGAAGAAGAAATTGGACAAGATCATCAAGAAGTCCAGCTCCGTCCTGGGCTGTCCTCTGGACTCAGTGCAGCAGGTGGGGGACAAGAGGGTCCTGGCTAAACTCATGTCTATGCTGGACCATGAGGGTCACCCCCTGCAGGACGCCCTGTCTGCTCTGGAGAGCAGCATCAGTGACAGACTGATTCACCCTCGCTGTGTAAAGGAGAGATTTCGCAGGTCTTTCCTTCCTGCTGCTGTCAGACTGTATAATGATCAATGCTAGTCATGTGTCATCTCCATAGCAACCATGTGTCATCTCCATAGCAACCATGTGTCCTCTCCATAGTAATAATAACAATGTGCAATATTATTTAAAGTCACTTTACCTGCTACTTATTTATTTAACCACCACTGTCCATCACTGCACTGTACTCAATCATCTCAGAATCAAAAACACTTATTGTGCAATGTTCCTGTGCCTTTTAGCTTAGCTTACAGTGTTGTGTTTTTTAGTTGATTGTAAATACTTATTATTATTATTTATCTTGATTTTGATGCATGCTCTTATTTTCCTACTGTTTCTGTAACTTGCGTTGTGACACTGCAATTTCCCCATTGTGGGACAAATAAAGGATTATCTTATCTTATCTTATCTTATCTTATCTTATCTTATCTTATCTTATCTTATGATCTGCAAAGAAGAGTGGACCAGAATTCCTCCTGATATGTGCACAAACCTGGACATCAACTACAAGAAACGTCTGACCTCTGTGCTGCAAAGAAGGGTTTTTTTTTTGGCTAGAGGGTTCAAATAGTTATTTCACTCAATGAAATGCAAATCAGTTTATATCTTTTCTTGAAAGTTTTTTCTGGATTTACTTTTTGATACTCTATTTCTCAATGTTAAAATAAACCTAAATGATAGACTGTTCATTTCTTTGTCAGTGGGCAAACCTACAAAATCAGCAAGGGATCAAATACTTTGTTCCTCCACTGTATGTCCAGTATGAGTGGGACCCACTTAAAGGTGCACTGTGCAACTTTTCTAGTGGAGGGAACCACTTCATTGTCTCTCTTTATTGCCTTTGTCTGGAATGTCCCACAGTACAGCATTAAACTTATCTTTCTCCCTGGAAACAAGCAGGTGACACCACCAGGAAATGTTACTGGTCACATCCGTGGAAATGCAAGCAATAAAAAAATAGAAAATAAATAATAAATGCCATACTGTGATACATTCATGGAGACAAGAAGATGGCGGGAAAGTTCCATAGTGGAGCTTTAGTAAAGTTCACAAATTGACTTCAGAGTGTATTTATCTGGGATTTGATGCTTGTGCATCTTTATGATGCTTGTGCAAACATGCAGATCCTCTTCTGTGAGAAGAACACATGGTCTCACACAGACTGGGATTAATATATGAACAAATTCCACATATGGCCATGATATTAGCACTGGTATATAGTCCATCCCTGCTGTTTCATTTGGGTCTGTTTTGATCTTAATTCAATATCTGATTCAAATTGTAGAGTTTCCAAAGCAGAGTGTCATGTGTTTCTGATGTGCCTGCTGAGTGCACTGATCATTACCACCTGAGACATGACATATTACGAGCTGAGTGAGGCAGCATGAGTAAAGCAGCATAACGGTGCTGTAAAAGTCGTGAAAGCGTAGCGTAGCATTAGCTTCTGACATAGTTTCCATAGAGTATGTACGTACAGAGGTATGCTCTTACCTTAGACTTAGCTCTCATGAAGGGGGTGCTCACGTTACAGATCCTCTCAGGGCGCAGCTTGTCCTCACGGCTGCACACCATCTTAATATCAGAGTTGTCCTGCAATAGATATACAACATTAACAGTAATTATCCAAGAATCAAACCCAGGACCTTCTTGCTGTGAGTCATGAGGACTGCCTTTTACCTTCACATGCAGCCAGGTGAGAAGACTACCCTCACATTAGGGTTGTCAAAAGCATCAAAAATCAGATACTAATCGATACTGAAACTAGTATCAAAACAAAAATAAAAGTCACATTCACAGGAGAGAATTAAACCTTTCCTGAATGTCTTTAGAATGATGTTGAGCTGTATCAGAACAAGTATAAGTGCACATAGACTAGTATACACCCATGGACCACTATGGAACTTACAGGACCACTGAGGGAGTACACACATATAAAGACACATGACAATATAAAAAAAAGAATTACCATTTAATGCTGAAAAATCACATTGTATTGTCCACAAAAGACCATTTTTTAAAATTATGGTATTGGTATGGTATGGAAATTGAAATCATGACTTCATGTGCAGACTGGTGAGGTAATGGTTTGAGTCTTACCTTCACATGCAGACTGGTGAGGTGCAGGTTGGGGCTGTAGCTGATGTTGATTCTGGCTCCATAGGCGTTCTCTCCTTTGTTCTCCAGTCGTACATCCACCACCATCCTCCCTCTCCTCGCCTCCATCACCCGCAGACTGCCCTCAGTGCCAGCCTCTCCCACGTGTCCACAGAACACCCCCTGAGACTGGACCGGCTGGGCACAGAACTGCCTGTGGAACAGGGCAAACGCATGATTTGGACTAATGAATGGATTATCGTGGAGGTCCTTCTGTGCAAGTTCATATTTCTCTGATCCAGGTACAATACAAAAAAGCCTTTAAACAGAAAGGCATTTTGGTGATCATCCAACCACCATCATTTAAGTGCATTAAAATACAATCAATTGTTCAAAAAATAAAGAATGCATAGAAAATGTATGGCTCAAGTTTATTCAATAAAGAACCTTACACATGTTGTATTGTACTGTGTGATTTATGATGACAGCTGCAGTACATATTTATGTAACCCTACAGGTGATGACCTGAGTTTGTTTGTCAAGCTCTGAGCATGTGCTCCATGTGTGGCTCATCTGTAATATTCACAGGTTGATCCGAGGTATTTTCTGATATTGCTTTGGCTAAAGATATGACGAAGGGTCCTTGGTTGCAGTGATCCATGCGCTTGTCTCACTGAATCCTACAACTGAATCCTCACTGAACACATTTCCAAAGTAATGTACCAAACATTCACATTTTTCACATTTCCAAGAGATGTGCCACAAAAGCCTGAATACATTTCCTATTGAAAATCTGACGTAAAGCTGTTGCAAAATGAGTGTATACAGTATACTGTAAGAACAGTATTCTTTAGTATTCTTTCCATCACAAGGTGTGTGTTCAGTATAAATAAATATAGCTAAGCCTAGTAAGCTTTTATTGAGGCCTATATGAATCATAGGCTGGTAATGATAACGTTTAATGAATATACCAATTCATGTATGAATTTAATGATTAGAATAAAGAATTAAATGACACACACAGGCACTTGCTTACACACACACACACACACACACACATGCACGCACGCACACACACAGTTTTCTGAAGAAAATAAAAAATTTTATTCATCCAAAAGCCTGCTGTTTGAGGCAGAGGAGACGCAGCAGGTGGAGGGTCGCAGGTGAGCTATATGAAGTGCATTGTGGGAAATATACTGGACCGAGTACAGAAAAGTAGAAGAATATGTAGAAGAAATATCTCACAAGATAATTTTCCTGATGTGTGCACAAGCTTGAAGCAGTTTTGTCTTGTAAAATCTTGCGCCACAAGATTCTGTCCCATCACTATGATGTATATATACAGTCTATGATTTAAACCCATTCTACATGATCCTGGTGTTTTTATTTCACTATTTTGTCCCTAAATCAAGATATAAACATTAATAACATAATGAGAAGGGGTGAGTACCTTAAACAACCTCCCTCCTGATTGGCTCTTTAGATGTGCATGTGGATTTCCAGATATGTTTCCTGGTTGCAGATTATCCGCTATAACTGCCAGCCTTGACTGACTTTGATTTGTTTGCAGTCTAATGCTATTGGTGACTGCTCACACACTCCCTCAGTCCATTTCTATCATACAGTCTATGGTCCGTGGGTTTGTAAAATCTTAAACTGACCATGGTGATTGGATGACGCATTTTAAGTAGCACCATCAAGTTGAAAATGGCTTCCGGATGGGAGTCAAAACGTCTTTTCAAAAACAGATTATGACATGAAAACTTTTGTACATTGACAAAACTGAATATCACTGCAAATGTCTGTTTGTGGTTGAAGCATCGCACAAACAACAATAGTCTGTACGACTCACCATAAACATGCAGAAGTATGCTTTGTTTAGAGGATCAGACTGCAAGTTTCCCTTCTGGATATTCTAATTTTTGCATATCTCCAAAACAACAGTTAAAATATTCCCCATGTTTTGACATATCTCCCATCTCTGCTCAGCTCAGACTAAAGCTCACTGATGTGGCCTCATGGAGGAGACAGCTGGGTACACAGACTGCAGAACATCAGCCACAGGATCTGACTCTGAGATTGGACACACATAAAAGGATTTTGATTTTAAATTTCACAATCTTGATCTACATCCCCAGATATGAGGTCATTACAAAACATTAAACGTGATTGTCCAGTGTAGGCACAGGAGCCTATATAATGCTTCTCAAGATTACTATCCAATCAGAAAGCAGAATGAGCCTAAAATGAGTCTATCTTTTGAGTTGCCAGTTTCAAATCTTAAATTCCAGTTGGTTTAAACCTAAAATGCGTCTCTCTGATCTGAACGGTCACTACCTAAACCCCAGCACCTCCACCAATCCTGAATCAGTGCTAGTGCAGCTGCTGCAGCTCAGGGAGGGAATTCTGAAGGTTCTGAGCTTCACATGAGACATGTGAATATATGCGTCCATATAATGAGAATGAGGAAAAACTTGTATGTGTCTTCTGTATGTAGGTTAAGGTACAAGCAACCCAGTTTCATTGGAGATTGTAGTACCTTTTTAAACCAGTAAGAGTGCAGGCTACATGCAGTTCCTTTTAAGGTAATAAAGCCTCTTATCTTATCTTAAGCCCTGTAAGTAAGCTCGATGTACAGTATATCATATATTTTCTATCAAATGCACATTAGAAGCTCAGTAGATTAAGGCAGGTTCTGTACAACCTCCATTAGGATCAGTGCGTCTCTGTCTGTGGCTGCTCTGTCAGAGGCTCTGCTCAAGCAGTTTACTTTGTTTGCACATTTTTTTTGTTGTTTGCACATTTTGGTTTGGCACATTTAAATGTTTGCACTGAGGTGGGAGAGGACAGCAATTTCATCTGTGCTATATATTTTGTATGTATATGCAAATGTGACAATAAAAAGAAACTGAATTGAATTGAATTGAATTGAATTGAATTGAATTGAATTGAAAACCACACATCCTTCTTTAAACTATGGCCTCACTGGAGACTTTTGGACACAAGGGACTTGAACCAGGGCTCTCGGAAAACTAGAGTTATTATTACAGAGGAAATTCTCTACCAAACTATGAGCTGCCACTTTCCCAGAGTAAACAGAGGATTATGGACAATGAACTGCACATGTACAGATTTATATTATATTTAAAACAACATTTGCATAATAATGTACATTATTACTTTAGTGGTATAGTATCTCCCTATGTCAGAGTTCTGTTCTACCTCAAGTACTGACTGAAGGCGCTGTACATGAGTTTTATTGTCTTAGAAAAAGAACTAGTTAATTTGAAACAAAGATGTTAATTTTGTCTTCTTATGTACTTTAACTTCTTGTCACGCCTACAGGAAGTAACAACAGCTGATATACGACACGTCACCACCAACACCGGTGACAGTTCTGAAGATGCAGCAGCAGCAGCCGAAACATGTCAACAAGGTAAATACACGTTACTGTATTGTCTTTAAAAAATAACCCAAGAAGTTAATTTGAAACAGTTTGCAGTGGTGCAAAGTTATCCCTCTCTCACCTTATGCATTCAGAGCTGAATTACTCACCACAATGAGTTTATATGCACTTTTCACAGCTTTCAGAGCAGAGTGGAGTTTTGCAGTGACTTTAAAGCTACCAACAACTAGTGTGCTAACGCGCACTTCTGGATTCTCTGACATTAAATCGCTTAGATTCTGGGGCCACACAAATTTTACTCAAATACATTGAAAAAATCGACTACAGGACCTTTAAAGGGTATTATGCAAAATCAACTTTTTGGAGATTTCCGCCATGTTATAACATTGTTCCCTCATCAAAACATGCCTGAAGAGGTTTAAGAAGTTATCTATGCATGTTTGAGTAATTTAGCATTATTGTGTTCCCTATTCAATAGGGATGCAACAATATTTGATATAATATCCAATTGTTCGATACTGATGTCACGATTTGATACATGTATTCAGTCGATACGCACGCGTCCCTTCATGTCATTTATTTTGGTCTGAAAGGGAAACAGTTATCATGGCGTCCTCCTCAGATGCAGCAGAAAACAGCTTCATAGGGATTTACAGCTGAAATATTCTAACAGAGGTGGGTTTTATCTTTCAGCCACTTTATTTTACCTTGATCGACCCAGGAATGACAAAGATATTAACTTTTAAATACTTTAGAATTGCTTTAATCAAATGCGCTTGTATACGCACACGCGATGCGACTCACGATCTTTTTCTCAGACTCTATCTCATAAGTTTAACAACATAGTTTTAGTGTTCAGAAAGAAAATGGGAGAACACAGTGTGTGTAAAAAGAGCTGGGCTGTGTGGGAGGAGCTACTGTCTGTACTACACTTAAACATACTACCACCAGTTCTCCTACAACTACAGTTACCCTCACATCCCCAAGGAATGTTGATGACATCAGCTGCAAACTATCAGTTTTATCCTTCACACAAAGTGGTGTAGCTCACATTGACTAATAGTATATACTAGTATACCTGTCAGCCTCCTTTGGAGTACCAGCATTTGCTGGTTGGTTGGTTCTCTGTACAGTGGTGCTTGGTGGTGCTGTGTGGTACTGGTTGGTCCTGTGTACAGTAGTACTTGGTGGTGCTGTGTAGTACTTACTTGGGGGTCATGAGGTCAGTCATACTCTGCAGAGACAGGTCTGGGATACAGTCGTCCTCGTCACAGCCGTTCCAGAAGGGCAGCTGGAGCACAACAGGAAAATATACAGTACAATGTTAGTCCTCTCCCATACTACTGCTACTAATAATACTACTAATAATACTACTACTGCTAATACTGCTACCACAGTGACTTCTACTACTGCTAGACCATCAATAACAACATTACTCTCTCAGCGACTACTGCTATTTACTAACAAATACTACTACTAGCACTTAACCTACTAACACTACACCTTAAACCACTAGTACTACTAACTACTATTACACCTACTAGTGCTACACTTACACCTACTTACAGCCTCCTCTAGTACAACACTAACCTTTACTACTACTACATCTGCTATTTCGACTGCTACTATTACACCTATTAGTGCTACACTACACACGTACTACCACCAGCTCCTGCTACTACTACTACTGCTACCACTACTACTATCAAAGTGACTTCTACTACTGCTACACCAGCAATGACTATAATATCTCTTTTACAGCGACTACTACTAACTACTAACAACTACTAGTAGTACCACTAGTACTATTACAGCAAAGACTGCTATTACACCTACTATTTAACCTACAACTAATACTACATCTTAACCTACTAGTACTATCACACCTACTAGACTATTACTGCTACTACAATCACTTGTGCTACTTAAGATAAGATAAGATAAGATAAGATAAGATAAGATAAGATAAGATAAGATATGCCTTTATTAGTCCCACAGTGGGGAAATTCCAGTGGTGCAACGCACAGTTCAAGAACAGCAGGAAAATGGAACATGCAATAAAACAAGATAATAGATAATGGCTAAAAAAATAATAATTTAGAAATAGACTTAAAGATAGACTCTAATTTTGCTCCGGTGGAGCAAAAATATAAAATACAAAATACAAAATATAAAATACTAAAAAAACTATTATGTACAATAAAAGTAACAATGCAGCATATGAACAGAGTAAATCTCAGTAAAGTGACTTCAGTATATTATGTTATTTACAGTAATGACTATGTTTATGTACAGACAGGATAAATATCAGTAAAGTGACATGAGTGAATTGTACCAGAGGTCTTCAGTATTGCACATAGATACAGTTGAATGACACATGTTCAGTGTTAACAGTGTTCATTATACAGTCTGACAGCAGCAGGAAGGAAAGACCTGCGAAACCTCTCCTTCACACAGCAAGGGTGAATCAGTCTGTCACTGAAGCTGCTCTCCAGAGCAGACAGGGCGTCCTGCAGGGGACTCACTCATGGTCCAGCATAGAGATGACCTTAGCCAGGACCCTCTTGTCCCCCACCTGCTGCACTGAGTCCAGAGGACAGCCCAGGACGGAGCTGGACTTCTTGATGACCTCGTCCAGCTTCTTCCTCTCCCTCTCTGTGATGCTGCTGCTCCAGCAGACCACACCGTACAGGATGGCTGATGCCACCACAGAGTCATAGAAGGTCTTCAGGAGTGGCCCCCTCACTCCAAAAGACCTGAGTCTCCTCAGGAGATAGAGCCGACTCTGGCCCTTCCTGTACAGTGCATCTGTGTTGTGAGTCCAGTCCAGTTTGTTGTTCAGATGAACACCCAGGTACTTGTAAGAGTCCACTCTCTCAATGTCTCTTCCCTGGATGTTCACTGGTGGGGGGGCAGTAGAGTGGCGTCTGCGGAAGTCCACCACCATCTCCTTGGTCTTCCCTGCATTGATGATGAGGTGGTTCTGCTGACACCAGTCCACAAAGTCCTGCGCTAGTCCTCTGTACTCCACATCGTCATCATCCTTAATGAAGCCAATGATGGCAGAGTCATCAGAGAACTTCTGCAGGACGCAGCTGTCCGTGTTGTGTCTGAAGTCTGCAGTGTAGAGGGTGAAAAGAAAGGGCGCGAGGACAGTGCCCTGGGGCGCCCCCACACTGCAGGTCAGGAGGTCAGACACGTAGTTCTTGGCTCTCACAAACTGGGGCCGGTTTGTGAGGTAGTCCAGGATCCAGTCTGCCAGGTCACAGTCCACACCGGCAGTCTCCAGTTTGTCCCTCAGGAGCAGTGGCTGGATGGTGTTGAAAGCACTGGAGAAGTCAAAGAAGAGAATCCTCACAGTGCTGCCAGGGTTCTCCAGGTGAGACAGTGAGCGGTGCAGCAGGTAGATGACGGCGTCCTCCACTCCGATGCCAGGCCGGTACGCAAACTCCAGCCGGTCCATCGCTGAGCTCACGGTGGAGCGGAGGTGGCCAAGGACCAGTCTCTCCAGTGTCTTCATCAGGTGCGATGTTAGAGCCACTGGCCTGAAGCTGCTGGGGTCTTTAGCGTGCGGTGTCTTAGGCACTGGTACCACGCAGGAGGTCTTCCAGAGTTGTGGTACCACCCTCAGCTTAAGGCTCATGTTGAAGACATGCTCCATAACTCCGCACAGTTCGTCTGCACAGGACTTAAGGAGCCTGGAGCTGATGCCATCTGGTCCTGCTGCCTTCCTGGGTCTGATCTTCTTGAGCTCCAGTCTCACCTGGGCTGTAGAAAATGACAGTGGCAGGCTGGGGGGATGGGTGAGTCCATGTGTAGTGGTGGGCTGAAGAGCAGAGGCAGAGGTGTGAAGAGGTGCAGGAGTTCCCCATTGTCCAGCTGAGGAGGTGAGAGCTGGCAGCTGGGTGGGGGGAGGGGTGGGTGATTGATCAAATCTCAGGAAGTGAGAATTGAGCTCGTTCACCCACTGCCGGTCCCCCTCCGTCTGGGCAGGAGGCGCTTTGAAGCCTGAGATCGTCTTGAGGCTTCTCCACACCCCCTGGATGTTCTTCTGCTGCAGCTGTTGCTCCATCCTTCTCTTTTGGCTGGCTTAGCTCGTCCTGATTTTCCTCCTCAGCTCCTTCTGTGCAGCCTTCAGCTCCTCCTTGGTCCCTGACCTAAAAGCTCTCTTCTTCTCCTTCAACAGAGCTTTTATGTCAGGGTTAATCCACGGCTTGTTGTTTGAAAAACACCGCACCGTCTGGGAGGGGACGATGTTTTCAAAACAAAAGTTGATGTAGTCCGTGATGCACTCTGTCACTGCATTGATGTCCTCCCCATGTGGGTCACAAAGCTCTGTCCACACTGTGGTGTCAAAACAGTCTCTCAGAGCCTCCTCACTCTCAGCAGTCCACTTCTTCACCACACGGGGCACCACAGGCTGTCTGTGCACAATAGGCTGGTACACAGGCCGCAGATTGAAAATGTTGTGGTCCGCTCTACCCAGGGGAGGCAGTGGGGATGAAGAATAAGCCTCCTTGGTGTTGGCAAAAAATAAATCCAGTGTTTTATTGTCTCTTGTGGGGCAGGTAACATACTGGGTGTATGTAGGCAGAACAGGTGCAGGAGATGCATGGTTGAAGTCTCCAGAAATCAGGAAGAGAGCCTGTGGATGCTTTGTTTGGAGTGTGCTTGTACAGGAGTACAGTGTGTCACATGCTGTCTCAGCATTAGCAGAGGGAGGAACATAGACAGCGATCACAATCACATGTGAGAACTCCCGGGGCAGATTATATGGCCTCATGCTAACAGCCAGCAGCTCAATGTCTCTGTTACACAGCTGCTCCTTCACTGTACAGTGTCCAGCTTTGCACCACTTCTCATTCACAAACAGAGCCAGACCTCCTCCTTTCTTCTTACCACTCTCTGCCGTCCTGTCTGCGCGCAGCAGGTGAAAGTTGTCCATAGCAACAGCTGAATCCGGGATTTGCGGGGTCAACCAGGACTCCGCGAAAAGCATGATGCTACTGTCTCTGTATTCCCTCTGATATCACGTGAGCGCCGCTAATTCGTCCGTCTTGTTCGAAATAGACCGCACGTTTCCCGTGATGACAGAGGGGAGCACAGGTCTGAAGCGTCTTTTCTTTTCCCGGAGTTTGCGTCCAGCACGTCGGCCCCTGCGCGTCTTCCGTAGCAGCTCCGCCGGGATGTCATGGCGGTCTCGGGGTAACACTACTGTGCAGCGCAACGCTAACAGCTGATCCCTTGTGTATACAATGGGGGGTCGCGGCCCCACGCACATCGCGCCGGTGAAAATTGGCGAAAATCCAACAAAAGAAAAGTTGAAGCGAAGCAGAACCAACGCGTTTCTGAAGTACTTAGCTTTATACACACTATTTACAAAAAGTACAAACACACAAAGAAGGTAAAGAGCAAAAAAAGTTGGAAAATAGAGGAGCGCGATGCAACCAGCTGCGGCTCTCACCAGCGCCGGAAGTTTACTTTTACTTTTACTACTACTACTACTACTACAAGTGGTAATACTACTACTAGTACTACACTTACAAATACTACCACCAGTTCTCGCTACTACAACTACTACATGACCACTGCTACTACAGCAACTACTATTACTTCTACTATATTTGCTTTTAATAGTCTTCGTGTTGTATGGGTCATTCCTCTGTGTCCTCTCACAACAGTGACTTTTACTGTGTAGTACTGCTACTACTATTACACCTACCTACGAGTACATTTACTACACCTGCTACCACAACTGCAGCATCTATTACTACTATTGACTCTACTATTTACTACTATCTACTACTACTACTACTACTACTACTACTACTACTACTGTGTACTCCTGCTGTGTCCTCTGACCTCAGTCCGTGTGACTATTACTGTGTACTAGTACTACTACTGTGTACTCGTGCTGTGTCATCTGACCTCAGTGCGTGTGACAGTGGGCCAGGCGTCATCCAGCACTGGGGCGTCCTCAGGTCTCTGCAGTCCCACCTGCACAGTGAAGACGATGGGCTTGGTGTAGTCTGTGGTCTCCTGGAGGACAGCACACAGTTAAACACAATTAAAGGTTGTATAGAGGATTTTCCAAGGAACGAGAAATCCAGCAATTGTTTGTCCTTTTTCAGATGTTGCACATGCGTGGAACCCCCCCCCACCCCCCAGCCGGTGCATGTTCAGAACCGCTGTTACTGCTGTAACTATACTGTACATTTTCAAATGATAATCAGAAGTTTCCTGTCCAGAAGTAATTTAGCGACCAACACGTCAGTCTTTAGACCCTCTGCTTCAGTGCACGCCATCGCTGGAAGGAATCTCTGAGAATCATCTTAGTTTAGCTTCACTCCTTTTCCCCTTCTCTTCTTCTTTCAGTGACCTCAAAAACGGACTTTCTTTTGCGGCTAACTGGTAGTGGATTCTTGTCTGCCACCGCAACAAACTGCGATGAAGCTACAGTTGGGAAAGGCCGCTAAGAACCGCTGCGTTGGTTGAGTAAACAGCGTCTTGCGTCTGTGGAATGCGTGAGAAGTGTATGTAAACCACATAATCCCAGCGCGCCGGCAAGTCAGTTACATTAGAAGAGTAGGGAGTTTGATTGACAACCTAACAGCCAATAGATAACAAGGTAGCCTCGTTACCTATCTATCTATTAATGTTTATCTGGCCCCACCACGTCCACAGTTGATGGATTTTCATTCTTTTTTCTTTTTTTTGGTCATCATAATTACAAGGCTGCTGCATCTCTGTAATGCTATCACTGACAATTTGAAAAAAAAAAAAAAAAAATCCTCCATACAACCTTTAATACAAGCGCACAATCTGTGTCACTCACAACACTAACAAAAGACTCCATCGTCACTCTAATTTGTTCTTCTTTCAAACTCTCGCAAACACTCTGTTCCAACTTATGATGTCATGAGGTAATACTGCCCAGACTCTACCTGATGACTCTACCTGTTGAGCTGCACTCAGACGTTTCTATTCTTCTTGTATTTTACTGCTCTGTGTCCTTAAATTGCCCCTCAGGGACAAATAAAGTGATATTGATTGATTGATAAAACATTCTCCACATATTCTGCAGCAAAAGTCAGTCTGGCACTGTTCATAAAAATACTATTTGAATGTATTTTAGAGGCGGAACTAGCACAATGGAAAATGGCTGATCCACATCCCCGTCCTGAATGTGGTTTTGGGGATTTCTGATGCCAGATATATCCCCTCGGAGGGATAATGTTTTGTCTGGTACTTTTGTTTTAAAATTATTCACATATTACTCACATCTTTTCTTTCCTGAATACTTTCTGTACACCCACAAAGTTTGAGATTTTTTTTTTTTTATATAACATTCGTTTTGTCTTCAGTTAGATATATCTTCTTTTTTTTTTTAGGCAGAGAATTTTGGGGAAAAAAAAGAAAAAAAAAAGTTTAAGTATGTTTAAATATTACACTGTAAATGTATTAATTGATTCACACCCTATTTAAGATGGCCACCTAGAGCTCTTCCCCTGTTTGCTTAATGAAGGGCTAGTGCCGAAACGTTGCTGATGTCCTAATTAAAGGTTGTATGGAGGTTTATTACCTCCGCCAAGGAGGTTATGTTTTCGCCTGAGTCTGTCTGTTTGTTTGTTTGTTTGTTTGTTTGTTTGTTTGTTTGTTTGTTTGTTTGTTTGTTTGTTTGTTTGTTTGTTTGTTTGTTTGTTTGTTTGTTTGTTTGTTTGTTAGTTAGTTAGTTAGTTAGTTAGTTAGTTTGTTAGTTAGCAAGATAACTCAAAAAGTTATGGACGGATCTTGATGAAATTTTCAGGAAATGTTCCGAATGGTAAATCCAACAGATGATTAAATTTTGGTGATGATCCAGAAGAAATTCTTTCGTTAGCATTGCGTTAAATGGGGCTTGGCGGAGGTCTGCGCTCTCTGAGTGCTTTTCTAGTTTTTTTCTTGTTTCAAATTGTCAATGATAGCATTATAGAGATGCAGAGATAATGAGGCTATCTCGTTATCTATTGGCTGTTAGGTTGTCAATCAAACTCCCTACATTTCTAGCCTAACTGACTTGCCGGCACGCTGGGATTATGTGGTTTACATACGCCTCTCACGCATTCCACAGACGCAAAACACTGTTCGCTGACCTGTTTCTTTCCTCGCAGTTTGCACAAAGTTTGTTGCAATGGCAGACAAGAATCCACTACCAGTTAGCCACAAAAGAAAGTCCGTTTTTGAGGCTGCTGAAAGAAGAAGAGAAAGGGAAAAGGAGCAAAGCTAAACTAAGGTGATTCCTGGAGAATCCTTCCAGCGATGGCGTGCACTGAAGCAGAGGGTCTAAAGACTGACGCGTTGGTCGCTAAATTACTTCTGGACAGGAAACTTCTGCTTATCATTTGAAAACGTACAGTATAGTTACAGCAGTAACAGCGATTCTGAACGCGCACCGGCTATAAACAAACAGTGTAAGCTTACGGAGGAGGCTACTTAGGGAGCTGTGGGGACAGGGGGTGGTTTCACATTTGAAAATGGACAAACAGTCGCTGGATTTCTCGTTCCTTGGAAAATCCTCTATACAACCTTTAAATTCACTATTTGCAAGTAGAACGGTGTGCGGGATTCTTCTCTGTTCATGTTTTTGGGCTGCTCCCTTTCCTCCAATGCACCTGTTTCAAGAAACTGATGTGCGAAGTGCTCGTTCTTTTATATCGTTGGGTGAAAAAATTTAAATGTCCGCCTAAAAGATACATTTCATTTCAGCTATACGAACCACAGCCTAAATATCGCAGAATGACCCAGAACATACATGTAAATAAACCCTGTAATTGTAACAATATGTTGTGACTTAAAAACAGTGCCTAACCCTATGGAACAGTAGAATAATATACAGTACTATGGCCGTCCAGGTAAGTCCCATAGTTATCTCAGAGCTTCAGACAGTGTTGAGAGTGACGCACCATGACGTAGAAGTAGACGTGCTGACAGAAGTCCTCTCCGGGCAGCAGGCTCAGGTTCTGGGGCAGGGCCTGGGCTGGGTTGTCCAGTACAGCTCTGGGGTTGAACCGCCGCTCCACGATGGACACATTGTATTTGATGTCTGTGGAGAAAAACTGTGATATAAGACAAAATGTGCAAACGTCTTTTCATTACAGACATGCAGCCAACCAGCAGAAGAATAGACTGACCAAAAATAGTTAAAAGTTTAGAAAATTTTAATAAATAAAGCATGTAGGTCTATATTTTTTTTTCTATAGCACCTTCAAGACACCTAAAGTGCTTCACAGTGCATTATTCATTCACTCCACTCAGCCCACTTCAACCAACACTCACTCGCACACCGCATTCAGACCTGGCAATGTGGGTGAAGTGTCTTGCATAAGGGCACAATGACAGTTTCCCCAAGAGCCACTGTGGCCTCACTATGACACCTTGTACTCCCAGAGGTCTCCATTCCAAGTACTAACCAGGCCCGGCCTTGCTCAGCTTCTCATATAGCTAAACAAGTAGTAAACTGTTTGAGAAACGTTTAAATAAAATGGCACATTTCTTTAAAGATGCCATACTTTTACTCCCACTTGAGTAAATGTACATTGTAACAGTACTCTTACTTGTGTAAAAGTTGTGGTCAAAAGTTTTATGTCGACACTATTAAATACCTTGAACACTTTGGCCACAGAATCTCATTATTTATTGCTTTTTATTGGATTTAGATCTAACAATTATAAATCAGACGTTATGTTCAAATAGTGCTTTAGTAGTAGTATTTTCAGCAATACTACTTGACTATTAGTACTAGTATAGTATTTTCTGAAAATATAATCTTTTCACTCTGACATGCGCCATTATTTGGATCAATATTTTTTTCTTCTACTTAAGGTTATTATCAGAAGTATCCAAAATCAAATACTAATCAATACTGAAAACTTTAAGAGTTTTTTTATTATCAGTTTTCATCAGTATCAGTTTATTTTTATGAAATGTTCATATCATGACAGCACTATTTGGGTCTTTGGTTTACTCTTCTTAAGGACCATATTGGGAGCTTTAACCACCTCTCCATACTACAACAAATATCCAACACAACCACAGCTGTAATGCTGACAACAGACCAATGAGCTTTCATATCCTGACATTTCCTCCTGGCCCTTCCTCCCGCACAGTGTTAGGCTTGCGTTTGGCTACAGTTTTGTCTCTCTGGTCTATGACATCAGTGTAGAAGCAGCATGGTGCACCACACTGTCAGCTCTGCTCTGACATACAACGACTGAGCACGGCGCACCATTCCACAGGATTCCAGAGGCTGCGGTCGCACTAAGGACTCATTTCCCGGCCACACTGTTTGGATTTCCAGCCTGAGCTCTGATGCTGGAGGCACGGGGACCAGGAGCAGGCCTGTAAACTCAACATGGCCACAATGTTTAATCAGCACAGCTCTGAGGGCCCCAGCATTAGATCACCACCACACTCTGCCCCCTGAGAGACACGCATGTAAGAGGTACACATATTATACCAAATGAAGCTTTTAAAGTGGAACTAAACACTAACTCCACCTTTTCACCACGAAACTGTTCCTAGCCATTTTTGGCAACTTCAGTGCAAATTCTGTACATTTGTTAGCCTTGCCAGCAAGATGAAATTTTTGCGAGTTCTTGTTCAGCTCCAGCTGAAGCGTTTGCAGTCTCTGACCTATCACAGCGCAGCACTGTGGTTTAGGCAGAGGCCAGTGGCCATCAAACCCAAACAAACATGGTGATGCCGACCAACGTACTCAATATGGAATATTTAGTTTGTGGAAAACATGTTGAGGGAAGCGCAATGAACGTGAAGTATTACTCTGAACAATCCGATCATTGGTTCTTATCACTTTCAGTGAGAGCCACCACAGACTGATGTGTAGAAGTGACTTCCAGTAGTTGGTGACATCATGAAAGACTGCCATAATTACAGTTTGGAGACTGAAGTGTGGATACCTGTTAGACCAATCACATTGTTCCTTATACCTCCAAACCCCACCCTGGCCCTGCTTCACTCTCCCCTTTAGTCCTCCAGACCCCGCCCCTCCTCCCCCTCACTCTCCCCTTTAGTCCTCTAGGTCCTGCCCACTTTGGCAGCTCTGTTTGAAATGTAGTTGTTTAACCACATTGTATTGGAAGTCTTTATTCCAAGCAAACTGGTATCAGTAATCCTCTGTAAAACATCCTTTACCTCTGAGTTTCAGTAAATATGCAGTTTTAATTTTCCCAGAATTGTTGCGTCACAAGTATATGCTCTGTGCAGTTTTGAAATCTGTAAATCATCACCAGACTCGTTCTAAGCATTCCTGATGCCAAATTGTGTTACAACTGCAACTGCAGATCATGTTCGTTATTAGCTATTATTAGTTTTTTTTTTCCCAATGGTAATGTTCTAATGTTCCGGCGCTGGCGCTGCGCTAGCTGCCCGTCACAGCGCTCCCGCACTTTTCGTAACTTTTCTAACTGCACTCGACGCTGCATTTTTCCGCACTTTTGGGGGATTATTTACCTGTCTCGGCTTAAGATGTGTACGGGATCCCGACACCTCGTCTACACAAAGGATCAGCTGATGGCGCTGCGCAGCGCTGTTGTGTTCCCCCGGGACAGGAATGTCATCCCCGAGGAGATTCTACGGACGACACGCCGTGGACGCCGTGCGGGACGTAAACTCCGTGAAAAGAAGAGACGCTGCAGACCAGTCCTCCCCTCCGTCGTCACGGGGAACGTGCGCTCCCTCACCAACAAGACGGACGAGCTCGCGGCGCTCGTTAGATTCCAGCGGGAGTACAGGGACGCGAGCATCATTGTTTTTACGGAGACGTGGCTATCACCGCTAATCCCGGACTCTACCGTCACCGTGGACAACTTTCACCTGCTGCGCGCGGACAGGACGGAGGAGAGCGGGAAGAAGAAGGGAGGGGGACTAGCGCTGTTCGTGAACGAGAAATGGTGCAAATCTGGACACTGCACAGTGAAGGAGCAGATGTGTAATAAAGACATTGAACAGTTTGCTGTTAGCATGAGGCCATTCTACCTGCCCCGGGAGTTTTCACACGTCATCACACTGGCTGTGTATATTCCTCCCAGTGCTAACGCGGAGAATGCTTGTGACACTCTGCTCTCCTGCATCAGCTCTCTTCAGACTCAGCATCCACAGGCCCTCTTCCTCACCACCGGGGACTTCAACCATGCATCTCCCTCATCTGTCCTGCCAACATACACCCAGTATGTGACCTGCCCCACAAGAGACAATAAAACTTTGGACTTATTCTTTGCCAACGTCAAGGAGGCCTACATCTCATCACCCCTCCCCCCCGGGAAGAGCAGACCACAACATCATCCATTTGAGGCCTGTGTACGAACCGCTTGTGCGCAGGCAGCCTGTGGAGCCCCGAGTGGTTAAGAGATGGACAGCAGAGAGCGAGGAGGCTCTGAGGGACTGCTTTAGCACCACTGTATGGACAGAGCTCTGCCAGCCTCATGGGGAGGACATCAATGCTATCACGGACTGTATTACGGACTACATTAACTTCTGTTTTGAAAACACTGTACCCTCTCGGACGGTGCGGTGTTTTCCAAACAACAAGCCGTGGATTAACTCGGACATCAAAGCTCTGCTGAAGGAGAAGAAGAGAGCTTTCAGGTCCGGGAACAAAGAGGACCTGAGGACTGTACAGAGGAAGCTGAGGAAGAAGATCAGACAGGCTAAGGCCAACTTCAGGAGGAAGATGGAACAGCAGCTGCAGCAGCGGAATGTCAGGGAGGTGTGGAGAAGTATGAAGAGTGTCTCTGGCTTCAGTCCTCCGCCCGTCCAGACAAAGGGAGACCAACAGTGGGTGAACGATCTGAATTCTCACTTCCTGAGGTTTGATCAATCACCCACCCCTCCCCCCGCACCGCTGCATGGGCTCACCTTGTCTCCTGCACAAAGGCCCAGACTGCCACCTCCTCACACCTCTGCCTCAGCCCCCCAGCCCCCGAATCCACATCAAGAACTCAGCCAGACCTCCAGCACACACCCCTGCTCTTTGTCTGTCACAACAGCTCAGGTTAGGAGAGAACTGAGCCAGATAAGGAGTAGGAAAGCTGCTGGACCAGACGGGATCAGCCCCAGGCTCCTTAAGTCCTGTGCAGATGAGCTGTGTGGAGTTATGGAGCATGTCTTCAACCTGAGCCTGAAGCTGAAGGTGGTGCCACAGCTCTGGAAGACCTCCTGTGTGGTACCTGTGCCCAAGACACCGCACGCCAAGGACCTCAACAGCTTCAGGCCAGTGGCTCTCATGTCTCATCTGATGAAGACTCTAGAGAGGCTCGTCCTGGGTCACCTCCGCTCTACGGTGAGCTCAGCGATGGACCCGCTGCAGTTCGTGTATCGGCCCGGCATCGGAGTGGAGGACGCCATCATCTCTCTGATGCACCGCTCACTGTCCCACCTGGAGAGGCCCGGCAGCACTGTGAGAATCTTGTTCTTCGACTTCTCCAGTGCTTTCAACACCATCCAGCCGCTGCTCCTGAGGGACAAGCTGGAGTGGGCAGGAGTGGACTGTGACCTGGCTGAGTGGATCCTGGACTACCTCACAAACCGGCCCCAGTTTGTGAGAGCCCAGGACTGTGTGTCTGACCTCATGACCTGCAGTGTGGGGGCGCCCCAGGGCACTGTCCTCGCGCCCTTCCTCTTCACCCTCTATACTGCAGACTTCAGACACAACACGGACAGCTGCGTCCTGCAGAAGTTCTCCGATGACTCCGCCATCATCGGTCTCATCACGGATGATGATGACGTGGAGTACAGAGGAGTAACGCAGGACTTTGTGGACTGGTGTCACCGGAACCACCTTCTCATCAACGCGGGGAAGACCAAGGAGATGGTGGTGGACTTCCGCAGACGCCACTCTACTGCCCCCCCACCAGTGAACATCCAGGGAAGAGACATTGAGAGAGTGGACTCTTACAAGTACCTGGGTGTGCATCTGAACAATAAACTGGACTGGACTCACAACACAGATGCACTGTACAGGAAGGGCCAGAGTCGGCTTTATCTCCTGAGGAGACTGCGGTCCTTTGGAGTGAGGGGGCCACTCCTGAGGACCTTCTATGACTCTGTGGTGGCATCAGCCATCCTGTATGGTGTGGTCTGCTGGAGCAGCAGTGTCACAGAGAGGGAGAGGAAGAAACTGGACAAGATCATCAAGAAGTCCAGCTCAGTCCTGGGCTGTCGTCTGGGCTCGGTGCAGCAGGTGGGGGACAAGAGGGTCCTGGCTAAACTCATGTCTATGCTGGACCATGAGGGTCACTGCAGGACGCCCTGTCTGCTCTGGAGAGCAGCATCAGTGACAGACTGATTCACCCTCGCTGTGTAAAGGAGAGATTTCGCAGGTCTTTCCTTCCTGCTGCTGTCAGACTGTATAATGATCAATGCTAGTCATGTGTCATCCCCATAGCAACCATGTGTCATCTCCATAGTAATAATAACAATGTGCAATATTATTTAAAGTCACTTTACCTGCTACTTATTTATTTAACCACCACTGTCCATCACTGCACTGTACTCAATCATCTCAGAATCAAAAACACTTATTGTGCAATGTTCCTGTGCCTTTTAGCTTAGCTTACAGTGTTGTATTTTTTAGTTGATTGTAAATACTTATTATTTATCTTGATTTGATGCATGCTCTTATTTTCCTACTGTTTCTGTAACTTGCGTTGTGATACTGCAATTTCCCCATTGTGGGACAAATAAAGGATTATCTTATCTTATTAGAGTACTCTGTTACATTTACTCAGTTACATTTACTTGAATAACTTTTTAAAGAAATTGTACTTCTGTACTGTATAGAGTACTTCTTCTAGCAGCATACTTTTACTCCTCCTTGAGTAATATTTTGATTGAACTTACAGTACTCTTACTTGAGTAAAGGTTGTGCTTCCTCTTCCCACAGTGAGTAAGTCTAAAGTGACAAAAGCTTCATGTGACAATATGAAATGATTTAAACATTTGTGTTTTTATAAATGAGAAGTTATGTACAGACAGTTACTTTTTAAGTTACTCTTGCTTGAGTAGTCATTTTTGCAAATACTTTTTTACTCTTACATCTTACATGAATCATTTCTTGGACCACCACTTTGTACTTCTACTTGAAAAATATTACTTTGAAGTAATGTTACTCTTACTTAAGTACATTTTTTGGCTCCTCTACCACCTCTGCTCAAGCTTGTTAAAATGCCAATAACATAATAATGCATGATATGTATCCTTTAAAGATGCATTATGTAACTTTTCTGGTGGAGGCGCTGCTACCTCTTTGTGTCCATGGAGATGATATGCCTGGAATGTTCCAAAGTATGGCATTCAACTCCTCTAGCTCCATTTCAAAGTAGCACAAATTAAATAACTGAAAGAACAGTGCAGTTAAGAATGTTCACCCTCATATGACCTTTGACCCCTCAGACAATAATAGGCCCAATGTTTTTGCATAATGACCCTTATGTTATACCACAAAACATGTGTGCACCCCTGACCTCTGCAGCGGTCAGTGTGAGAATGGTCAACACAAGACCACCCTAAAGTCACACAGAACCAACCAAAATATACCAGTCTGTAAATGGTTCTTTATTTTCTATATCAACAAAATATTGTAATAATAAAATATTGTTTCAAAGGATAGTTATAATAGGGTCTGGAGTAGAGTTGTCAAAAGTATCGGTATAAAATCAGATACTAATCGATACTAAAACCTGTATCAAAACGAGATATTAATTTGAGGAGGTATCAATACTAAAAAATTCACAGGACAGAAATGAGCCTTTCCTGAATGTCTTTAAGAGCACATGGACCACTATGGAACCTACAGGACCACTGAGGGATTACACACATATAAGAACACATGGGAAGAGAAAAGAAAGTTCTACCATTTAATGCTGAAAATCACATTTTATTGTCTAAAGAAAGTGAGTTTTTGATTATCTTTGTGGTATTAGAATCAGTATTGAGAATCGAGTCTATTCCTTAGTATCGCAATTGAGTTTGAAATTTTAGTAACACTAATTTAATTTAATTTATTTATTTTTTTAAATTGTATTTATTTATTTATTTTTAACTGTGCAGAGGAAATTATAGCCTCATAACTTTGAGCCGGAATGTTGATTCTGTGTGAATCACTCTACAGTAGAATCACATTACACTACATTTCAACACCAGTGCTTTCTGTCACATTTACTACCACAAATGTGCGGCTGCACTGAAGACTGGAGCACTTGGAATGATATAAAAGCTGTTAGCATGAGAGTTGACATGCATCTTAGTGAAGCCTTAGTAAAGGCGCTGAAATGATCCAAATCAGAAGGCTACATCCTGGATTACCACCTCATGACATCATAATGCGGAAGGTGTTTGGAGTTGTGAAGAGGGAGATAGACTAAATGAATGTGAATGAAATACATAATGAAATCATGGGTTGCCAGTTTCAGTGCTGAAATCCAGTTGGTTTAAACCTAAAATGCCTCTCTCTGATCTGAATAGTCACTACCCAAACCCCAGTATGTGCAGCCAATCCTGAATCAGTGCTAGTGCAGCCCATACACTGAGAATGAGAAAAACTATATGCAGGTCAAGAGACTGGAAATGCATGTAGTGTATTGTTTTATATCCTGCTTTTGTATATTTATGAAAAATGGCCGTGTGGAAGCATGGGTGACGTAGGCTTGTAGGCTTAGTCTTGTACAGGCTCACACTGCTGTAAGGAGGATTTCGAATAAGGCCTGGGAAAGATCACTAGATTACTCAAACATGCATGGGTGGCATCTACAACCTCTTCAGGCATGTTATCGATGAAGGAACTATGTTATAACATGGTAGAAAGCTCAAACATCAATTTTGCATAATACCCCCTTTTGCTTATAGGACATTTAACTTTAAAACAACAATTTCTGTTTCAGCAGAAGCACATTTCTTTTGGCAGACCAAGTCCAAACTACAGTCTAGATATGATTCCACTAACATCAGAAGACATGTTAGAAAGTTCTGAGCAGTCCACAAACACAGAGCAGTGGTGTTACCCTTTCATTTTTCCCCCCATGTATTTGAGCAAAATTAGTCGTGCTCCAGTTTTAGTGTCAGAATCAGTAAGTGCACTGTTAGCATGCTATTTGTTGTTACATTTTCTGAGATGCCTCTGAAAATTGAGGAGAGCACTTATAAACTCATTGTGGTCAATAATTAGGATGCTCTGAATGTATAAGTTAAGTGAGGAATAACTTTGGACCACTGCAAACCGTTTCAAATGAACTTGTTCTGTTTTCCACATTTTAAAGACAGCACAAATCAAGTGCAGCTCTTTTAATATCAGCTGTAAACAGTGAAAACAGATTTAGCTCAAATGAAACGACTGTAAATCAGACATGAAACAGCGTCTCTTACACCACTAACCTCAGCCTCCCTGCACATCTGCCCTGGATTACAGCCCAGACGCGACAGTAACCCAATAAACATGCGTCTCTGTGAGGAGGAGGAGGACCATAGGAGACAAGATAACGCTCCGTCTCTATCTGCTGTTTGGGCCTGAGAGGTGGAGGGGTCAGGAGGTTAACTCAGACCTCCACACCTCCGCAGCTCTCTAGAACAAGAGCCTGCTCACACCTGCTGCTCAGACACACTGCTCCAGTCTATTCACCTTATTCTGGAAGTACTTACCATCATTATTTGGGTTGTATTATTTTGTATGGTGCAGCCGATCCTCACAGCAATTAATTTCAATACGGACAATAAAGCCGTTTTAAAGCCTCCAGAGAATCCGTGCAGTGTGACTTGTTGGCCACATGAACAATGAAAGTTTTACACCAAAGATCTGACTTTATGTCATATTTAAGATGCAAAACATTGACATGAATGAGTTTCCCTTTTAAGTGAAGTGCCGCCACAAGAAAGCGCGGTTTAGGAGCATTTAGAGACAAAAGTGGGCGAAGTGGAATAAGGTGAATAGTAAAAATACAGGCCTTATGTGCCATTGTGCAGATTGGTGATGAAATGGATATTACAGTATTGAAGTGATCAGACCAGAACTGGGCAGAGATGGGTAGAGTAGCCAACTACTTAAAAAATAATAAAACAATGTTAGAAGTACAAATAAGTATTTGTGAAAACTACTACTCAAGTATGAGTAACAGTGTGCCATCTGATCTATAATTTAAAGTTAATATAATTTACAGGACAAAACATGAAATAATGCACAAAATCTGGTATTTTCAAAGGACAGACGCAAAAATGAGACAAACTAAATCAGATCTGAAGGAGCTGCAAGAAAAACAAATGTGAGAATCATTTCATATTGTTACATAAAGCTTTTGTCACTTTAGACTTACTCACAGTGGGAAAAGGAACCACTTTTATTCGAGAAGGTGTACGGCTACTTGAATAAAAACTTTACTAAGTTAGCAGTAAAAGTATGCTACTAGAAAAGTAAATGTAACTGTGTATAACTGAGTAAATAGTTAAGGTAATGGATTACTCTAAGATCACTGCTTTAGTGTTTCGGTGATCTAACATGTTACAATTTAAAACTGAGTAATTATATTGCTGTTACCATCTTTATTTACTTAACTTTTTCCTAATCCACAATGAGTGAACTCCATTGAACTGTGTCATAAACAGTAAAACCGATCAAAGGGAAAAAGCATGTGATGTCATGGTTTTGTGACAGATGCAGATCAGCTGTAAACCAGAACTATAGAACTATAGAACGTGTTGAAACACATCTGTAATTGAACCAATGCAAAATGAATTAGTGTGGAGCATTCCAGTGACACGAAGCACAAGAGAAATCATTTCATGTGGACAAAACAAAGCCTTACTCTATTATAATGTACTGCCTGTATTATAATATACATGACAAAACTACAGTTACTGCCCATCTTACATCACCACACTGACTCCTCTTAAAGACATCACTTCTGACCAGAGATGACCAGATGTGTGGACACAATAGAAACATATGACACACAGCAGAGAGAGGAGGAGCAGAGCAGAGGAGCAGAGAGGAGGAGGAGCAGAGCAGAGGAGCAGAGAGCAGTTCCAGAACAGCACCTCTGTGACATGGACCACTGTGAGGTCACCATGTGTCTGTGGAGCCACTGTGACAGACACGAGCCAGGACACGGCTGCACACTGCTAAGTACAACTGAGACAACCAAGCTATGAGCAAGTAAGATACAAGCTGAAAAGTTCCATTTGAAGGCCATCATGTTAAAACGGAGGGGGAGGGCAGTTATGAATTCTGTGGTGAAATTCATTCTTCCAGCGTCCAAGATGCAGATGTTAATGTGAGAACCTGTAATCACTGGCCCTGTCCACATGAAGCAAAAACAGACTTTTGTTTAAAAATCCCCTGGGTCAAGATAAGTTCCATAAAATCCTAAAACCCTAAAATCTAAATTCTGGCCGGGACAGTTAAATGGTCAGTTTCAGGGCACAAAAAGCACTTTAGATCCAAGGACCCATCGATGTTTTGTTTCATTCACATGTTTAACACACAAACCCTGCATATTTAGGCTGAGTTCTTCTCTTGAACAGTAAACACTCCACCTTGTGATGTCATGTGGTAATACCTCACCAACATGCTGACTGGGCAGGACTGCGGCGTAGTGTTGTTTCAATACTAAGGAATAGACTAATACTAATATGGCTCACACACTTGGCAGTTTTACCTTACCTATGTGCTGATCAAGAGGGACGGGGGTGGTCTTTACCTATGCACTGGTCAGGAGGGGTGGGGGGGGTCTTTACCCATGCGCTGGTCAGGAGGGGTGGGGGTGGTCCTTACCTATGTGCTGGTCAGGAGGGACGGGTGTGCGTGCGGTCACGTTAAAGCACACGATGGCGGACATACAGGTGACGTCTTTGCCTCCGCGCTGACAGTCCTTCACAAACACGTTGATCTTACTGGGCTCAAAGCTCACCGATGTGTAGATCCGGACCACACTCTGGGACCTAAGGGCAAAGTGGAGGCACAGGGGAATGACCCCACTGACAGCAGGTATGTATCCACTGTATACAATATACATTTCAATGAGATGATTTACATATAGGGAATCAGATTTATTCTAGATACTGAACAAAAGAATATAAGTGTCTTATTCAATAAAAGTTTATTGTTTATTTATTGATTTTATTGAATAAGATATTCTGATGCAGATACAGGAAAAAAGATAAAAAGTAATTACCGGTATAATGTCTAAATACGACTGGCACCAGCATTATTGTAGAGTAAAACTACAGCCAAAAGTGCTGATATATTCATTGAATAGACATTAAACATAAAATGAATGAAAGAAACAAGTGGGGCATTCACACTTGTCCTGACTTGGTCCTGGTTTGAGCCCTGTTTAGGCCTGATGTACACTTAGTTTGGTCCTATTCTAGAGCTGGTTTTATTTGCAGATTTAGTACCAATTTAGTCCCAATTTTATGTGGTAATTGCAAACACATCCTTGATCTAAATTGAATGAATGAATGAATTCATTCATTCATACTTATGTATTTTATATTTATTTATGTTTTAGTTGCTCTCATGACAATAGTCTTATAATAAATAATAAGTTAATGCAAAGCCGTTGTTACAGTTTCTTTATGATGCTGAAATGTACAGTGATAAGTTCTGTTTAATCTCTTCAAATTTATAATGGTGACAAACTCAGATCCTAACTTTTTAGACTTAAAAAGTAAGACCTAACTACCTTCAATATTATAACTTTTTCAAGAAAATCACTTTAAATGTAGATTGAGAGCAGAGCTACAAACCAAAGCAGGATAGCAGCCCCGAGCGAGCCCACAGCCAGGTCCACCAGGCCGTCCCCGTTCATGTCCATGGCCCCGTGAACACTGCGGCCAAAGTACTGCAGCCCAGGGGCCAGGTCTGAGGCTGCGATCCTCTGAGGAGACACACACACACACACACACACACATAAGTGGATCAGAACACAACAGTGCAGTGTTTAAACAGACGGCAAACCATTCAAACATCCAACACCCAAACGAAATAAGTACAGACACTCATACTTGTTTCTTGTTTTAGGAGGTGGTGGCCTTCCTGCTGGTTTGGTTTGCCTGGCGGACCGAAACCACACACTTTGAGAAGACATGTGGGTCTGGAAACATATCCTGTCTCCTCAGTGTTTTCACTGTACGTGACTGACAGGCGGATTAACCAATTAGAGAGATGCATGCTCTGTTTGTGTAACAAAAACAAACAAACAGGGTGGCCTACGAGTAAAAAAATATAAATAAATAAATCTGGGTTCAAACAGAATGAAAGAACTGGCTGCTCAGGCAAGTTTTTGGTTTTGGGATGTGTGTTCTAACTGCTTCTTTTATTTTATTTTGGTTCTGAGCTGCTTATACTTGAGCTCTTACTTGCTTATACTTGCGTAGGATGCGGTTGTGCTGGCTGAAGAACACGTACACCGCCCCCTTGTGGTCATCCTCCAGCGGAGCACCCACCACCAGGTCATTGAAGCCGTCTCCGTTCAGGTCTGGGACAGGGGCCAGAGAGGAGCCGAAGCGTGCGTTCTGTCCGCCATTATGGATCTCAAGAGCGCCCTCAAACACAAAACGGTTCTGCAAAGAATCCACAGATCGTTTGGTTATTTACACTCTCAGAGCGAGAGTAAGGTACATGGGCAGTCACATCAGGATGGCACATTTCATTTGTAAATATATATAGTGTGCTGCCGTTTCGAAAAAACAAAAGGCTGATGGTTCGATTCCCACCCAAGCACTGTTGATGCATTCCTAGGTTAGACATTGCCCACACAGGAGGAGCCTGGAGTACAGTCACTGCTCCTCCACGTGGAGAGGAGAAGCTGTTCTGTTCTGGTGCCTTCTGAATGCCTTCCTGAGGAGGTGTTCCTGTCCCAGGCAAGGCTGGAAGACTCAGGACACACTGGAGGGACTATGTCTCTGGGCTGGTCTGGGAACGCCTTAGGGCCCAGACGGAGGAGCCAGAGGAAGTGTATGGGGAGAGTGAAGTCTGGACCCTCCTCCTCAGACTGCTGCCCCTCCACCCCTTCCAAGAGGAATGACAATGGATGGGAAATTGTTCTCTCCAACTCAGTGACCAGTACAGGAGGGTCAAATCTGCCAGAGCAGCATGTGATTATTTTAGTGTCTCCACAGATAAAGACGAGCAGCTGGGCAGAAAAAAAAAAAAAAACATACACTGATGAAAGGTTTTGACAGAAGATTTACATTAACGGAATCGTCAGTCATGCTGACCAAGGCTGACCAAGCGCCAGTGTGATGAGTCACTTATGGATCACATATGACACATGAGCACATGTCAGACACATGCTCAGAGTAAGTCCTCAGCAACTGTCTCACTTTTATTGTGAAATCTAAAACTCCAGGACAGCAGCTGCATGGACATATTCACTATAATCTACCATCCGTTTGGCTACAGATTAAAGTCACAGTTACAATCAACCACCTGAATACTGGAGTACTGTGTGCACCACAGTATTTATCTTATAATGAACCATGTCAAACCTCCTGCTCTCATGGGGGGGTTTGTTGATACACTTATCTGAAACTCATCTTCAGACCACACATTGTCAACCAGGAAACTCACATCTTTTGCTTCATCAACCCACTCCTCTGTCGATCAAATTCTGTTTTTGAACTCAAATAACTTCTGAAGATATCAGGAATGTGAGGAATCTTTGTGTTTAAAAGCAGACTATATCCTGGTGCAGGGTTTAAGTCTGGTCTATTCTTAGCTGCTCATAAGTCTGACAGAGACAGTCCCAGACGGTGACAAGGGGAAAACCACAGGAGCAGAATAGTACTGTAGTATTCATGCATATCATTGGCCTCCCTGTGGTAAAGGTGATATAACTTGAGCTGGCGTGTTTTTTCCAGTTGAACAAATGGAAAATCAGGTACCTCATCTATAAAGAGCCCATATTACACAGCATATATACCTGCAGTTGTGTTTTGTTTCATTCACACGTTTAACACACAACCCCTGCATATTCTCCTCTCAAACTGAAAACACTCTGTCATGTGGGAATACAGGAAGTGCTCCACTGTGTTTTTAAACGCTATACACCTTCACTAGAATCATTTGAGTAATTTAAGCCCTGTCAGTCTCTACTGAACTAAAGGTAAAATGTAGCTGAAAACTACCACTTTATGACATCACAAAGTGGAACAGAGCATTTTGAGCTTTGGAGATGTAGAAAGACTAATAATAAAGAGTTAGCCAAACATGAATGAAATAAAACACAACTCCAGGTCTGTTTTTGAGGAGGTAACAACATTATAAGAAGTCAATTTTGCGTAATATAGGAATCTTTGAAACAAGAATGGAACTTCATCAAAACTGAAAAAAGGGTCATCTGGTTGTAATACTCTGTGTTTTTAAAGTGCCTCACACAGGTAACTGACTACCTAGCATTGATATTAACATTGGCATTAGCGGTTAGTGTGATTAAGTGTGCTTCAAGTGCCAAACGCTGACAAGTGGAAAACCGTTGGAGCAGAATAGTGCAGTAGTCTCTGCAGTAGTCCGTGTGTATGATTGGCCTCCGTGAGTTAAAGGTGATAAAACTTGAGCTGTCTTGTTTTTCCAGTAGGACAGATGAGCAGTAGTGGATTCAGGAGCGGGGCGTGGAAATGAGAGCTGGTGTCAGGGACAGACACAGGGAGGGAGCAGGCTCAAAAACACACTGACGGCTGCTGTTTAAGAGGAAACATATGGCTGAGCACTCAGGTCACAGCGAGTCCACAGTGGGTGATATACAGGAGGACCTCTGTGCTGTAGGGGTCTGAGAGGTCTGCTACTCAGTGTTTATACAGGGCAGGGTCTGAACTAGGACTAAACCAGGTCTTAAGGTTAAAGTTAAGGTACATTTAATTGTCCCCATAGGGAAATTTGTCCTCTGCGTTGGACCCATCTCCAGATCTTGAACTAGGCTTGGTCAGGACTACCTTAGCTGGAGGATTTTACTATAGACTATTGTGCATACTTACTTACTTACTTAGGGCTCCAGCGTGCGTCTATTGTGCATGATTTGGGTTAATGGGGGAAACCAGAGGAAAAACACCTAGACACAGGGAGAATATGCAATCTCCACATAGAAAGGCTTGGGCAACCCGGAACCTTCTTGCAGTGGAACGAGAGTGCTAGCCACTCAGCCACTGTGTCTTATTTGGAGAAATTAAGATTAAGGTACACTTTATTGTTCCTGTGGGGAAATTTGTCCTCTGTATTTGAAGAAGGAAATACATCCTGACACAGGCAGAACATGCAAACCATCCGTAAACACTGGAGGCAAGGTGGGGGAAGTGTATTGCCCAAGGACACACCTGGTAGAACTAAATCTAATCTACACAAGGACTTAAACAGGACTAAACCAGGTCTAACCTATAGCCTCATCTAAACCTGACCTAAATCATCTCCAAATGGATGGACTTTCATATTTCAGAACTCTGTATGTCCTTTTCTACAAGTGCAGCTAAGTATCACTTACACTAGTCAACGATTTTCTAGTTGGACATACTGCAGTTCATATTTTATAATGGGGAGGTTGAGGTGAGGGACCAGACTTTATCCTCGTAAATCAAAGAATGATGAATGTTTTCCCCTCAGAGAGTGCACTGTAAAAGATGCAGTTCATGACTTAATCAGACCGCCGTATACTGTCTTATCATAAAGTATTTTTTTTTTACTTTTTTTAATCATAAAGTATTCAAAAAAGTTTCACTTTGTTGTTTGAAGTAAAACTACTCTAAAGCCATGCATGCGTGTGGATATAATTATGTATTTTTGATTTATGACTGTTTCTTATTCTGCTTTATTCTCTGACATCTCTGTCTGTCTGCTAAATCAACAATTTTGTGAAGTCCGCCGAGATAACTTGTTGTGATTTTGGGCTATACAAAAATAAATTGAATTGAATTGAATATAAACACTGCCCCAAAGATACAGGAACTAGTGAGACTGGACTGATTACTTCTAACTTTTTGCAGTTTGAAAATCAGGTACCCCATGTTTTTCATCAGGTAGCTCATCTGATTGTAATACTTCTCTGTGCTTTTAAAGATTAAGATTAAGATTATGTGCCCTCCTTTCGTCACTACCTCAACACTTGTAGCCAATTATGAATCAGTGCTAGTGCCTGACCAGTCTGTACTGTCCTCTATCTATTTGAATCATTTCAGTCCTGGAATTGCCAATCTCTTCTGAACTAAAGGTAAAAACTTGAAAACTACTGCATCATGACATCACAAGGTGGAACAGAGCATTTTGAGTTTTGGCGATATAGACAGACTCATAATAAAGAGTTACTCAAACATGTGTGAATGAAAAAAACACAGCTCCAGGTGTGATTTTGGTGAGGTAACAAAATTCTAACATGACTTTAAGCTCACAAGAGTCCATTTTGTGTAACAGAGGACCTTTAAAATATCAGACTGCGGAAAAAATACCATTTATCCTGAAAGTTTGAATAATACATCATAGTATACCACAAAACTTCTAAGCTCAGGCTGATCATAAAATTTCCTATGGCCTTTCCACGACTTCCACATGTGCACCTGAGTCAACCCTGTTGCCGTGCCGACCAGCTCCCAGCCTCACACATGGACTCATTGGGCCTCTCCTCCTCAGACCCCTCTGCTGCCGGTCCTGTGGTCTGGACTACAGCACAAATCTCCAACCATTTCCATGTCTGTTTAAATGCAGTCAAAACAGACCCTCCGAGCGCATTTGTTATTCCAATGAGCAACTACCGCGACGCAGAGCTGTGGGACTTTTCCTCGTATTCCTGAAAGCTCTCACCTCCAAACTGCTTGCTGGAACTGGCCCTAAACTTCCAGATTCTTTCCCTTTGAGTTCACCGTGCAGCGCTAATAAAAGGGGGTACAGTTGGGGGGTGGTTTTGATGTTTTTTGAGGGGGTGGGGTCAAAGGTCATGCAGTGTTACCAGTGGAGTGTTTGAAGAGCGGAGGGGAGAGTGGAGTTTAAACAGGTGTGAGTCTATTAGGACCAGGTTAGGATGATTAGTGCCTGTAACTGCCAGTGTGTGTGTGTGTGTGTGTGTGTGTGTGTGTGTGTGTGTATATATGTGTGTGTGTGCGTATGTATGTATGTATGGAGTACTATGTGGGTCACTTGGAAGAAAAAATCTACATAAAGAAGGATGATGAATGTTATAATAATGACTTGTAGAGGGTACTGGAACAGTTTCAGTTTTTCTTTTTTCATTTTCATACAAAATTACTTCTAAAAACTTGGTCAGGTTATTGGCCTGGTTTAATGCTGGTCTAGTCCAGGTTTAGTCCCTGTTTTCATGTGTTGTGCTTAAAAGTGCACTGCGTAACATTTCTAGTGAAGGGTCCACCACCTGATGTCTCCATAGAAATGTTATTGCTGTGATTAAACCTATTTTTCAGGAGAGAGACAAGCAGGTTACAGCACAACGCTATATTTCAGGTCAGCTCTGTGGAGAGTCATCCCTTTTCACAGAAGGAATTATTCTATTTTTCTATTATTATTATAGCTGACAGTAACGCTGTTGGTAAGAGTGTTTGTCCACTGCTCAGAAGGCTGGTGGTTCGAATCCCGCTCTCGACATAAACATCACAGGTTTAAGCGGTCAGATCAACTGACTTATTTTAGTTTATTTTATTTCATTTACCATTTACCATGTTTTTGTGCAATAGAAACACCCGTAATGAATAAATGCCAGATGAATATGTTTAATGTCATACCATGGAACATTCCAGGCAAAGCAATAACATCTCCATGGAGAAAAGTAGGTAGTGGACCTTCAACCAGAAAAGTTGCGCAGTGCACCTTTAAGTTAGAAGTTTGAACCCAGCTCCAACCAGTGCATACTATTGGTGGGTCATTAGGCAAGACACTTTACCCATCTTGCCTAGAGTGAAGAGTACGTATAGTGTGCAAGTGTGTGGTCATAGGGGACAGTGCAGAGAGCAACAGGAGGGCAGGGGGTCAAACTTAAAAAAGGGCACGCATAGAAAACCTGTCGGCCATTTTATTAAGGAAGTAAAGATGTTTATTCTATAGAAGTGTCACTTTGCTTGTATTAGAAACGTTTACAGAGCTGTAAACAAATGGGCACAGGTACAGTCCAGTTAACATTTTAAAAGACAAAATAGAAAAGGTCACGTGAGGAGGAAAGGGCAGGGTCTGGACAGAGGTGGAAAAAGTATTGAAAAATTGTAATTAAGTAAAAGTATCTTTACTTTGCTTAAATCCTACTCAAGTAAAAGTAAAAGTACCCATCTGAAAATGTACTCGAGTAAAAGTAAAAAATTACTTCATTTCATCGCAAACTAAAGTCCTGCATTCTTATTATTTCTGACTGTCCTCTAAAGCCAATTTTAAACGTGAGGTGATTTTCCAACTCTCGGCTACTTCACTTGAAACGTTAGTGATCAGGATGGAAAATAATTGAAATCATGAAGCCAGATTGTGTTAACCAAACAACAATAAATATAAATGTATAGGCCTATATACAAAATATATAGGCCTATACTGTATTTGTAGCCTACTTACCACCACATGCTTTCATAGATTCATGTTGAGGTCTTGTACGCTGAAAGCTCGGTTCGGCGGGGTAGACACATTTTACATTGCATGATTATGTTGCTGCCTTTTTTGCGTTTAAACGCGAATAGGTCATCGAGGTTTGGCCAAGAAACAATGGAATTGCCGCACGGAAACCCGCACAATGCAATTTCCTTTCAGTTCCGGCAGATTTTTTTCCCCCGCATTTTATTTTTTGCCCCTATCGATATTATTTTACTCAGTAACGTGGGCGGCTTTCAATGTAGCGAAGTAAAATACTTGGCTTAAAATGTACTCGAGTAAAAGTAAAATTACCTGTTTCAAAAACTACTTAGAAAATTACAAAGTACTCATAAAAACGACTCAATTACAGTAATATGAGTAAATGTAATTCATTACTTTCCACCCCTGGGTCTGGAGCCTCCTTTAGCCACCCCCCTCTGCAGGTGCCTGTGTGGGACCATAGTACAGAGAGAGTGGCAGCCTCACTTCAGAGTTTAAGGAATGAAGTGACTGGAAAAGTGCTTTATAGGGCAAATAGTACTGGATAGTAGTGTTAGTAATTAGTATAGAATTTTTCTTTATTTAAATGACTTTATCTCATTACTCTAACTTTTTAATGTGTATTCTTCTACCAGTCTGTGGAGGCCAGCGCCCTGGACTTCGCTGTGGTTCTGCTGGGGGAGCGGCACCAGTAAAAGGGGCACTGAGCGGATTGACAAACTGATCCGTAAAACTGGACACGTGATCGGCTGTGAACTGGAGACATTTGTCACAGTGAGGGACAAGAGGACACTGGACAAACTGCTGTCCATCATGGACACTCCTGCTCACCCACTGCACCAGACTATAGAGGGACAGAGGAGATAATACTCCCTACAACTGTACAACAACTCACCCACTGCACCAGACTATAGAGGGACAGAGGAGCTCGTTCTCCAACAGGCTCCTACAGCTCCACTCAAACAGTGAGAGATACAGGACTACATTCATACTATAATACACCCTACAACTGTACAACCTGATGGCTGGGATTTCAAAATGTAAAAAAAAAAAAAAGAGAAAGAAAAAAAAGGTCTTCTTTTGTGTGGTTACCTGCTCGGTGACTCTGTAGATGTAAACCTTTCCTTTCTCCATGCCTGCGCTGAAGAACATGGGAGCGGCCACCAGCAGGTTATCGGTAACTCCGTCTCCGTCAATGTCCACAGGAGCAATCTCACTGCCGTAGTACGAGCCGATCTGGACAGGAACAGGATTACGTTGATTCGGTATTTCATGTCAATACATTCTACAGGCCTACTACATCTGCCTTTCAGCCATTTATTTAAGCAAACTCTCTCTTCTCCATCTCCCTGCCATTTCTGCTACAGCTCTCTCCTGCTCCATCTCCACTGCAGCAGCACAACTGACAGCCCCCTCAGCCTCTCCTCTTCACCTGCTCCAGAGTTTAGGCCCTTGGGAGTGATCGTGGACAACTGTATTAACCAGGATTTAAAGGGTCTATATCACGCTATTTTCTGGTCTATTATAATGTTGTTTCCTCATCACAAATACATCTGGAGTTGTGTTTTGTTGTGTTTTGTTGTGTTTTGTTTCATTCACATTAACACACAAACCCTGCAGATTCAGACTGAGTTCTTCTCTCAAACAAAACAACTCCAGGTATGTTTTTGAAGAGGTACCAACATTCTAACATGGCTAAAAGCTCACAAGAGTCCATTTTGTGTAATACTGGACCTTCAGGTTCAGCCATGCAGTAACCAATTCAGAGAAACTCACTCATTTGTCTGTCCTTCACATCTAGTATAACTACAGTTTTTAGTATTTTATAAACAGAGGACATTGTTTTATTACATACTTTTGTGATATAATTATAGCATAGCAATACATATTTTTATTATTTTATTTTGTGACACTCTCATCCGTTTGTAGAAATCGGAACTAAAGGGTTAACCCATTTTATACAGAATCATAGAGGAAGGTCATAATTCTTTACTTTTTGCCAATTATGAGCAATAAAAATAATCTTCCAGGCCTATTTTTTTTCATTATTTTTTTGATTAAATAAAATTCCTTGCTGAAAAATGAATTTAATTTGTGTTTTTGTATCCAAGAAATTTCAAGGTTTTGATCTCAAATTGTTTCATTCTTTTAAACAGAAGTCAAGTGGTATTTATACAGTAGATATATTTACCACATATTAACAGTAATTGCTCAGTAATAGCTCAGACTTTGAAACTATCTGAAATTCGGGAGCTTAATCTTAGGAGCCGATCAGACTGAGCTTTGAAAAGCAGCCTGGATCAGTCGCTGCCGTGTTCCTTTTCATATTAAAAACACGTGCACTTAAAAATAACCCTTTTTTGATGCCTTAGTTCCCATGACTTAAAAGAAAAGTGCTGCTGCTGACTGCACGCGTGTCACTGGAGATGTGCCAGCAGCCAGCGGCAGGCAGAGGTCCAGGACTAACCTAAAGGATCAAGTCAAGAGTGTACGCTTCAATACTGACTGTTTTTCTTCTTGTGCGACAATAGCATTGTTTTAAATGTAAAGCTTTAGTTGCAATATATTAACACACATTTTCTCATTTAACTGACCTTTTATGAAATCAAATACTCTGATTTGTGTGTAGGGGAGGCTCCAGACCGGGGTCACACTCACAAAGCACTTTTTATATAGTATCCTGTCTTTGGTGCAGTTCAGCATGTTCCAGTTGGATTAAGTGGCTTCCTCTGGAAATAATATTGTAGACTGTGACTCTGTTAATGTCTGAAGTAAATATTTGCTACAATGGACCTACCACTGTATTATCATAAAACAGTGGGAAACAGAAATGTGGGTACTTTATTTACAATAAATACATTACAGTTCTGTGACAGTTATACCTAGATAATAATTAAAAAATAAATAAATAAATAAAATAAAATAATACTTGGAGTGGTTCTTGTTTCTTCACTAATCAGCAAACTCGGTTCCTGAGCACCAGTCCATTCAGTGACTTGTTCTAACTCATTAGAAGTGCATTATTGCAGCTAAATAGACACATTTCCATCCATTTTCATTCCGTATGACTAAAAAGGTGTGGATCATCTTTGAAGATGAGTGCCCCAACTTTTCCCCTTCTTAACTCTCTACCGCAGCAGCATAACCACCAGCCTGCTCAGCTTCTCCATCTTCTCTACAGTATGTATCTGCACTAAACTCCTCTGATATGCTGTGTGTACCTGCTGTCCTTTGAGAGGGCTGTGTACCTGCTGTCCTTTGGGAGGGCTGTGTACCTGCTGTCCTTTAGACGGGGCTGTGTACCTGCTGTCCTTTGGGAGGGCTGTGTACCTGCTGTCCTTTAGACGGGGCTGTGTACCTGCTGTCCTTTAAACAGGGCTGTGTACCTGCTGTCCTTTGAGAGGGGGATGTGTACCTGCTGTCCTTTGAGAGGGCTGTGTACCTGCTGTCCTTTAGAGGGCTGTGTACCTGCTGTCCTTTGAGAGGGCTGTGTACCTGCTGTCCTTTGAGAGGGGCTGTGTACCTGCTGTCCTTTAGAGGGGGCTGTGTACCTGCTGTCCTTTAGAGGGCTGTGTACCTGCTGTCCTTTGAGAGGGGGCTGTGTACCTGCTATCCTTTGAGAGGGCTGTGTACCTGCTGTCCTTTAAAGGGCTGTGTACCTGCTGTCCTTTAGAGGGCTGTGTACCTGCTGTCCTTTGAGAGGGGGCTGTGTACCTGCTGTCCTTTGAAAGGGGGCTGTGTACCTGCTGTCCTTTGAGAGGGCTGTGTACCTGCTGTCCTTTGAGAGGGGGCTGTGTACCTGCTGTCCTTTGAGAGGGCTGTGTACCTGCTGTCCTTTAGAGGGCTGTGTACCTGCTGTCCTTTGAGAGTACCTGCTGTCCTTTGAGAGTACCTGCTGTCCTTTGAGAGAGAGCAGGATGCTGAGTTCTCCGCTGTTCTTCAGGGTGAACACGATGACTTTTCCTGTGTGGTTGAAGCGTGGAGCTCCTGCCACCAGCAGACGGCCGCTCCGGGCTGACACCACTGAGGTCACAGTGTAACCTGGAACAGCAGCAGACAGTTTTCAAACTGAGGTGAGAACCAGGGATGTTTTGGAAAAAATTAAAAACTATCACAGGGGACTGAAAAACATGGCATATTTCTGTAGAATGAGCGAAGCACTAAACTCTAAAGATCTGTTCAGCTGAGGTGAGAGAAATGTGATTTTGTTGTGCATTTCTTACATAATGTCTTTCATTTATTATTTGTCAAGTGAGCAATTTCAGCTGTATGAAAATAGAGCAATGGTGGTGATATTTTTTTTAATCTCCTCTCAATAATTTTTATGAATAGATAAGACCAGGTGCAGGCCTGAGAACCCCAGAGCTTTTCAGTTCATCTCTTGATAGAACAATATATTAATGGAATAAATGCCACCTTTACAGTTAGCTTTGTATTACTTTTTCAAATTGCGAAATGATTGTAATTAACCTTAAAGCCCAAGTCCAAAAAAAAAAAAAAAAAAGTGTGTTTGTTTTCCGGATCAGTGAAGCCATAACGAAAAAAAACCTGACATTTTGTTCTAAAATATTCCCACAATTATTATTTGCTTTTGCTGCATGACTTGAAAAGTGATTTAGGCATATTAATTTTTGGGTTAAGAATATATTTGTAGATCTAGTTCTTCCATGTATCCCTCTAAACCTGATAGGAGTTCATAGTGACATCCACAATCCTGATTAATAGTAAAATCCTTGGATAATCCTGCCATTCTACACCCCATGTGACGTATCTGACAGGCCTGGCTTCTCAGCTGTCTCCTCTGCTGTCCTCTGTATCGTGTTTCCTCTTAAACCCCACTTTCCCACTCAATATTTTTCCATCTAAATCTTCCAGGCTTTTCCCAGCATTCATGTGTCTGTGCCCTCTCCCAGTCTGGCCGGGCTCCTTGGCTCTGAGCTCCAGGTCCAGGCTGATGGTGAAAGCAGGAGGCTGGAGAGGAGACTGGGGAGGTGGGCCAGGCTGGGTTAGACTGGGCAGCCTGTGAAGTGTGCTGCTAAAGTCGTGGGTTGCTCTGAACACAGGTCCTGTATAAAGCAATCTCCACCCATATCCCATAATAGAAAGGGCACCATTTACCACGTGTACACTGCAAATTTCTCTGATCTGGCCAAGATTTTTTAACTTATATCAGGTAATTTGTCTTGTTTTCAGATTTATTATCTACTTACTAGTTCTGAGACTGCTTCATTCTAGTCTAGAGGGAGTTTATTTTAAGAGAACTTGTCAAGTAAAATGATCTTGCTGCATGGACAGATCATTTCACTACTTTTAAATCATTTTCTCATAGATTTAAGTGTTTATATCTTAAATTTTGGCCAAGCTTTTTTGCAGTGTATGCTTTAAGGGAACACTTCTTAATTCTGTATGACTGAAATCTATTTTTGTTTTTTATAATTTAAAGAGGGTGTAGGGGGTGTTTCACTTCTAAAAGGAATTAACATTAACTGCTACGCACATTTGGAACATCATATTACCTTTTATTGTTTTGAAAATGCAGAATTCACTGAACATGTTTAGTAAGTTTCAGTTTAATTTTTCATGCTCTGAATCTCCCCTTCCTTTGCTCCTCACGCTATGTCACTACCCCTTCAGAGCGCTATCACAACACAGTCTTAGACTTAGACAATAGCTCACTCATCACATTATATTACAATATAATAAATAATAGAGTAAAAAAATATAAAAATGGTAATAAACTTCTAAATAAGTAGCAGTAGACATAAATTATGTAAATGTGTGTACAGTAAGTAATCAGCGTGCATCCCATTAATAAAACTACTGCACATCGCATCAGGTTTGTGAAGTTGTAGTGTAGTTGTAGCATATTTATTGTTTTTAAGTTAATCTGGTATTTAGTTCAAGAAGAGGATTGTTCAAGCATTTTTTTTATTACAGAAATATTTAAACAAATTGGAAATGGAGGGAAATATAGTGAGTCATTCAGATGGGTTCATTAAAGACCGCTTTGACAGATCCTCTGGCCCTTTTAGAGGAACATTTTAGGTCTCTACCACAATACAATGTGATGTTATTGCAGTTATAGTAGTAGAATTACTTACATTTGCAGTAACGAATACTAATATTAATACAAATACTAAACTGGAGGTATACTTGAGGTTCTGATTCAGGTTAGAAAACTGTGTCCAAGTAAAATTATAAATAAAATTAGAAATTAGAAAAATAACTAGGCAAAATTTATGTAAAATCTTAAATCTAATGATTTTAACTACATTAGAGAAATGCCTAGTCTAATCTGTCAGATACACTTTAAGCTTGGACTCAAGTCTATAACATTATTATAATTACATGAACAACATTACAGAAATATGGTTAGAAGCCTCAGAACATTGATTTAGCAGTTATGTTACATAAGCAAGGCCAGGTGCATGAGTGCGTCCCTCACCCAGATAGGCTCCATGATTCTTGAGCTCTTCGGGGAACTCTTGAGCATACGAGGCCTTGGGAGGAATGACCTTTCCCTGCCTTGTCTCCTTCAGCACGGCCCCATTCCAGTCGTAAGCTCCGACTGCCCCCACCAGAATACCATCCTGCAACAAGGACAGCAAATGTATTTTTCTGGTTCTTAGTAGCACAACACAATTAGATAAGTGTTTTACATTTTGTTCATTATAAAATCCAAAATTGGAGAGTTGAAATGGCTTATAAAGATAGGTCCATTAACTTCCTGGTCAAAACCGCAGAACTGAGAAGCTTCTTCATTGTGCAAGCAGCAGATTTTCATTGACATTATTTAATTTTTTAAAGAATGGCCACTGAAAAGTATGATTTTAATTTATTACATAATCAAAACTAAGTACAGCAATGTGGGCTGGGTGGTAGGTGAAAACAGAAATGCTCTGAGGATTCAAGCTTCAAATGCTGGACAATAGATTACTCCAACATGCTTGATAACTACTTTGAGTAAGTTCAAGATTGGGAACACCACTATAACATGGTTCAAAACTCATAAAAGCTAAATGTCCAGAATATGTCCCTTTTAAAACAAGTTTCAGCAGAATTCCCATTTAAACCACACGGCACATACTATACATTCATTTTGTTGTTATCACATTTTATATTCTACTTCATGATAGAGCATTAAATATTAGGCTATTCATTTGCATTTCGCTGTGTTTGAAGGAAATAAGGCATTTGACTTAGCGCCTCATGTAACTTATTCAGCGCCTGGGGGCCAATCCCCATCTTTAGCCAGGATGTTGGTCAGGAGTTGGCAGGAGGATAAGACCATTGTACATGTTTAGGCTGATGGGAGAAACAGCCGCATGGAAACCCACCAGACATTAGGAGAACATGCAAAATTCACACAGACCCAGAACCTTTTTGCTGTGAGGCAGAGACTTCAGTAGCCAATTAATAATATGCTCCCTGCAGTTTCCCTGGTTCAGAACATAAGCTTCATGCTGGTTGATGTAGCTTTAACCCTGACCGCTCCTGACCGCTGTAGCACATACCTCTCTCCTCTGACACTGTGAGCCTCTGTGGTTGTGGTCAGAACAGTCTCCATGGTAAATCATTGAACCCCAAAACTCTACAAGCTTATAAAGCCTGACCTACTTTAGACTGAAGGGAAAAGGATTTAGATTTCAGTGACACTATATAATAACTACACTTTTTACTTATCAAAGCATGTATTGATACTTTGCAGTGACATCACACTGGGGGTGTTCTACATGTAGGTTTATGGGGGAATGTTCAGCAGTTACCATCAGTCTTAATTCTACATGCCCCCATGTCGTGATGTCATCAGGTGGTAATGAAGAAGAGCTCCTCGATGTTTTTAAAGTCACCTTCGCCAGACTCAAAATGATCACTTCAGGGCCTATTGTTATTAGCCTTATTAAATCTGCTTCACCCCAGTACATCTTTTTCCAGAACTTTCTTCATATCAACATAAAGCCTCCAGCAAGTTAACACAATCTTATTTATGTGTCAGGCTTGTTTGTCTAACAGCAGAGAGTTTGACTCCTGTCAGTGGAGTTTGCATGTTCTCTCTGTGTCGGAGTTTCCTCTTTGTGCTTTGAACCATCCCATCAACCATTCAGCTAAGGCCAAAACCACACGCTTTTACAGTTACTGTACAAAGTGTGGGTCTGGATCAGTATCATATTTCCCAGATTTCAGATGGGTCTAATTGACAGGTGGATTAACCAATCAGAAAACATATAACATGCAGAATTAACAGTAGAAGCAATACACTCTTATTTCTCTCAGGTAAAATAAGTTACTTTGCTCTGAAGTACAGTAGAATAGTTGAGAAGAAATATCTTGTATCTTTTTGTGCTACAAAAAGTTTCTAGGTTTGGAAATTGAACCTAGAAACTTTTTGCTGTGAGACAAAAACTTGTATTGTAGCCAATTTAAATTTCTACTATACGTAAAGAAGACATACTGTGCCTGTGTGTGTTATGTAGTTGTAATCTATGACACCCGTGGATTATGTCATAACTTGGACATTTTAATCATTGTTAATGACTTGACTAAACAACTATGTGATGCTGCCGAAACCTACGTGTGTCACTGATTAAGAAAATACAATTGGAAAACGGTGCAGTAGGCATGTACTGGTGACGGTGAAAACAAGGGTTGATTGGCTTTATGGTGTCTTGAAAATAATCACTCCAAATACAACTTTGAGAGAGTAAGAGTAAGAGTAAGTAAGAGTGAGAGAGGAAACAACTATAACATGGTTAAAAGCTCTGAAAATTCCATTTCACAGAATACATCTGCTTTAGTATACAATGATATCCCCGTATCCCCTGATACAGCGTGTACATGCTTACTAGGACTTACTAGGACTTACTAAGACTTCATAAAAAGCAAAGTTCAAGACCTATAGGAACTACAATCTTTGACTTGGACTGCACTTTCATCATATGCATCATATACATTTGGTCCAAACTGTAGCTACATTTTGGTATCTCCAGCATCTCTTTGTATGCAGACTCATGCTCCTTCTATGACATAAGCAGCAACCGCACCACTTCCAAAACCATCTGGACCAGGGCTGCGTTTCTCTTTAAAGCTCCACATTCTTTCCTACAGTTTTTTGTCCTTGTCGACTCCAGTTGGTGCTACAAAAATACTACATTTCCAGTCACTGCTGTATATACCACTTCTATATTTATTCGCCATAATAAATTGGAATGTTTATTTACGGCTCCCTGGACAAATCGCATGGTGAAGAGGATGGAAATTCAAATGAAATGGATGATTGGATGTGTGCAGAGAGCTAGAGAGAGAGGGAGGGAGAGAGAGATAGAAGGAGAAAAGAGGAGAGAGAAGGAGAGACAGAGAAAGAGTATAAGGCTTTGAATGTCTCAGGTAGAGTAAGGACAGGATTAATCTGATCTACAGTGATGTCACATCAGAAATCAGAACATGTGGTCCTGATGAAAAAAAACATACAAGGAAGATTTCAATTAAGGAGGGATACTGCAACTGATTTTACTGATCAAATCAAATGTATTCATAGAGCAAAGTGAAAACAGCCAAAGCTTACCAAAGTGCTCAACAGCAACAATATGATGGTACTGGCAATACAGATAAAGAAAAACAATAAAGAACAATGACATATAGTCCAGTCACTTCACTTGGCGCCCCCTGGACACTGTTGTGATGCTGCAGGACACAGAGGAGGGACACTTTTGCCCTGAGGGCTGCTACTCACCTCAAACTGCCCTGACACAGGATCTGATAACTTTATCTGTTGAGCTGCACTGAGACTTTTTGAGCTTTCTATTATTATTGTATTTGAAACTGCCCTTCTTGGATAAATAATCAGTTCATTTGACTTGAATTGATTTGATATAAATCCAAGAGTAAAAACAGCACACTACTTGATGATATGTATAGATGTCTGTTTGTGTGTGTTTGTGTGTTTGCGTGTGTGTGTGCGTGTGTGTGTGTGCGTGTGTGTGTGTGTTTGTGTGTGTGTGTGTGTGTGTTTGTGTGTGTGTGACTGTCTGGGTTGTTTGGTTGTGTGCGGTCAGGCAGGTGTGGGGGCTGGGTGGGTGGTCGAAGGAAATGTGAGGTTGTTTTTAATCACTGTAAAGCACTTTGTTACACTTTTGTATGAAAGGTGCTTTATAAATAAAGATTGATTGATTAAAAGATAACAATGAAAAGAAAAATACAGTGTATGTTATATGTCCCTACTTAAAAAGCCTGTTGTGTCTATAATGAAAACGGACAAATCAAATGAACTTACTGTAATTGGTGCCTCTGCATACTTCCATCAGAGCCTAATGGTTCCCATAGGACCAGACTGTGTGTCATTCCCTATCAGTGCACGTGTGGAAATATGAATTGGGAAGAGCTAACGGGCCACACAGCAGGCCCCCGGGAACCCAGTGGTGATAAACATCAGAGCGGACAGAAGAGGGGAGGGGCTAACACGTCAGAGAGACGAGTGTGTGTGACTGAAGATGCGTGTGTGTGTGTGTGACAAAAGATGTGTGTGTGTGTATAACAGAGGAGAGAGAGGGATCACTCTAACCTCCACAGTGTGTGCGGAGAAGCCGGCCTGGGACATCTGGAGACCAAACGCAGTGCCGTTCTTACTAGTGCCTGTGAAAACAAAGAGGAGCCCAGTCAGAGGATTCCACAGTTAAACACACTGTTTCTGCCTGTGAACCACTACTTCACATAGCCTGTTTTATTTAAGATACTGAACTGCAACACTTTTGGAGTAACACTGAAATGCTAATGACAGGATTGCAGGACATTCATTCAGGATTAAGTTAACCTATTAAATAATAATAGCTATTTATTGGTTGCCATGGGTCCAAAGTGCTACATTGTCATTATTCGTTCACATGATAATCTGCTGATGGTGGCACTTCTGTAGCCACAGCTGCCCTGGGGTTCACTAAAGGAACAAACATGCCAATCTACGCCATCATCTTCTCCGACCACCACTAATCACTCACGAATAGGCCAATTTAGTGGCTGAAGTGTTTTGCCCAAGGACACAGTGACAACGTCAGAGCAGGGATCAAGCTGCCAGTTTTGGGTTGGTGGGTGAATTCTCTAACTACTGACAGTTAACCACGCTCACACAAAGAGCAACAAAACCGCTTTCCTGAGTGCAGATCACTTTCTCGTTGCCTCCAGTCCTCTGTGGGAACTTACCTGCTGGCAGGGGTCATTATGAGAGAGTTTAGTGCCTCGACCAATGCCTCACATGTATCTGCCAAAAGGTGTATCCTGATTGGGTGTTTGCACGGTGATATCACTCTGCATTTGCATATAGTAAACTTTTCAACTCTTCGACGCTCAGGTCGCTTGGATCATGCAGACATTAAGAGAATGGCATCTGAAGTGAGATCCATGAAAATGAGCAACCTTCAGCTGCTGTCCACCTGGTTAACCCTCCTATAGGTTACATGTGCACAGTCTGTACTATGGAGGAGATATGTAATGAACTGATTATATATATAAAAAAAAAAAAGAGGCCTGGGAGCTTGAGAGTTCTGCGCAATATCTTTGCTGTTCCTAGTACTGCACTTTTCTGGACTGAGATGTCTGATGTTTTTCCTGGTATCTGCTTGAGCCACTCCTCCAGTTTGGGGGTTACAGCCCCGAGTGCTCCGATCACCACGGGCACCACTGATGCCTTCACCTTCCAGGCCTTCTCCAGCTCTTCCTTGAGCCCCTGGTATTTCTCTAGTTTCTCGTGTTCCTTTTTCCTGATATTACCATCGCTTGGTATTGCAATGTCCACCACCACGGCTTTGTTCTGTTGCTTATCCACCACCACTATGTCTGGTTGGTTCGCCATCACCATTCTGTCAGTCTGTATCTGGAAGTCCCACAGGACCTTGGCACGCTCATTCTCCACAACCTTTGGGGGAGTTCCCCACCTTGACCTTGGGGTCTCCAGCCCGTACTCTGCACAGATGTTTCTGTACACTATGCCCGCCACTTGGTTGTGTCGCTCCATGTATGCTTTCCCTGCCAGCATCTTACACCCTGCAGTTATGTGCTGGACTGTCTCAGGAGCCTCTTTGCACAACCTACACCTTGGGTCTTGTCTGGTGTGGTAGATCTGGGCCTCTATTGCTCGGGTGCTCAAGGCCTGCTCCTGTGCAGCCAGGATGAGGGCCTCTGTGCTGTCCTTCAGACCAGCCCTCTCCAGCCATTGGTAGGATTTCTTGATATCAGCCACTTCGGTTATGTTTCGGTGGTATGCCCCGTGTAGGGGCTTGTCCTGCCATGATGGTCCCTCCAGCACCTCTTCCTCTGACCTCCACTGTCTGAGGCATTCCCTGAGCACATCATCTGTTTGGGCCTTATCCTTGATGTACTTATGGATTTTGACTGTTTCATCCTGGACAGTGGTTCCCACACTCACTAGTCCTCGGCCTCCTTCCTTCCGGCTCGCGTACAGTCTCAGGGTGCTGGATTTGGGATGGAACCCTCCATGCATGGTCAGGAGCTTTCGTGTCTTAATGTCTGTGGTCTGTATCTCCTCCTTTGGCCAGCTTATGATTCCTGCAGGGTACCTGATCACTGGCAGGGTGTAGCTGTTTATTGCCTGTGCCTTATTCTTGCCATTGAGCTGGCTTCTTAGGACTTGCCTTACTCGTTGCAGGTATTTGGCCGTAGCCGCTTTCCTTGTTGCCTCTTCAAGGTTGCCATTTGCTTGTGGGATACCAAGGTACTTGTAACTGTCCTCAATGTCTGCTATTGTTCCCTCTGGGAGTGAGACCCCCTCTGTGTGGACTACCTTCCCTCTCTTTGTCACCATCCTACTACATTTCTCGAGCCCGAATGACATTCCAATGTCTGTGCTGTAGATCCTGGTGGTGTGGATCAGTGAGTCGATGTCCCGCTCACTCTTAGCGTACAGCTTGATGTTATCCATGTAGAGGAGGTGGCTGATGGTGGCCCCGTTTCTGAGTCGGTATCCATAGCCAGTGCGGTCTATGATTTGGCTGAGGGGGTTCAGACCTATGCAGAACAGCAGTGGGGACAGTGCATCTCCTTGGTATATGCCACATTTGATGGCCACTTGTGCAATTGGCTTGCCATTGGCTTCAAGGATGGTCTTCCACAACCGCATTGAGTTTGCAATGAACGCCCTTAGAGTCCGACTGATATTGTACAACTCCAAGCACTCAGTGATCCATGTGTGTGGCATTGAGTCATAGGCTTTCTTGTAATTAATCCAGGCAGTGCACAGGTTGGTCTGACGGGTTCTGCAGTCATGGGCGACTGTTCGGTCAACCAGGAGTTGGTGTTTGGCTCCTCTGGTGTTTTTGCCGATGCCCTTCTGTGCTGTGCTCATGTATTGATCCATGTGCCCACTTATCTTAGCCGCAATGATGCCTGACATGAGCTTCCATGTTGTGGAGAGACAGGTTATTGGCCGATAGTTGGATGGGACTGTACCCTTTGAGGGATCCTTCAGGATCAGGATCGTACGCCCTTGGGTTAGCCATTCAGGGTGAGTCCCATCCCTTAGCAGCTGGTTCATTTGTGCTGCCAGGCGCTCGTGGAGAGCCGTGAACTTTTTTAGCCAGTACGCATGGATCATGTCAGGGCCAGGTGCTGTCCAGTTTTTCATGCCTGAGACTCTTTCCTGAATGTCTGCCACTGTGATGGTGACTGGATCTTGTTCAGGGAGGTTGCTGTGGTCTTCCCTCAGAGCCACCAGCCACTGTGCATCGGTGTTATGTGATGCCTCCCTCTCCCATATGCCCTTCCAGTACCTTTCAGTCTCCAGCCTTGGGGGGTCTGCTCTGGTGTTATTCCCCTGCCATTGAGCGTACACTTTCGCAGGTTGTGTTGCGAAGAGGCGGTTTATTCGTCTGGGTTCATTTTCCCGCGTGTACCTCTTTAGATGGCTGGCTAAGGCTTGCAGCCTTTGCTTGGCAGTTCCGAGTGCTTCAGGTATGGGCATCTGGCTGTACCTCCTGGGTACTTGTTTTTTCATTGCACCTTTCTTGGCCTCTGACAATTGGCTCACTTCTCTCCGCGCCTCCTTGATTTTGCCCTCTAACCGTCTTTTCCATGGTGGGTATTGTCTCTCATGGCTCCCATGGTTGCTCTTATAGCCCAGCACCTCTAGGATCACTGCTGCTGAAGTGTATATCAGCTCATTGGTTTCAGTGATGGTTGTGGTAGGGATCGCTCTCAGTGCTGCATTCACATCTTCTAGGAGACTTTCAGATGGTACTTCACTTAGCCTCTGTAACTGGCATCGGGGTTGCCTTGTGTTCATTCGGGCCATGATCTTATCTTTCAGGTCAGTCACTGCCTCGTTCAGCGTGATACTTATTGGGGCTTCGGACCCAATCTCTGGTTGGGGAGTTGGTGTTAACTCCCCTCTGACCTGGCGTCCTGGCTCCCCCTTGCCGTAGCATTTGTGTTGTACCTCGTCAATCTCTAGTTGTGATAGCAGTTGCCGTTTGTGGATGTTGGAACACTGAGCTACTAGTTGTTTGGCCGTTAGCTTGGACTGTGGGTTTCGAAATAACCATTTCTCCCACATCCTGTTCAGCCTTGTTATCGCATCTCGCCCATATATATATATATATATATATATATATATATATATATATATATATATATATATATATATATATATATATATATATATATATATATATTTTTATATATATAGAAAAGCACAGACAGAGGTCAGAGTAACAACATGGACTTCAGCAAAGTAAATGGAGATGAGTCGGGAGAGAACCAGAAAATCAGAAAATCCTTCATGAATGTGTGACAAACCTTCCAGGCTGAAGATGCGCTCCCCCAGTGCGTCCACGATGTCTTTGAGCGCAGACTCGTCGGTCACGTTGAAGAAGTGCTTGTCGTCAGGATCACTGGCGATGTACTTGATCTCGTTCAGGAAGGCCTCTGGGTTTATGCCTCTGCGATTGTAGTAGCCCAGCACCTGCCGCCAGGGGACAGGACCGACAGGAGCATGTTACAGATGTAAGTATAATTGGGGATGTAAGTACTAACTTTAATGTCTACTAGTTTCTTAGGTGTCACCAGTTGGTCTCTTTCACGTTCTAGATTCAGATGGAGGACAGGAGCCTATATAATTAACTGTTTTTGAAAGAAAACTTGTAATTCAAAAATGCTTAACCCTATTATTATTTGCACGGGGTTGGCTCAACAAATTTACCATATTAATCTTAGGGCTTTAAGTTTTCAACAGAGCAGAGTGAGAATGAGGCTAAGAAAAAACAAAAGAACACTTGTCCGGAAGATAGTTACTGTTCTCAAACTACATTGACAAAGAACCTGTTGACCCTCCCTGACCAGTCCTCCTGATAACATGCACTGATACCTATAAGACACTAAAGCGACTAAGCAGTGCAGTGGTTATCGCTGGAGCTACAGCTACTAGAATTTCCTTTTGGATCAATACAGTATCTATCGATCTGTCTGTCTTCTGGGTTTGAATTTAAATGATAGGGGCTTTCTAGAATGGTGTCATGTGAACACATTTTCCTATTTATTTTGTTTCTGGTGCAGTGAACCCAGAGATTACAGTCTCATGAAGTCAAGCCAATCTCAGAAATGGAATAATATGGATATGGATCAAGTCCTTCCACTGTTCTGGCTTCACACTCAGAGCTCTCCAAAGACCTTCTTCACTGCCTTGGACCCCTCACCCATGTTCCTGATTTGTGTATGCACTGGGACTCCCCTGTGTGCCGGGTGCTAAGTGCCTGAGACTCACAGCGATAGCGTAGCGTGTGATGCCCTCCCTCTCACTGTCCTCGATGGCCTGCTGCAGGTCAGGGCTGTCGTGGGACTCTCCGTCTGTGATCACGATCATCACCTTCTTAGCCCCGCGCCGACCCCCATGTTTGAAGCCTTCTGAACTGTAGTAACCACAACACACTTAAACACAACGCACAGTCTGTCTGAACAGGAGTGGACGTATCATCTGTGTGCAGTACTAACACAGACATGAAACACATAATTTTGTTCTGTTCCACAAGAAACTGCCCAGAGTCTGCAGCTGTAAGCACAGGGCAGACAGGGCTCTGCTGTTGCTCCACACACTGGTGCTGGGGGGAAGCAAAGATGTATCTCACTCACCCTAGCTCTCACAAACACATTACACATTGTTAATATCCACATGCAGTATTTTTTGGCATGTGCACATCTTTAGAACAAGGATGGACTGCCCAAGTGCAGCCAGTCAGAGTGCTGATTTCTTCTGGGTTTACAGAAGATAATGCTTAACTGCAGACAGTGCTGCTCTTTCAATACAATACAACTTCATGGCAGAAAAAAAAAAAAAAAAAACACATTTCCCCATTTACATGAACACAAACAGTACCCCTTTAGGACCCATCTCTCACACACATACCCCCCGATGTGTGAGGCCTTCCTCACCGTGCCACATTGATGCCTAGAGCTGTGTTGGTCTCCTCTCCTCCCCTCTGGTTGATGCTTCTCGCTCTTTTCACCACCTCCTCCACAGACTTGTAGTCATTCAGCTGGAACTCATGGACCACCTTCTCCCCATACTGCACCACTCCAACCTGACCAATAAGCACATGGTTAAATGTACATTAAATGTCATACGTTTTATGAAAAATACAAAGATGCTAAATCTGTGAGTCTTAAACCTTCTCAAATGTGAATGCACCAGGATGTGTTCAAATTGTACCCTGTGGTCTCAATATCAGTTGTAGAACCTAACTGCAAAATATTTACGATAATTGGGAGTTGTTGTATATGTGTTGCAAATGTGTTGTAAATGTGTTGTATATGTGTTGTATATGGCATCTTGTTCAGTACAATTGGAATGTGTTTAGTTAATTATCTATACTCCTGTTCTGTTGCACATTGTGCTATCCTTACAAATCACAAAAAAAAACAATTCTTAAAAAATAATTTCAAAAGTGCAACTTTGGTCTAAAATAATAGGCACAGAATCCTACAGTAAACCCCTCTATGAGCAGAGCATTGCCCATGTGGTCAGTGTTCCTGGTTCTTCTACACACCTGGATCTGACCTGGTCCCACATAGAACTTCTGCAGAATGTTGATGAGAAAAGCCTGCACTTCGTACCAGGGGTAGATGGAGTTGGATCCATCCAAAACGATCACAATATCCATGTAGGTCTCACACCCTGAAAGAGTCAGAGCATTGGTCAGAGCACAGGCAGAGCTGGGCTGTGTGCAGATGGACAGAGCAGATGTGCACTAATGACTGTGTACTGTGCCAAAGAGAAACATCCTAGAAAGCAGTTAGACTGGCAATCATTTTACATTGCAAAAGAAATTAAATTTTGTTAACTGGACAAAAGATCTGAGAGTGAAGACATTTCACTTCTCATTTCAAGCGGCTTCTTCAATTCAGGTTACTGATGTGACACTGCCTTATATCTGTCTGAAGGGAGGAGCTAAGTACACTGAAATTACAGTAATGTCCCCTAATGCCCCTAATGGGTGGTCTGAACAATTATGTAAAACTCACACACAGTTCACACTTAGTGTACTTCAATAGACCTAGCTAATACACAGAAAGTGCAAACAAAGAGGGGTGTTAGTATCAACATACCTGGACGACTGAGGTAATCATATTAAACCGTATTATTACACTTAATCTGCACCAGAGGCCCCTCTGACTACCAACCATCAGTCACACACACCACAACTATAGGCAGGGTGTATGAACTATTGTGACATCACACCAGTTTGCACTGGTTTGGGCAGGAGCTATTCACCCGCTTGAGCCACTGCTTCCCCAGCTACAGTACTGGCCAAAGGCCTATGGGAAAATGAATGGGAATTTGACTTTATGGAAGCAAGAACAGCTGACCCACATTCAAGCCCAGGTACAATGAAGAAGGCTGGACTTTAAAACCAAGTTTGACTTTGACAAACTGCCTGGTTTTATCTTGTCTTGGATTTAGAATGCACACTTCCTGACAGGTGGATTCATTGATTGACAGTTGGATTAGCCAATCAGGAACACTCATGGTCCATATCAAAACAAATGATGAGGGAAAAAAGAAAAGAAAAACATGACAGGGGACTGAAAAACATGGCAGAGTTAGACTCACATGACTAACAGAAACTGTTAACAACTCCATATTGTATCACCTGACCAACTGAAACTGTATTTAAATATGTGTTGTCTCAGAGTAATTTTCATTGTAATTAAGCTCCTCCCTTCAGGCAGATATAAAGCAGTGTCCGCCAGCATCTGACCAGAACTGAGGAAGCAGCTTGGATGAGCTGCGAAACGTATTCGACCAAATAAACTCTGTCCAGTTGACAAATTAAATTTTCTCCTTTTTTTTGCCATGGCAGAGTTCAACAGAATCAGTGAGCCCAACACTAGCCTCTGTTCATCTGAGGTGAGAGAAATGTCATTTTGTTTGTAAAAGATAGGTGACCAATGAGCTCCTTTGTTTGACACAAATCAGTGAAATAAACAAATCTGATTGGACGATCAATCTGTATCTGTATCAATGTCAATCCGCATTAAAAAATCCAGCGATATCAGTTTGCTTATGTAAAGAGCCTAAACAAATCTTTTAGATCTGTTTAGGGCCAACCTCCCCAAGCAGGATTACATTAAGATGTGAATAAAAACAGAATTACTTTGCAAAAAACATTATAACATATAAGCAGACTTGGCAGTACAAGGCTCCTTACAGGTCAGGCTCTGGGACTTACGCTGGAAGGCAGGGGCTATTGTCCTGGAGAACTTGAAGCTGGCGTTGACTCTGGAGCAGATCCCAGTGCTGTAATATGAACTTCCACACTCATAAGACCACAGAGGACCACAGGCCTGAAGGAGCATACAGACATGAAGAACTACTATGTACAGACAGTACTCAACATGTGCAAGAGCTGAAGGTCAGAGTCGATTTCAATACAGGAAATAAAAAGGTAAAGATAAGTCTGACAAAGATGTAAGGATGAGTCTGACAAAGATGAACATGTGGGTAGTACTCAGTTACATTTACTCAGTTACATTTACTTTTGATTTTTACTAGAACTTACTAGAGGCATACTTTTAGTTGAGTAATATTTTAATTGAAGTACTTGAGTAAAGGTTTTAGTTCCTCTTCCCACTGTGAGTATCGTTAGGTTAAGTGAGAAAAGCTTTATGTGACAATATGAAATGATTTAAACATTTGTGTTTCTTACAACACACCAATCAGAATATTTGTGGTCTATTATTAAAATCCTGTGCAGTATTTAAAGTTTAGTCCTTCCAATTAGAGTTACTCCAGATTGTGTTTCCTGAAGTTTTGTCTGCTTTACCCACTTCAGTTAATAAACCCAATGTAGTTTTTCTTCCCTCAGAACATTTTAGATTGACCATTTAAGGCCTTAATGTTTGGAAAATACTTGTAATAACAGGAAACCGACTCTTAGTGAGGGAGGCTGAGCAGTGTTCTCACCACAAAGCTGTTGTCTGTGGGGTTCGACGCCAAAGTCATGCCCAGTCTCATCTTGTCCTTACGCTCAGAGACGTTGGTCAGAGATATCCTGCCTTAGAGGAGAGACACTATATTATATACTCACATGTACTACACACACACGCACACACACACACACACACACACACACACACGCACACACACACACACACACGCACACACACACGCACACTCACACACACATAAACAGTAGAGCACAGGGAGCAAATGGGATTCACCATCTGGAACAAGAGGCACAGGCTGCCGCTGTCTGCTGTCTCAACACTGCACAAATCTGCTGTGTTCAAATTGCACACAGCCTAAAACTGGGACTAAACTCAGACTAGACCCAGAGCTAAACCAAGACTGGAACAAGACCAAACCAAGTCTACATCAGGACTAAACTGGACTCAAACCAGAACCAAACCAAGTGTGAACACTTGGTGTGAAATAGCAACTGACATTTGCATGTTACAAAGCATTACTATAACATAAACTGTGGTACTAGTTTATGTTATTGCTTAGTAACCATGTTATAACCATCCTATTACTGTGCTGTGAAGCAAAATGCATCCACAGTTATTTTCAAAGAAGTCAGATGACTTATGGTGAGATCACATTTGGACACACACACAAACATGCACATGTACACACACACGCACACACGCACGCACGCACGCACGCACGCACGCACACACACACACACACACACACACACACACACAATGCTTAAATATAATTTGTTATAATTAACTAAACCCAAAATTAAACCTGGACAAGAACCAAACCAACTCTACATCAGGACAGGATCAGGACAACTGTGAACATACCTCTTTAGTTCTGGTGAGTAAAAATATTAAAAATGTGCTGCAGAGTGGGCTGTAGTGTGTGCTGTAGAGTGTGCTGTAGTGTGTGCTGTAGTGTGTGCTGTAGAGTGTGCTGTAGAGCAGTGGTTCTTAACCTGGGGGGCGCGCCCCCCCTAGGGGTGCGCCAGAGATCGCAGGGGGGTCGCACAATTTTGTCTGTGTTAGGCATGTTCCTTTACCAAAATTATATTTTTGCACATTAAAATTATAGAATTCCAACAACATATTCAATATTGGTCAGATGAATCAAAATTGTGTAATCCAAATTAAAACATATTTTCATCCACATTTAAATTCGTTACCTCTGACCTCTGAATCTGCGTAGCTAGGCAACCCGCAGATTCGCCGCCAGCGGGCTAGTCAATACTTAAGAATCTTTGCTAGAACTATGTAGCACTAATTGCTGTCAGAATCATTTTAAGAATACTGCTACACAATGTCTGAGAAACGTAGAAGTGCCGATGATCCATCTGTATCAAAAAAGAAAAGACAATATTTCGAGAGTTACCTTGATTTTGGTTTTATTGAGGGACAGGACAGTTCTCGGCCCGAGTGCGTTATTTGTGGTGAGAAGTTAGCTAATGAGAGCATGAAGCCTTCCAAACTGAAACGACACCAGGAGACCAAGCACAACCACACTACTGGAGAAAGTCGGGAATATTTTGAGAGGAAGAAACAACTGGCACTATCAAAAAGATCCACGGACATCAGAAAAGCTTTTGAAAGGGCAGGTAGTGATTTACACAGAGCCACGGAGGCGTCATTTGTCTGTTCGCTGTTAATTGCAAAGACTAAAAAGCCACACAATATTGGAGAGCAGCTAATTAAACCCGCCTGCCTGAAAATTGTGGAGAGGTTGTCTGGACAGCATGTTGTTGATAAAGTGAAAACCGTCCCACTCTCGGATAGCACTGTGAAAGACAGAATTGATCAAATGGCTGCGAACTGTCAAAAACAGCTGCATGAGAAGTTGAGGAATGTTAATTTTGCTATTCAGCTTGACGAGACAACAACAGTGGCAAGCGAGTCTGTCCTCATTGTTTATGTGCAATATATTGATGGTGAGGAGCTGAAACAAGACGGGCCAGGATATATTTATGGCTGTGGACTCGTATCTCTCTTCCAACAATCTGTCCTATGAAAACCTGGTGGCATGTTGCACTGATGGGGCCGCAGCAATGATGGGCAAAAACAGGGGGTTTAACAGCCGCCTGAAGGAAAAAGCCCCAGGTTGCTTGATTTTCCATTGCATGCTACATCTGCAAGCACTGGCAAGTAAAAAACTTTCAGAGGATCTTAGTGACACCCTGTCAAGTGTTGTTAAAGTTGTAAACTTTATTAAAGCTCGCTCAGGTAACAAGAGACTTTTTGCCCGGTTGTGTAAACTGGCACAGAGTAACCAAGCAGGAATAACTTGTTAATTGTTATCAATTTTTGTTAATATTAGTTTGTTAATAGCAGGTGTCCCAACTTGTTTTGAAATGATGTGCATGTGAATATCAGCAGATTGTTCAAGTTAACTGTCTGAAAGAGATCTGTGACAGAGCTGTATGTTTTGGCCTAGGTGCTGATACATCTCTGAAAGTCTATCTTTATTCCTTATGTGAGGTGTGTGTGTGTGTGTGTGTGGGTGTGTGTGTGTGTGTGTGTGTGTGTGTCCACTCTGTTCATGGAAACTGTTAAAGTTTAATGTTTAGCTCTCACATTGACACCAGGCCTTGTTAAATGTCCTTGCAGTTACCATTTGTGGATATTTTGTTCACCTGGTGAGACACAGAAGGGGGGAAAATGGTATCTGATGTATCTTAACAATGAGCCATTGCTTTTCCACAGTAATGTGGTATACCTACTCTGTTTATTCAAAAAATTAAACTGTGTGTGTATTAAAATAAAATAAAAACGAAGAATTTTTTTCAAATAAAAGTTTGTAATTAATAACGTTATTCTTTTAGTGTGTATATGCGGGTAGTATTTGGGGTTGGGGGGGCCTGACTTGTCTTGGACACGGACAAGGGGGGCTTCAAGGAAAAAAGGTTAAGAACCACTGCTGTAGAGTGTGCTGCAGAGTGTGCTGTAGTGTGTGCTGTAGAGTGTGCTGCAGAGTGTGCTGTAGTGTGTGCTGTAGAGTGTGCTGCAGAGTGTGCTGTAGAGTGTGCTGTAGAGTGTGCTGCAGAGTGTGCTGTAGTGTGTGCTGTAGAGTGTGCTGCAGAGTGTGCTGTAGTGTGTGCTGTAGAGTGTGCTGCAGAGTGTGCTGTAGAGTGTGCTGCAGAGTGTGCTGTAGTGTGTGCTGTAGAGTGTGCTGCAGAGTGTGCTGTAGAGTGTGCTGTAGAGTGTGCTGCAGAGTGTGCTGTAGTGTGTGCTGTAGAGTGTGCTGCAGAGTGTGCTGTAGTGTGTGCTGTAGAGTGTGCTGCAGAGTGTGCTGTAGTGTGTGCTGTAGAGTGTGCTGCAGAGTGTGCTGTAGTGTGTGCTGTAGAGTGTGCTGCAGAGTGTGCTGTAGAGTGTGCTGCAGAGTGTGCTGTAGAGTGTGCTGTAGAGTGTGCTGTAGAGTGTGCTGCAGAGTGTGCTGTAGAGTGTGCTGTAGTGTGTGCTGCAGAGTGTGCTGCAGAGTGTGCTGTAGTGTGTGCTGTAGAGTGTGCTGTAGAGTGTGCTGCAGAGTGTGCTGCAGAGTGTGCTGTAGAGTGTGCTGCAGAGTGTGCTGTAGTGTGTGCTGCAGAGTGTGCTGTAGAGCAGATGTTGTACACAGTGACACACATGTGCAGAGGAACATAAACCACAGAGGAATGTGTCTGTGCCCACGCACATGCTGGCACACACATGGCATAAGGAGTTGTTACACTTGTGTTGCTCCACATTCGCCCCTGTAACAGTTAGTATTGTGAGCTTCATTTGAATGGAGCCAAATGCATCCATGTTAGCTTTAAATGAAATTAAAGACTTTATAACGTGAGATGTGTTGTATCTTAAAAAAGCGGAAACTGTGACATGTTCATTGTTTTCAATCATCTGATGGAAGTGACATCTCAATGAACACCTCTATTAGCCCACAATAAAGGGAGTATTCCAATTGTCCAAAACTTCTGTCTGTGCATTTCGTGCTGCCTTGACGACTTGCCCTTTACCCTAGCAAAAATGAAAGAGAAAACCTAAGTACACAGCCTGTGAGGATACGCTTGTCTTTTTTCAATAGAGCTCTGGCACCCACGTGACTAAATATGACAGGGACGCCATGTTGGCAGTGGTGGATTATTGGTAATGAATGGCACTAAGTCGCTTTTGGAGTTTTTTGTTTTTTTTTGTCATTAAAGAAAATCGTAGACAATGATTTATCTTAAAACTAATCAGATTAAACATGAATGACCCTTACCTGGCATCAGTATGAGACCAGATCACATAGAAGTCGCCTTAATTCTGCATTATCTGGTTTACTTTTTATCTTCTCATCGTCAGAAAAGGTCCTTGGAGATGTTTGTAAAAAACAGACTTTATTCTAAAGCGCTGTACATATAACGTTTACTGATACTGACACTGATACTGATACTGGCAGTTTAGATTATGTGAAAATGATAAAATAGTGTAAATACGATGTGCTCTAGCTAAAGTGCAGATGTTGTAGCTACATAGCAGATAAATTACTCATGTCAGTGTAATAAACACAAAAATCATTTATTTAACTTTAGTTTGTGGTTTTATTTTCTACAATCCACATTTCTAAGCAGTCATTAAAGTTAAACATATGAACAGTATTAAGACAAAAGCATTTGGGATCGTTTCTCTTCAGTCTACTCTCTCTTCCTCATTAACAGACTATTTAATGCTAATGGACAATACACGAACATACACTTTTTGAATCATTATAATATTATGGTTTAATCATTCAAATTAAACCAAATAAAGAAAAGAAATATCGATGTAAAAAGACATTCATGGCTTAAAGCTTGTATGGAGGATTTTTAATGTCTCAAATTGTCAATGATAGCATTATAGAGATGCAGCAGCCTTGTAATTATGATGACCAAAAAAAAAAAAAAGAATGAAAATCCATCAACTGTGGACGTGGTGGGGCCAGATAAACATTAGCCAATAAATAACGAGGCTACCTCATTAGAAAGAAAGTTTTTGAAGTCGCTGAAAGAAGAAGAGAAGGGGAAAAGGAGCGAAACCAAACTAAGGTGATTCTCTGAGATTCCTTCCAGCGATGGCGTGCACTGAAGCAGAGGGTCTAAAGACTGACACGTTGGTCACTAAATTACGTCTGGATAGTAACTTTAACAGCAATTCATTCAGCACCCTGACTGTAAACGAGCATGATTTCTAGAGTAAGGAGGCGGGAGGAGGCGTTTCTACTTGGGGAGTTGTGTGTGAGGAACATTTGAAAAAGGACAAACAGTCGCTGGATTTCTCCTTCCTTGGAAAATCCTCTATACAACCTTTGAGTAATGTCCGATTTGATTAACTTCAGCTGCTAGCCCTGTGAGCTGCAGAAATCCACTTCTCCTGTCAGTCTGGAGTTTTGTAAATCAGGTAAAAGGCTCAGGCTTTCTTTTATCTTTGATAATTATTGTTGTGCAACAATAAGCCACAATCTTTGAAACTTAAAGTTTGTTTATTGTGGCCCATGCATGGCCCACGCTGCTCCACTGCCTCTGTGGGGTTTGGAGGTGCATGTTGGTATTGCGTGACAACAACTGCAAGAGCTCTGTACAGCCATTCAAACTGGATTAATAGGGATATTTTGCAGACTGGGTCTCATTGATTTGTAGATTTTGTGGATTAATGGATAAAAGAACATGGATGAGAACACTACAGTTTAACTGTCTAGCTCTACTAGAGCTGAGTAATCCATTTATCGTGTTTGTATCTTGCACCTCAGTGTCCGTCACTCCATCTGCCCCTGGTGCTTTGTTTTATTGGCTGTAGTTGTAGTGCTGATGTTTTATGGTTACTTACGATATCACAGACTCAGAGCGGGCCTGAGCTTTTTAGTTAAATGAAGCCAAGAACAGGGGTCTGTTCTGTGTGCCGCCCAAAGCAGCTCTCTGCTCCTCCTCTCATCAAACACTCTGAGGGGGAATCGGGTTTTATCTCTGCACCAGCCTCACTTCAGTTCACCGTTGTTCGTGGCGCTAGAATAAACTCTTCCCCTTTTTAGCTTTTTAATATTTGAGACTAGATGGAAGCAGATCTATTTTTGTGTTGTCTGTGGGATTCATCTTCAAAGCAGCTACTCAAGTTAGACTAGCTAGTTAATGGTTTACATAATAGAATACGTGATAGAATGTTTATGGTTTACATGATAACAAGTGGAATTTGATGGGAACATGCGACCTGCACAGTGCATACGGTGCTTCGACCCGCACACACGCACACACACACACACACACACACACACACACACACACACACACACACACACACACACACAATCTGCAGTATGATTTCCCTAGTAGCAAGTGGTGTAGTTAGAAATTGCTATAAATTCCAAAATCCTACATAGTGTCCCTTTAAGGATTGAAAGAGCATCTTTAACTTATGAGAGATCTGCTAACGATGTTGTTTGAGTTTTGGGTAAGTTCAGGTTTATCTTGAGCAAACTCAGCATTTTCTGTCACTGAAAATAGGTTTGGTTTTGTTCAGTGTGAATCACCATATAACAAACTCCACATGACTACCCTCTTCTGGTCCAGATATGCACAATACATGTAAAAAAAAAAAAAAAAAGTGCATGTTTAATGTCAAGTCTAAGTCTGAGTTAAATGCATACTGCTCAGGGAAAAAAATGCTGCCTGGCACAAAGCCAAAAAAATCAGGTTCAGAAAAAGACAGACTAGTAAGTAGCCACACAAGCAATCCGCCAGGCAAAGACAAGCTATTTTAAAGAGAAATTAACAGATACCTCAAACTCACATTTATTTTGGAAAACAGTAAAGCAGTTGGAGAATAAACAGTTGGTACACCTGTGTCTATTACATCAGATAATATTGTGGTCACAGATAAACTCAATATGGCAAATTTATTTAACCATCACTTTACAAAGTTAAAACCTTTTGATGCAAACATAAGCTCTGATGCCTCCCCCAAGTGTAAACCTCCTGCTGGATCTCAAAAACTTTCCTTTAAACTACTCACTTTAAAAGAAGTTAAACATGAGCTGTTAGCTCTAGATTCAAAAAAGCCAGCTGGAATAGATGGACTTGCACCATTCTTTTTTAAAACAGCCGCCCCTATTATTGCAGCTCCGCTCACTAGCATTTTTAATTTGTCTATACAAACTGGTGAAATACCTACAGAGTGGAAATCTGCATTGGTTCGCCCACTTTTTAAAAGTGGTGATCGATCTGACCTGAACAATTACAGGCCAATCTCTATATTACCATGTGCATCTAAAATTATGGAAAAACTTGTTAATCAACAGCTGATAAGTTATATTGAGAATTCTAACATTCTGACTCATGCACAGTCTGGTTTTCGTTCAGGTCATGGTTGTATCACAGCTGTTTTAAAAGTCCTTGATGATGTCACTTCTGCACTTGACTCCAAACAATTTTGCGCAGCAATTTTTATTGATTTAGCAAAAGCTTTTGATTCAGTTAACCACCACATCTTACAGGAAAAACTTAGCCGTGTTGGGGTTTCCAATCAGTCTCTGGCATGGTTCTCAAATTTTCTAGTAGACCGAGTACAACAGGTGATCATTGGCTCTCAGCTTTCTCAACCTCTCTGCATTTCCAGGGGAGTCCCTCAGGGGTCAGTCCTTGGACCAACACTCTTCTCCATATATATTAATGATATCCCATTGTCTGTTAGCAAAGACGCTGTTCACCTGTATGCAGATGATACAATTTTATATTCATCTGGCCCTAGCCCTGAAATAGTCAATCAAAATTTACAAGAAAGTTTTCTTAATGTAGAGAAAGCCTTTTCGCAACTGGACTTGACACTAAATGCAAAAAAAACAAGGGCAATCTGTATGTAAAATCCCTCAGTCGTCCAGGTAGAATCCATGGCAAAAAAAGGAGAAATTTAATTTGTCAACTGGACAGAGTTTATTTGGTCGAATACGTTTCGCAGCTCATCCAAGCTGCTTCTTCAGTTCTGGTCAGATGCTGGCGGACACTGCTTTATATCTGCTTCTACAGAGGATCTTCAGACAACATGAAATCCCAGTCTATTTCAAACCCACAAACACTTTAAGACAAAAACTGGTCCATCCTAAGGACAAAACACCGAGCCACAAACAAAGCAATGTGGTCTACTCCATTCAGTGTAGTGAAGACTGCAGTGAACGCTACATTGGAGAAACAAAACAGCCACTTCACAAAAGGATGTATCAACACAGACGGGAAAACCAGGGTGGGCCGCAATCTGCCGTACATCTCCACCTAAAAGCCACAGGCCACTCCTTTGAGGACAGCGAGGTCCAGATCTTGGCCAGAGAAAAGAACTGGTTTGAGAGGGGAGTTAAAGCGGCTATTTTTGTCAAGAAAGAGAATCCTTCCTTGAACAGAAATGGGGGTCTCAGACATCATTTGTCTCCCATCTATAACTCTATCCTCAAACCTAAATCAAAACAAACTGGGAAAACAATGGGACTAGCCAGGTCAGGTCCAGAGGTGTGAAAACACCCATCATGGCCCTGAATGGATATGCTAACTACTCCCCCACTCCCACTCCATATTGAATAGACTCACATGACTAACAGAAACTGTAAACAACTCCATATTGAATCACCTGACCAACTGAAACTGTATTTAAATATGTGTTGTCTCAGAGTAATTTTCATTGTAATTAAGCTCCTCCCTTCAAGCAGATATAAAGCAGTGTCCGCCAGCATCTGACCAGAACTGAAGAAGCAGCTTGGATGAGCTGCGAAACGTATTCGACCAAATAAACTCTGTCCAGTTGACAAATTAAATTTCTCCTTTTTTTGCCAAGGGCAATCTGGTTTAGTCGCAACAAAACTGCTAATTCTCGCAATCTGTGTCTTAGCACAGCTGATGGAACCACCCTTGAGCAGGTTACAGAATATAAATACCTGGGAATCTGGCTCGAGAGTACGTTGGCTTTCCATCATCACATCGCTGTTTTACAGTCAAAGGTTAAGGCTAAATTGGGTTTTCTGTACAGAAACCGCTCCTGTTTTACAATCCCAGCTAAACGTGCCATTGTTGAGATGTCCATTCTTCCACAATTTGACTATGGTGACATCATTTATCGCCATGCTTCCAAAAGTAACCTTGCAAAATTAGATACCATTTATCATTCTGCGATCCGTTTTGTTACAAATGCTCCCTTTAGGACACACCACTGTCTGCTGTACTCCCAGGTGAACTGGCCCTCACTGCAGTCCCGTCGAAATATGCACTGGCTCATGTTTATCTATAAAACCATGCTAGGGCTCACACCTGCCTATCTAAGTCAGCTGCTCCAACAGGAGTCTCCCTCCAGATATAACACTCGGTCCTCACAGCTCATCAAACTGAAAGTTCCTAAGTCCAGGTCCTCTCTCGGCCTCAAGTCATTTCGATGCAGTGCTGCTAATGATTGGAATTTGGCTCAAAGCTCACTTAAACTGGACTCTTTCATTTCTCTTTACGCTTTTAAATGTAAACTGAAGGTCATTTTTAAAGACGTGTGTAAATGTTTCACTAATGAAACAAAAGGAGATTTTTAGAGACTGATGTAAATGTTGTTTTACTAATGAATGATGTTTAATATTTAATTGTTTTAGCTCCCCTTCCCCTTCCCCTGGCTGCCTCTGGCCCAGGCCAACATCGTAAATAAGAATTTGTTCTTAATGTTTTGCCTGGTAAAATAAAGGTTAAATAAAATAAATAAATAAATATAACCTATAACCTATGTATGGTTTCATTATCCTCTTTATCACATATTCAGTGATTTGGATTTCATTTTAGCATTGCAAACTTTTCCCCTGAACTGGGACAATATGGAGGTTTGGGTTTTAAATCATCTGTTTCTCAAAGCCTGTGTGAACTCATTAAAACAGCCGCTACAGTAATGAGCGGCTTGAGTGATGTGAAATGTCTTCCACATTTGAGACACACGTGCTCCACATGAGCTCTGTAATGGTTGTTTGATTCTCCCTGACTCCAGAGCCTCACACACACACACACACACACACACACACACACACACAGACACGTACACACACTGTACGAGGGCCTCACACACACACTGTAAGAGGGCCTCACGCACACACTGTAAGAGGGCCTCACGCACACACTGTAAGAGAGCCTCATACACACTGTAAGAAGGCCATACGCAGCCACTGTAAGAGGGCCTCACACTGTAAGAGGGCTTCACACACACGCACGCACACAAACACACACACATACACACACACACTGTAAGAGGGCCTCACGCACACACTCACACACACACACACTGTAAGAGGACCTCACACACACACTGTAAGAGAGCCTCACAGACACACACACACACACACACACACACACACACAGTATGAGGGCCTCAGAGTGTTCCGGCTGAATTAACTCATATTTAACAATATGGGGAATACTAAACCAAAAGCTAAAGAAATGTAAAGGTTAAACAAATGTAACTTATACACAATAGAATATTGTGGGATTTCACTGCATCAAGTGTTAAATTGGATGTTTTGCTGGTTATCCTCAGTTATCCTCTGAACCACAGTTATGGTGATTTACACTGTTGCAGTATGTCCCAGTTGAACTCGGACCTGAAGTCCAGTTGGAGCGCTGTTCCAGGGTGTTTTTCAAGTGGGTGGCAAATTAGTAGGCAGTTATCAGTTGCCTGGAAAGCACCATTAACCTGGCACATACCAATGCGCTGCTGCATCATTAAAACTGAATAACAATGGAATGTAACCATGTGGCATAACCAGGAAACCAAACTCCTAACCAAGGAAACTATATGATTGTTCTGCAATTTCCTGGCTTAATTCTCTCCCTGCACATTCCTAGAAATCTACTCTGGAAATTGCCAGATTAAAAAGGCAGGGAAATCAGTTGTGGCTTTGTTCACACATGATCCTGCTCTGGCAAAATGCAGGTAAATTCCAGGGTCAGGCTGCATGTGTTGAAATAGAAAAAAATCTTAATCATCATAATCATGCTAACTATATATGTTTTAGTGGAAAGTGTAATCTAACCTGTCATATGCACTTTAAAAATGAGGAGAAAAAAGCCATGTCTTCAGTGATCCCAGTAGATCAGAGCTTCTGTGGGAGAGCCTTACCGAGGTTGAGCTTGGTGCATCCGTTCCCATTGATCCTTTTGTTCAGGGAGCATTTGTACACGTCTCCGGTCTGATACGGCCCATTCATTTCATATGGAGCGCCCACCAGTAACCTGCAATTACACACACACACAACACAGAGAACACATGAGCTACACATGAACTACACACAAGCTACTGTTGTCATATGTCACTGTTATTATTGCTCCAGTCCATATGTGAAAACACTCAGAGCCTCAGCACACCAAAGCTAAACCAGTCACAAGTCTGTGCTGACAGATGGAGCTGGTTAAGGTTACATCATTATGGAAAACGCACAATTACACTGCTTCCAAATTATTATGCAAATATTATGCAAAATATTTTTCTCTGATTTTGCCAAATTGTCAATATAAGTCATCATAATTTTCAAGTCATCAACCTTTAGAGATCAATTCAAATTACTGAACAAACCTCCCAATGATAACAGTATTATATTCAAAAATAAAAACTTAAAATGCACCATTCCAAATTATTATGCACAACAGAGTTTCAAACCATGTTATTGTTGTAAAGAACTGGAAATGGTCATTTGTTTATTTTTCAAATAGAAGCATTAGCAAGTTATTTCAATCAAAACATCTGAACAGGTCAAGTTACATTTTAACATAGGACCCTTATTTGATAGGAGCTTCACAATTCTTGCATCCATTGAACTTGTGAGTTTGTGGAGAGTTTCTGCTTGAATTTCTTTGCAGGGTGTCAGAATAGCCTCCCAGAGCTTTTAACTTCTTGAGTTATTTTTCAAAGACAATACAGTAACGTGTATTTACCTTTTACCCTGCTGCTGCTGCATCTTCAGAACTGTCCCCAGTGTTGGTGGTGACGTGTCGTATATCAGCTGTTGTTACTTCCTGTAGGCGTGGTCAGCTGTTGTTACTTCCTGTGGGTGTGGTCAGCTGTTGTTACTTCCTGTGGGTGTGGTCAGCTGTTGTTACTTCCTGTAGGTGTGGGCAGCTGTTGTTACTTCCTGTAGGTGTGGTCAGCTGTTGTTACTTCCTGTAGGCGTGGTCAGCTGTTGTTACTTCCTGTAGGCGTGGTCAGCTGTTGTTACTTCCGGTAGGCGTGGTCAGCCTGATGGACCTGTCAGGTCGCTCAGACTGACCACGCCTCCTGTCGCCCGGTGGTCTCTGGAGGAGGGTGTCCCAGGTGTTTGAAAGGAGGAACGCTCCGTCATCACGGTTAATGCTGTCCGTGCCTCGTTTCCTGATTTCACTGTCCTCCCTGATGCCCTGTTTGAACTTGTTGTTTTCTGATCCAATGACCCATGTCCCGTCCCAATCCATAATGTGGTTATTTCTTTTACACTGGTCTGATATGGCGGATTTTAAGTTTTAGGTTTTAGTCTCCCTGATGTTTCCTTTTCACATTCCTTTTGGTGTTCCTTTTTTCGGATGTAAAAAGCCCGGCCTGTTTCCCCTATGTATGATTTATTGCATGATTTGCATTGGATTTTGTAGATGGCGTTGCATTTTTGTTCTTGTGGGATTTTATCTTTGGGATGTACTAGCTGTTGGCGGAGTTTTGTGTATGGTTTGACTACAGTGCTTATGTTGTGTTTTTTCATGGCTCTCTGGATGGGTTCAGTTATTCCTCTGATGTATGGTAGTGTGACTGTGTTCTTGTGATCCTGCTGCCCTCTATTGGTTTGTTGTGTTTTTTCCCAGGGTTTGTTGGTTTTATTGTTGACTTGTTGTCTGCCTTTGTTTATGGCCCAGTTGGGATATTGACATTGTTTGAGTGCTTGTATAATGTGTCTCTCCTCCTCTTCCCTGTCGGTTTGGTCTGTGTTGAGTGTGGCCCGTTCGAATAATGGCCGTTGACGTCAGGTGAGGATGGGGGCCACTTCTTTTATGCCCATAGCAGCCAATGACGCAGAGGTGTTCCTTGCAGCATGAGATGGAGCATTGTCATGCATGAAGATGATTTTGCTACGGAAAGCACGGTACTTCTTTTTGTACCATGGAAGTGGTCAGTCAGAAACTCCACATACAGAGATTATTTTCACACCTTCAGGGACCCTAAAGGGGCTGACCAGTTCTCTCCCCATGATTCCGGCCCAAAACATGACTCCACCTCCTTGCTGACGTCGCAGCCTTGTTGGGACATGGTGGCCGTCCACCAACAAATCCACCACTCCATCCATCTGAACCATCCAGGGTTGCACAGCACTCATCAGTGAACAAGAGTTTGAAAATGAATCTTCATGTATTTCTGGGGCCACTGGAGCCGTTTCTGCTTGTGAACATTGTTTAAGGGTGGCCCAATAGAAGGTTTATGCATAACTTCAAGCCTCTGGAGGATCCTACACCTTGATGTTTGCGGAACTCCAGATTCAAATACCTGTTTGCTGCTTTGTAATGGCATTTTAGCAGCTGCTCTCTTTATCCGATGTGTTTGTCTGGCAGAAACCTTCCTCATTGTGCCTTTATCTGCATGAATCCGTGTGTGCTCTGAATCAGCTACAAATCTCTTAATAGTACGATGATCATGCTTAAGTTTTCATACCTTGTCCAAGGTATTCAACTATTTCATGCTTTTCAGCACTAGAGAGATCCTTTTTCTTTCCCATATTGCTTGAAAATTGTGCTCTGCTTAATAATGTGGAGCGTCCTTCTTAAGTCGTTTTTCCTTTAATTGGACTAACTTGGCAAACTAATTGGCACAAGTGTCTGAGATTGATTTCACTGACCCAATGAGCCACAATACCATCCATGAGTTTCACAAGAAAACAAAAAAATTGTACCTTTATAACACTTAAACACAATTTGCATAATAATTTGGAACGCGGTGTAAAGCATTTTATTGGAAGTCTGTGTTAGCATGCTAGTTGTTGTTAGCGTTACCGTTGGCAAAGTAAACAAAACACCTTTCTTGGGTGTGTTTTAATGAAGAACTACTTTATAGCACTGTACAAATCTCAAAATGGTTTTATTTGCATAACCACTCCCGCATTTGTTAAAATCTCCCCTCAAAAGTGCTCAAAGTGCTGCTCATTCCCCTCTAACTGTGTGTGTGTGTGTGTGTGTGTGTGTGTGTGTGTGTGTGTGTTGGGTCAGACCGGCCTCACAAATGTCACCAGGATGACAACACAACTTTATGTCATGCACAGAATGAAAGAGTGCATTAGAGCACAGACATAGATCATCTCAGTGCAGCGGTAAGAGCCTGGAGCCACCCGGGGTTAGTGGGATTTGTAGTTTTATTTATGGTCCTACATCTGAATCACTGTAGGACTGCAGGGTGCTTACTGTGCACTGCTCATGTGAAATCTTAACTTTAAAATATTGCAGTGTTTTCTGCATAACATGGTTTAAAAATGTCCAAGTGCCTCAAGAGAAGATTGTATTTTCTCAGATGCCCAGACTGTCTGACTGCCCAGAGCTGTATAGTAACATACTACTACATACTCATAGTAGTAAGACTGATATTTTACAGAGGCTTAAAGTGGTAGCCTATCAAATCCATAAAGATATATCTGTGTATTTTTTTATATCGATCTGGTCACTACCCCTCTATCATGTCTCGAGCCAGTACCAAACATGTTCGTCCAATTAGATTTGTTTATTTCAGTGACACGTGAAACAGAGGAGCTCATTGGTCACCCTCAGATTAACAGTCTTTAATGCAGAAATACACAATGGTTTTTTTAGTGCTGTGATATTTCTTTTTTCTTCGTTAGCTGCCAAATTTGTTTTGGTACATTCAGACCATGCATACCCGTGATTGGCTAATCCACCTGTCAATCTTGCCCATCTGAACTTCACTGGTGATCAGGCTCACATCTTTTTAAAGTATTGAGGAACAGTGTATTCTGGATCCCAGGCAATTAAAGTGGTATAAGAGAAGTCATGTTTTTTTCTCAGTATTTTTAAAGGTTTTATTGACAGGACATTTTCACTTGATATTGGTAAATTACCTGCCCAGCCAAGAATCCATGTTTCTCCACTACTTTGGGAGATGTGTAGCCTGGACTTTGTTTTTATGACTGACACGTGGATGAATAATAATACATTAGTCTTAGGCTTTTCCAAATCCTCAAAGACTGTAAGACTGTAGAAAATAGGCTCTACTCACTTACTGCATTCAAGCTAAGCAGTGTAGGTGAAGTGTCTTGATCAAGGACACAACAACAGTTTTGTCACTGGTGCCCCACTCTAGCACCTAGCAGGGGTCTCCCATCCAAATACTAAGCAGGCCCAGCCCTGTTTAGCTTCTGAGATCTGATGAGATCAGGATTTGACAAGGAGGTTTGGCCAATCAAAGATTTCTGTTAAGGTGAGGTAAGATAAGATTAATTTAGTTCCAAACGATAGAGGACCAATGCGCTCCTCCGTTTTCCATGTGTCACTGAAATAAACAATCTGACTGGATGGCTCTGCATCAGATTGGAGGAGTTGGTGACCAGACTAAGAGATCTTTTATGCACAGACAGAACCAGTCTGGATCTCAGGCTAATGGGAAAAGTCGAAGAAAAGCACTCATGCAAAGAAATGAAGCCATAAGCCATAAACCGCCTTCTGTAATAATGTGAAATGACTCAGGGAAACACATGAGGAACGAGAGGTGCTAAATTCATGAAGACTGCAGCTGCAAACTAGATCTGCAGCAGCAACAGGAGGAGTTAGAGCAGAAGACGGCAGGATTCTGTAAACTGGACTAAAGTTCTTTTTACACAAGGATTCCAAAACATAAACACGTGCTAATGTTTTCAGAGATGGAAAATCAAGTTGTTAGAATGGAGCCAGCCTGAATCCAGTGGAAAACCCAAGGGAAACGGGCCTGTTTAGTGTGTGAGAATGGGCCAAATAATCACATGTGATCAGAGGTGGTAAAGTAGCCAAAAATCGTGCTCAAGGAAGAGTAACGTTACTTCAAAATATTATTACTTAAGTATAATCACAAAGTAGTGGTCAAAGAAATTATGTAAGTAAAAAAGTATTTGGGAAAACTACTACTCAAGCAACTTAAATATACTTTGGGTACATAACATTTGATTTATAATTTCAAGTGATTGTAATTGGAAGGACACAATATTAAATAATACACAAAATCTGGTATTTTGAAAGGATAGACACAAACATGAGACAAACAAAATCATTAAGAGCAAAAGTATGCTGCTGGAATAGCTTTAGAATGATATGTGTAATATGTATCACGATCTGTTTCAGAAGAACCACATAGAGTAGTATACTAGTATAATATAATATATAAGACTACATGGTAATATAAAAGAAAGTACTATTATTTAATGTTGAATTCTATTGTCTAAAAAAAGAGTGATTTTTATTATCATTATGGTAGGAATTAGTATTTCAGTATTCAGTCTATTCCCAGTCCTGAAATCGAGTTTGACCTTTTAGATTCATGACAAAACTCGTAGAAATAAATAAAATTCTGAAGAGGCATAGTGAAAACAAGTTAGTCAGTCTGGAATTCTAAGCATGAGGAGTTGAGGAGGTCGACCCAAACAGTGTCTGACCCCCTCCCCTCAGAGCTGTGTCCCCAGAGAAGGACACCTGAAACGGGCTAACGGCCAAAGCAGAGCCGCCCTGACCTCCAGAGGGACGGAGGATCAGAGATATGTCAGCAGGACATCATTAGGCTCAGCTGGGCTAAGTACAGAGGTCTGGGGTGGTACAGGAGAAAAATGTGCTGTGCCTATAGAAGATCATCTTAACTTTTCATTCGCTCTTTTTATTTCTTATTAGAAATGTATCATTATGACTTTTTAAGAACAAAGTTTATGAACATAGAAAAGCTAGGCAATGAATGAACACTATCAACACACACAAAAATCACATTTAAAGACCAGCAAAAATAGACTCCCAGCGGAATGAATCTGGAGAGATGTGCCGCTGGGGTCTGAGCTCCTCTTGTTACTTTGAATTATACAGAATACTCAAGGTCAGCAGAGCTGTACCACGTGCAGTCTGAGCCTGGGGTTACAGTACATCACTGTAAACATCATCACAATAAAGTGCAGCTCTGCTGGAACATGCTGACAGCGCCACTGATGGATATGCCACACTGCTGAACCCAGCATGTACAACTGTTATAACAGTTTCTCCAAAACTCAGCAGCCCGCATCATCACCAGGACCCCATCTTTCCACCACATCACCCCCATCCTCCAAGAACTACACTGGCTTCCCATAAAACAGAGAATCCACTTCAAAATCCTCCTCACCACCTTCAAAGCTATCCATAACCTGGCCCCACCTTACATCTCCGACCTCCTCCACATCTCCATTCCCTCTCGCTCTCTCCGCTCCTCTTCCTCTCTCCAGCTCTCTGTCCCCTCTGCCCGTCTCATCACCATGGGGGGCAGAGCCTTCAGCTGCTCTGCTCCCCAGCTTTGGAACTCTCTCCCTCCTGACCTCCGCAACATTGACTCTCTTCCACTTTTCAAATCCAGACTCAAAACCCACCTGTTCACACAATCCTACACCACATAACAGTCACTCTCACCATCATCCAGTTTTGTATCTCTGTTTTATCTGTAAATATGTGTTTTTTAACTTTGTCTTGTACAGTGTCCTTGGGTGTCCTGAAAGGCGCTTTCAAATAAAATGTATTATTATTATTATTAACATCATTACAATCCTTTACTATTTTTATTTTATTTCTATGGGGTATTAACTGCTAACACATAACATATTTACATCACCATGTTACCTTTTATTGTTTTGAAAATGCTATAAAGTAGTGAGAAGTATTTTGTATTTTTTTTTTTTTTTTAGAAGTAAGTAAAGAACTCATCCTCTGCTTAGTTCCTGTTTGTCTGGTGTTTAAAGATTCCATTGCATAATATTCTTCTCCGGACACAATTTGTATAATTTCACAGAGGTCAAAGGTCATCTCACAATTTGCACTGGAGCACATCCCTCAGCATAAGGGCTGGATTGAGCCATAGAACAGGCCCATTCAGCTCCAGTGTGGGGGGTATAGTCAGGGGAACACAGGGACTACTCTTCCAAAACACTACAACTTTATTTCTACAGGTTAACAGTCTAAACAAAGAGGGGAAAATGTTTATTTACTTATAAACTTCGATGTATAAATGAGGTATAGATTTCACTGTTGTTTTTAAAAACAATTCTTAACGCGAATCTACTCTGCAAAATTGACTTTTCAGAACTTTTAACCATGTTATAGTTGTTTCCTTCTCATTTATCCATTCGAAGTTGTATTTGGGGAGACTCGTGCATGTCTGAGTCATCTTTAATCACTCCAACAGTACACACTCACTGTGGTGCACTTACTTCGTTTTCCAGTTGAATTGGTGAGTGGTTTGTTAGAACTAGATTTAAACAGTTTACAGTGGTCCAAAGTTATTCCTCACTTAACTTATACATTCTGAGCCTCCTAATTATTCACCGTAAATTGCATTTATTTCTAAATGTATTTATTACATTCTCATGGCAATGGAGTGTTTTTCTGCTCTTGTTACTACCTGTTTTTGAAAATCTTTGGGGTTTTTAGCTCAGTTTTTAACATCCTCTCATGGGATTTTAAGCAACTAAAAAGTGCAGCATGTGCAGTTCAAATGACACAAGTAAGAGACTGTTGGATTTTGTGAAATGAGCTGTTTGTTTTTTCTCGTATCCATGGAGTCTGTGAAAGAGGCTTGCTAAGGTCAAGCACCTTAGGAGCTACCTAAAGACATTTGAGATGCTACAGGCTTTTTATGTGGCAGCAAATGTGGCAGAAGACCTTCCAGAAGAAATACACCGAGACCTCAATACTTTGAGAGAATGAACACAAGGGACTGTTGTATTGTATGAAATGAATCCTAAAAATGAAATTGGAGAACGAAGTAAGTACAGAGTAGTGAGCGTGTGCTGATGAAAACAAGCCTGTCCAGACACAACCACACGGTTTGAAAAAAAACTTTATAAAAACGAGTGGATCTGGAGCCATGTCCTGTCTCCCTGATTTCAGAGGGCATGATTGACAGGCCGGATTAACCAATCAGTGTAATGCATGCTCCATTTGAATCAAAAACAACATAAAGGACTGAGAAACAGTGTGGACTTTTACAGAATCAACAATCAGTGCACCACACTATGACTTATTTCAGGTAAAAGAAGTTACATATTTTATTCTAAATGTTATGCAAATTTTCAAGAGGAGATGTCTTCTGCATGTGAGAGACATGTGATACAAATGAGCATTTGTGTTTGGATCATCTCAAGTTTGGACGGAGGCTTTTCATGCTCTCTAGTCCGGTTCTAGACCCTTCTGAATTCAAATGGAATGACTGGCTGGTCAGGCAAGGTAAAAAATGGAGGTTGACTGACAATATGGCATCTTGAAAATAAGCGATTAAAGTCATTACTCAAACATTAATCACTCCAAATGCAACTTCGAGAGGGTAAAGGAGAATTACATGGTTAAAAGCTCTGAAAGTTTTTATTTTAAAGAATAGCATGCTTTAAAACATGATTAAACAGATTGTTAACATCACCTTCCACTGTTATTAGCAGTAAAAAAAAATGTCTGTCTGCACAAACTAAGATTTCCTATTTCTATTCAAGTAACTGCATTCTTCAAAAACTCAACAAATGATTTATCTTTAACCCCATCTCAGATTTTGTCATCATGACATTCTATGATATTAACACGACCGAATGATTGAAAACACAGAAACAGCCTCCTGGAATCATGCACAGATTTTATAGTTGCAATCAGAGCCGAGAGGAAATGTAGTTTGGCCCAGTGTGTCCCAGCTCAGACCGGCTCATGTGGAAGTGTGACTGTGTGTCGGAGCGCGTCGACAGTCGCACTCCCACTCACGTTCAGCTCATGTTTGCAGAGCTAATAATATCCCCCACATCAGCATTTTCCATATTTCAGCCACCCGAGGATCAGCAGGAGTTCAGCTCAGGCTATGGTTACCTTCAGAATAACACTTCTATTGTTACAGAGGACATGGGAGAGGAGCGGAAGACTGATCAAATCTGAGTCTTTAGCTTTCACCAGAGTCTGTTTCTTGGACATACTGAGTCAGACTGACAGAAGAGTATATTCACAGGAAAATAGCCATTTGAGCGTCTCGTTGAAATAAGCATCCAAAAGGTTTGTCTCCATAAACAAGCCTTAATCCAAACCAAGCAGGACAATGCTGACTTTCCCTCACTACAAACACAGGAATGGCTGTATTTAAAGGTAAGGTAGACTTTATTGATCCCTTGTGAGGTGATTAATTCTCTGCATTTGACCCAAACCTCAGTAACTCTGAGGCAGCCTGTCAGGAGTAGTAAGCTACTGCTGCACAGAGCCCAGATCTTGAACTAGTCTTGGTCAGAACTGCCTTAGCTGGAGGATTTGACCTATAATTCATCCATCCATCCACCTTCTCCCGCTTAATTCGGCTGGGTCACGGGGGCAGCACGCTGCCCATTACTCTGTGCACCAGACCCAGACCCCTATGAACCCCTCTGCAGGTGGTGAGCCCACAGGAGGGAGGAATTCCTTGACGGTCCTTGATTGTAAACTGTTCATAGGGGTGTTGCATGTATTTGGTTGATGGGGGGGAAACCCATCCAGACACGGGGAGGAAACATGCAAACTCCACACAGAAAGGCCCGGGCGACCCGGGGATCGAACCCGTAACCTTCTTGCTGTGAGGCATGAGTGTTGCCACTCAGCCACCGTGCCGCCATATAATTCATGTTTTGTGTTATTGGGAGAAACCAGAGTGCACAGAGGAAACCCACCCAGACACAGGAAGAACATGCAAACTCCACACAGACACAGGGAGAACATGCCCTCCAAACAGACACAGGGGGAACATGCAAACTCCACAGAGACACAGGAAGAACATGCAAACTCCACACAGAAAGGCTGGGGTGACCTGGGGAACGAAAAGTGCTATCCACAGTGCCACTGTTACCTAATAAAGTTAACTAACATCCCTCTGACGTCCCCTCTGTGCTAGACTGGGGCACAACCCATGGAAAGAACTGAGACTGAGCCACAGAGGAGAGACGGACTGAGGAGCGAGGACCTATCAGAGGAGAGAGGGACTCAGAAGACAGAGGGACACAGAGGAAAGTGGGACTAACAGAGGGACTCAGAGGAGAGAGGACACACAGAGGAGAGAGGGACTCACAGAGGAGAGATGGACTCACAGAAGAGAGAGGGACTCACAGAGGAGAGATGGACAGAGGAGAGAAGGACTAACAGAGGAGAGAGGGACTCACAGAAGAGAGAGGGACTCACAGAGGAGAGAAGGACTCAAAGGAGAAAGGGACTAACAGAGGAGAGATGGACGCAGAGGAAAGTGGGACTAACAGAGGAACACAGAGGAGAGAGGGACTCACAGAGGAGAGGGACTAACAGAGGAGAGAGGGACTCACAGAAGAGAGAGGGATGCAGAGGAGAAAGGGACTAACAGGAGGGGGGGCACTCAGAAGAGAGAGGGACACACAGAGGAGAGAGGGACACAGGAGAGAGGACACACAGAGGAGCAGGGACACACAGAAAAGAGAGGGACTCACAAAGGAGAGAGGACACACAGAGGAGAGAGGGACACACAGAGGAGACACAGAGGAGAGAAGGTTAGACTCTGCAGATCTTTTTTAGGTCGAAATAAGCCAGCTGTGTACTGTCTGCACCTAATTACGAAGCATTTTATTTGTGGAAAAGCAGGAAGCGCACCATTAGCATTCTAACTGCTGAGAGAGGGCTTTAGACTCTGCAGAGCTGTGTTTGCCCCTCAGCACTGACAGTCCACATGTATTCGCTCAGTATCGTCAGTAGAATAAGCGTGTGGCGAGCTAATAACTGCAGGAGTTGACAGATGTCCTCCTCACGTGTGTTCGCTCAGAGATGCAGAAGGACAAGTCACTGTTACGATTGGAAAGACATGATCAAAGAAAAGTCTTGTCCATATAATGCTGTTTTTTCCTTTTGTGAGGAGATGTGGAGCTGCGCTTTACCGGCAAAAATGAACTTGAGCTCATCTGAACCTTATTGCAACAGAGCTGAACCAATGCATCATTTTTGTATTTTATTTTTGTTATTTTTGGCGGGGGGCTGTGTTTGCTAATGTGCACATTGTATCGCCATGGTAACTGCAGAGCATTCCACCATAGACATACATGCAGACCTTCCCCCCAGCTTGATGTTACTGCAAAGTTTTAGTACATGGAAACTTGTGTGCATATGAATATAATATGGAGATAATTCAATTCTATCCATATTATATTGTGAGTGACAGGTGTGACTGACAGGTGCAGTCAGTTACACGTGTATGGCCCCCGCTCTTTTCAGCAATCGCAGATGCCTTTGTGAGCGGGCCCTCCTCTCTCTGACCTTTGACCTCCTCCACATGTGTCATTTAGACGTAACATCTCCTTCTCCTCAGGCCTGTGCCACAGCTGTGCTCCCAAGAATCACCACTACATTTGTACTCAAGTAAGAGTAACATTACTACAAAGTAATATTACTCAAGTAGAAGTACAAACTATTTGGAGAAACTAATCCGCAAGAGTGACTTATAGAGTAACTATCGGGACGTAACATCTGATTTATAATGTGCAGTTAAAGGTGCACTGTGTAACTTTTTGGTTGGGGGTCTGTCACCTGCTTGTTTCTATGGAGATGTCATTGCGCTGCCTGGAATGTTCCACAGTGTGACATTAAACAGCTCTACTTTACATTTATTCAATTACAGGTGGTTTTAAAGCTCAAAAATACCTAGAAAAACAGACATTCTGACTGTGAGCAGGGTCGCCTCTCCACAGATCTGACCTGTAACTTGGTTTGGTTTGATCTCCACGAAGACAGAAAAAGCAACAACATCTCCATGGAGAAAAGGATTTGACAGACCCTCCGCCAGAAAAGTTACACAAATAAATCACAAAATCTGGTATTTTCAAAAGAGACACAAAAATGAGACTGAAACTAAATATCTGAAGGAGTTGCAAGAAACACAAATGTTCTAATCATTTCATAGTTATACTTGTCGACTTACAGTAGGAAGAGTAACCAAATTTCTTAAGTATATTGCTAGAAAAGTACTCTGAAAAGTACAATATCTTTAAAAAGTTACATAAGTAAAAATAACTGAATAACTGACAGCATGCAGACTATGCTCCAGTCACTTTACTTAATGTGCTTTTTAATGACATTACGAAATTACTGTGGTACTATTTCTTGACATTTGGAGCAGATATTGAGCTGCAGAGAGCGTAGGGGTCAGCGTAGGGGTCAGGCTGCACCACACATCCACACATCAGCAACACATCCATCCACTTTTCTGAAAGTCTCTCCCAACTCTTTACTCAATTTCACTATCCAATAACGCCGCAGGCCTTTACATTTCTTTGTATTTATAATTTAGAGCTATGAATGTATGAGCTGCATTTGTTTCAGTGTTACATTTGATTTTGTATTTTTAACCAAAACAATCCACTGAGCTACACACTCAAAGGTAGTCCGTAGCATTATGTTACTTGTGCATGGAATGTTCTACGGTTCTAAAGATGTTCTAAAGATGATATGTGACAAAATGTCTCTATCCAATTGCAAACTGTCCTGCAAAATGATTAAAAATATAATTAAAAAAATGAGTAAGTAAGTAAGTGACGGCACTAGCTCACGTTGTTTTGGGGTAGCCCATCAGGAGGACCTAGCTGGAGGTTGAGTGAACTGCATATTTTGGCCTTCACTTCATACGAGCTCCATATCCACGCACAGATGGTTCTGTTTATGGACTATAGTCAGATTCCACCATATCTGACCTGTCATGTCTCCAGTCCCATTATTACGACGGTCGTGCTGAGAGTCCTCTGTCTGCACATTCCAGAGCCCACATCAACACCGTATACACTCTGTCTGCTTCTCTCTGCCTCTCCCCCTTTCCTGTCTCGCTCTGTCTCTCTCTTCATCTGTCCCACTCCTCTCTCTCTCATTGCCTCTCCCCCTCTCCTCTCTCTCTCTGCCCCTCCCCCTCTCCTCTCTCTCTCTCTGCCCCTCCCCCTCTCCTCTCTCTCTCTCTGCCTCTCCCCCTCTCCTCTCTCTCTCTCTGCCTCTCCCCCTCTCCTCTCTCTTTCTCTCCTGCCTCTCCCCCTGTCCTCTTTCTCTATCTCTGCCCCTCTCCTCTCTCTCTCTCTCTCTCTCTCTGCCTCTCCCCCTCTCCTCTCTCTCTCTCTGCCTCTCCCCCTCTCCTCTTTCTCTATCTCTGCCCCTCTCCTCTCTCTCTCTCTCTCGCTCTCTCTCTCTGCCTCTCCCCCTCTCCTCTCTCTCTCTCTCCTGCCTCTCCCCCTCTCCTCTCTCTTTCTCTCCCCCTGCCTCTCCCCCTCTCCTCTCTCTCTTTCTCTGCTGTCTCACTCCCTCTCTGCCCTCTCCCTCTCCTCTCTCTCTCTCTTTCTCTCTCTCTCTCTCTCTCTCTGCCTCTCCCCCTCTCCTCTCTCTCTTTCTCTGCTGTCTCACTCCCTCTCTGCCCTCTCCCTCTCCTCTCTCTCTCTTTCTCTCTCCCTCTCTGCCCTCTCCTCTCTCTCTTTCTCTCTTTCTCTCTCTCTCTCTGCCTCTCCCCCTCTCCTCTCTCTCTTTCTCTCCCCCTGCCTCTCCCCCTCACCTCTCTCTCTTTCTCTGCTGTCTCACTCCCTCTCTGCCCTCCTCCTCTCCTCTCTCTCTCTCTCTTTCTCTCTCTCTGCCTTTCCCCCTCTGGAGGTTCTGAGCTTCACATGAGCCATGTTCTGTCCATCTACTGAGAATGAGACAAACTTGGACGTGTCTCTATCTGCAGATTAATGGGCCCATATTAAGCTATTTTCTGATATTTCCTCAACAGCCATATACCTTCAGTAGAATCATTTGGATCATTTCAGCCCTGGAATTGCCAATCTCTACTGAACTAAAGGTAAAAGGAGCTGTTCACTTGAAAACTACCACTTCATGACATCACAAGGTGAAACAGAGCATTTTGAGTTTGGAGATGTAGACGGTAATAATAAAGGATTATCTAAACATGTGTGAATGAAACAAAATGTGATTGTAATACCTTTTTAAAACAGTAAAAGCACAGCATACATACAGCTGCTTTAAAAGTCAAACTCTCAGCAATAACAGTGAGAATTTCGGACTGGTGTCTGTAAGCTCATATGAGCTCTGCTTTGATGCAAACAGCTGAGTTTGAGCTAAAATCTCCACTGTGGGTCGAGCATTTCCTGTGTGTGTGAGGCTGAGCAGAGCTGCACATGTCCTCATAGATACACCTGTGTGTGTCATCAGCACATGGACCAGGATGAGTTCAGGAGCGCACTGTACACTCATCTGTTTAACTCCACTCACAGAGTGGTTCTGAAGCCAATCCTTTGAGATCTTGGCTGTGTGCTTCGGGTCATTGTCCTGCTGAAAAATTAACCTTCGCCCCAGTCTGAGGATGGAGCACATTTTCTTATGGGAAACAGAAACCATTCTATGTAACTACATTCTTTAGAAATATTTAACATTTCTTACTAAAAGATAAGAAAAGAAAAGAAAATATAAGATAAGAAAAGAACAGCTCGCTCCCTCCCTTCTGTATAAACTGCTCTTATCTTGTGGACTGGGAGTGTTCTGGGAGTGTCCACTTGTTGCAGACTTGTTCAGATCATTTACACCAGACCCACACCCTGAACACCACGTGAGCCCAGTCTGTCCTCGGCCCTTGTTCTCACACTCTCTCCTCCAACAGACCCCCCGATCGCAGCCTCACAAGCCCACATCCATGCACCTGAGCTGGGCACAGCGTATGCCTTATCAGCTGGTTGTTCTCCAGGCTTTCCATGAATCTCATATTGTGTCTTTCTCCTCACAAACGTATAGATGGTTTGGCTGTAGGGCTATAGAAAATGTGAAACCTGCCTAAAGCAACCATAAAAAAGATGACGGCTACAACTGTGGGATTACCCAGAATACACTGGGCCTATTGTGAGGTGAGCTGTGGCGTTAGACTTTAGACTTTTAGACTTTAGACTTCTTTTTTTAGACTTTAGAGTTTTATTGTGCCCAAGGGGAAATTCATTTTCACGCACACAGAGCTTGTTTGACATATACAGCAACAACACAACACAACAAACACACACATCACAATCGACAACTGAGGTTTTGAGATCAAGATACAGCAAGTTATACCAGGGCTAGTGCAGTAGTAGTAGTGTTAAAAGTGGTAGTAATAGTAATGTGGTAGTAGTAATAGCAGCAGTTGTTGTAGCAACAGTTGTTGTGGTAGTGATGGTAGTGGTGTTGGTAGTAGTCGTAGTAGTGATAGTAGTAGTAGTTGTTGTTGTTGTGGTAGTAGTAGTATACTAGCAGCAGCAGTAGTAGTAGTAGTAGTAATTGTAGTAGTAGTAGAAGCAGCAGCAGCAGCAGTAGTAGTAGCAACAGCAGTAGAAGCAACAGCAGTAGTAGTAGTTGTTGTTTTGTGGTAGTAGTTGTAGTAGTAGAAGTAGTAGTAGCAGCAGCAGCAGCAGCATTAGTAGTAGCAGTGGCAGTAGTAGTAGTAGTAGTAGTAGTAGTAGTAGTAGTAGTAGTAGTAGTAGTAGTAGTAGTTGTAGTAGTAGTAGTAGTAGTAGTAGTAGTAGTAGTAGTAGTAGTGGTAGTAATAGTAGTAGTGGTAGTAGTAATCTGAACATCTGAAAAAATGGAAAAGTAGCCTTGTGCCAGAGAAAGCAGTGGAGAACAGCTGCAGCTTTGACTGTTTCCAATTGAAAAGTTCTAAAGTGCTCTGAAAAGGACTTGGATGTGCTAAGCCCATAAACACTCTCGTATTTCATGTCCTGATTAAATAAAAAATATGAAACCTGATCATTTATTCACTTTTTCATCACTGAAAATGTCATAAATACAGTATGTATCTTTATAAATAAGTGATTCAAAACATACACGCACACACACACACACACACACACACACACACACCCACACACACACACACACACACACATGCACCACTGAAGGATTTTCCACACTCCAGTCGTACACCTGGATCTGAAGGAGGTTACATGAGGCTGCCCGCCCAAGGAGAAGCCAGAAACCAGTGATACACACTGTGCTTATACACGACTGAGCCAACAGCACTGACACAGAGCACCCCAGGGTGAGCATCGATCTGTCACCAAGAGGAAACTGCACCAGGAGGACTCGGAGACCAGAGAGGATCCAGGAAATGTCCAGGAAATGTCCAGGAAATATCTCGGAGTGATCCAGGCCTGATCCTCCAGTGTGCAGCGACTCTTTGAGCGCCTCAGCCCGTCTCTGTGCTTCTGTCTGAGGCTGAGCTCAGGTGTGCCACAGGAGATATGAACTACACAGTGTACGACCATAAACCGCTCATATGCACATGGACAACACAACACTACACTGGCCACAGTAACTCACTACTATCACACAATATCTCCACTTGAAGTTCTGTTGCTCTTCTAAATCAAACCTCAGAACAGCAGAGCTACTTAACACTTGAAATCATATTCAAAATACAGATCCCCCATGGACATTATCAGATTTACAGCCGTACTGGGGCACAGGGCCCTTTGACTTCTTTTTTCTAAGGAAAGTGTCATGACGTCTTTAAGACGGGGTCCGGACGTCCTCCCCAGGGGTTTATACAGACGCATGAACACAGTGAATGAGACGAGGACTTTGCCTGTATCATTATAAGAGCAGACTGACAGACTGTTACACCTGTCCTCCATAAGCCCTGTGTGCTCTGTGTGTTATGTGTCTTCTGTATGTTGTGTATATTGTGTGTGTTCTTTATGTTGTGTGTGTTCTGTATTTTGTGTGTGTTGTATGTGTTCTGTATGTTGTGTGTATTGTGTAAGTTGTGTAAGTTGTGTATATTGTATGTGTTGTGTGTGTTCTGTATGTTGTGTATGTTGTCTGTTGTGTATGTTGTGTGTGTTGTGTAAGTAGTGTATGTTGTGTGCACACTGTGGTATGATAGAAAATCCCTCACCACTTGTCTCCGCCCGCTGCCACGTGCTGCTGGACGGTGTATCCAAACTGAGCCTGTTTAGGACCTTTGATGATCCGAGGGTTCTTTGTGTCGATGTTGAAGCAGTCGCACAAACCTACAGGAGAAGAGAGCGCATTTAATACAAAAAAAAAAAACAAGTGAAAGCAACAGTATCAGTAATGTGATATATCGGCCGATATTTGTAGTTTTTATCCAGCACAGGCCGATGTTTAGTTTGGGATCACCACCGTCACCACCACCACATTAAAGTTTTATTTGAACTTGAAAAAGGCACTTTATTATTATATTTACTCATAGGTTTGAAGTGAAAAGGGCTGCAGAGGTCAAAATATAATTTCCATAGAGATTCTTTTTATATTTTTTATACTTTTATATTTTTCTTATGCACTTTATACTTTTATACTTTTCTTATACACAAACATATGGGCAGAGCTTATGGTCCTCAGCTGCTCACCGTTCAACTGTAGCTACAACAGAAAATTCCAGATTTGCAACGTTTCAGCGTACCCTGCACAAATGAGTAACACAAAATATAAAATACACAACAATACGCAACTTCAGAGATCTGATTTTGAAGTAAAAGGTTAGGCTGCAAGTGTTACTCAATGTTTTAATGATTTAGAGTATTTTTGAACAGCTCTGAGGGACGACAGAGAAAAGAAAAAAACATCCTCATATTTTAAATGTTTGGTTTATCTACAAAAGGAGAGGTGGAAAGAAGAGAAGAGAAAGGAGGAGGTGAGGTAGAGCAGAGATGCGGGGAGAGGAGAGGAGAAGAGGTCGAGAGGAAAGAAGGAGGAGAACATTTTTGTTTTATCTAAATGTGTAATTTCGGGTGTGATTTAGAGAGGGGAGCTGGACTTACAAATGTTCCAGAGAAAACATTTCAATGGTTGTGGTTCATTGCTTTCTGGTTCCTTCTTTCTCATCCTACTTTCTCCTCCTTCCTCTTCCTCCTTTTCCTCTCTTCTTCTCCCTCTCTTTTCACCCCCTCCTTTAGCCGCCCTCTTTCTCACCCACTCATTTCTCCTCTTCCTCCCTTCACATCCCACTTTCTTTTTTCCTCCTTTCTCTTCTTCTTCTCCAACTCCTCCTCCGACTATATTCTCTTCTTCTTCCTCTTCATCTCTTCTTTTCTCCTCTTCCTCCTCTCACTTCCTCCTTTTTCCGCCTTTCTAATTTTACCTACACTTCAATCAATCCTCCTGCTCTCTTTCTTCATCCTTATTTTTCCTCCTCTTTCTCCTTAATTTCTGCTCTTCCTCTCTGCTCCCTCTACCCTCATCCCTTTTCCTCCTCTTCTTTGCACTTTCTCCTTTTCTTCCTCCACTTTCTCCTCTTCCCACCTTTTCTCTTCCTCCTCTTCCCAATCCTTCTTTTTCCTACAGTTGTTTCCTCCCCCTCTTCATCTCCCCTCTCCTCCTTTTCTCCTCCTTCCACCGGACCTTCTCTTTACCTGTTCTTCTTTATCTCCTTCTCCTCACCATCCTTTCTCTTCCTTCCTTCTCCTCCTTCTCTTTATCATCCTTGCTCCACCTTTCTCTTCCTTCTTCTTTCTCCTCCTGCTATCACTCTCTTCTTCTTCTCCCTTCTCCTCACCATCCTTTCTCTTCCTCCCTCAGCCTCCTCCTCTTCCCTCTGTTTACTCTGACATAAATCTGCTTTGACGTCACTTGTTTAGGGACGTGTACAAAATGGCCGCCACGAGACCAGATCAAAGCGTCTGTGTGTTTTCCCACTTTCACTCCTCCTCCTCCTCTTCCTCCTCCTCTTCCTCTGACAGTTTTCCAGGAGCTCCAGGAGGAAGTGTGCCTGCTTTCAATTAAAATACCAATCACGGAGTTTTCCAAAGTTTTTCCAAAGCGTCACAAAGTTAGACGCTCTGCTTTATTAACGGTGACATGCGGCACACTGTGGAGGGATACGCAAGGAGGAGGAGAGGTGATGAGGCTTTTCCCAGAGGAGGAGAGAAGAGAGGAGGAGAGGTGGAGAGGTGAAGAAGCGTGGCAGAGGTGAAAAGAGAGGGGAGTGGAGGAGGAGAGATGCAGAAGAGGAGTAGGAGAGGTGAAGAGGAGCGGAGGAAAGGAAGGAGGAGTGGGGGAGAGGAGAAGAAAAAAGGAGGAGAGTTGAAGCGGAGGAGAGAAGAGGAGGAGAGGAGAAGTAGAGAGGAATGGAGGAGAGATGAAGAGGAGGACAGGAGGAAAGGTGCAGAGGATAGGAGGAGAGGTGAAGAAGAGTGGAGGAGAGATGCAGAAGAGGAAATAGGAGAGGTGAAGAGATGTGGAGGAAAGGAAGGAGGAGGGGAGGAGTGGGGGAGATTAGGAGAAAAAAGGAGGATAGGACTTGGAGGAGAGGTGCAGAGGAGGACAAGTGGAGCGGAGAAGAGAAGAGAAGAGGAGGGGAGGAGATGGAGAGGAGAGAGGAGTGGAGGAGAGTTGGAGCAGAGGGAAGGAGGAGAAAGTAGAAAGGGAGGAGATGAGGAAGAGAAGAGGAGGAGAAAGTAGGAAGGGAGATGAGGAGGAGAGATGCAAAGGAGGAAAGGTGCAGAGGAGGAGAGGTGGAGAGGAGAGGTGGAGAGGTGTAGAGGAGTGAAGGAGAGGTGCTCTGGCTCTGGTTCAGTTCCTCTTTCACATGATAATCCTTCAGTTGAGTTTGAGCAGGTGTGGGCTTCATCATGAGTAGGTCACAGAAGAAGCACAGAGCAGATGAAGTTCTGCTGCCAGAAGGTTAAGGTCTGGGGCAGTGGGTTTGTGTCAGGGAAATCAACTATCAGTTTAAAGGAACTGCAAAAAAGTAGTACAATCACAAAATGAAAGCTCAGAACCTCCAGAATTCCCTCCCTGCGTTGAAACCCAAATGAGAGAGTCATGTGAGGCTCATTCTGCTTTCTGATTGGAGAATCATCTTGAGAACTGTATCTGCAGGTTAAGACACTGGTGACTCTGGTTCATTTGTGATTGTAGGACCTTTTCTATGGCTCTCTCCCTCTATCCCTTCGTTCTCCTCTGCAAGTAAGAGTAACGCTATATAAAAATGTGACCATTTAACTGTCAGGATGTAACATCTGATTTAGAATTTGAAGTGAATGAAATTTAAAGGTCAAAACGTTAAACAGTGCACAAAATCTGGTCTTTTCAAAATATAAACACAAAAATTAGAAACTAAATTAGATCTGAAGGAGCTGCAAGAAACACAAATGTTCAAATCATTTCAGATTGTCACAAAAAGCTTTTGTCACTTTAGACTTACTCACTGTGGGAATAGGAACCACAACTTTTACTCAAGTAAGAGTACTGTTACACACTGTACAATATATGCCTTACTGTTACTTGGACTTGAGTAAATGTAATTGAGTATTATCCAACTCTAGAGTCTAATACATTGAATACAGAAGAAAATACCTTCATATTCTGTCCTGAGGTGACTGCAGGTCTAAGTTATAATTAGAATTGGACATACCAAAGGTTTCTATAGGATTGGACAAAAGGTTTCTACATCCATAATAAAAACAAGGACATGTCTCGTGAAGACAGTGGTCAGCACTCATGTGTCCAGAACACTGTGTGGAGCCCAGGCTCCACACAGCTCCTCCACATGTTTACTCATGTACAGATGTGTCCTCAGATTTATTTATTTATTTATTTATTTATTTGAAAGGGACAGTGCACATTAATGAACATATGATACATATGTAAATATGCCAGATTATAGCCACAGGCTAATTTCCATCTGTTGTCCCTGGACAGGTTGATGGTGCCAATTAAAAGGTCACACATACAATAAAACAAGAGAACAATACATTAAAAACACAGATTACACACAGGAGCGATTCACAATCAAAAATAATCAAAAAAACATAAACTCAGGAGAGTTACACAATTCATATTGCACTAGTCCTAAAGTGCTAAGTGTATTGCACTAGTCCTAAAGTGCTAAGTGTATTGCACAAGTCCTAAAGTGCTGAGTGCTGAATGTATTGCACAAGTCCTAAAGTGCTAAGTGCACTGCACCTGTCCTAAAGTGCTGAGTGTATTGCACCTGCCCTAAAGTGCTTAATACATTGCACCAGTCCTAAAGTGCTGAATGTATTGCACCAAGCCCTAAAGTTACTGTTCTTATACATTGTGCTCACATGTTTGAGTTGATCTTAGCCACTCCTTTAGGTAACTTTTAAACATTGTAAAGGTAGGTGCCTCTCTTACAAAAGTGGGCAGACTGTTCCACTGGCCACAGCCCTTATATGATAGAACATTTTGACCAAAAGTAGTTTTTCTCACTGGAACCTCACAGTCACCTCTACTTATTGCTCTGGTAGTTCTTAATGAACTATGACCACAGTCCTCACTCATGTGTCCCACAAACTCATCCACACGTATGATTATGTAATGTACATCGCCATAACAGCAGAAACAGTCAGTCAGTCAGAGTATTTCTATACAGACTGACAGAACGGTGATGGCCAATCAGACATGGTGGAGAAACAGCAGAGCAAAGCTGTGGTGGTGGACATTGCAATACCAAGCGATGAGAAACACAAGAAATTAGAGAGATCCCAGGGGCTCAAAGAACTGCTGGAGAAGGTCTGAAGGTGAAGGCATCAGTGGCGCCGTGGTCATTGGAGCACTCAGGGCAGTGACTCCCAAACCAGAGAAGCCACAGCAGATCCCAGGAGAAACATCAGATAACATCTAGAAAAGTGCGGCACTAGTGCAGTAATAGTGCAGTACTAATGGAATACTAGTGCAGTATTAGTGCAGTACTAGTGCAGTACAGGGACAGTATAGATGATCTATGGAACAAGCAGGTGCCAGGCCAAGTTACAGGTCAGATCTGTGGGGATTCAAGCCCACAGCAAGAATACATGTTTGGCAGGGTATTTCTGAGCAATAAAAACACTCAAATAGAAATACAGGGTAAAAACATACATTTAATACCACACTGCGGAACATTTCAGATAAAGAAACAACATCTCCATAGAGAAAAACAGAAGAAATAAATGGAAGACAATTACAAACAAATGGGGGTGACTGACCTGATCAAAAAAAAAGGTCAAAATCTATCTCAGATAGTGTAAGTAGCTCTATATCAGTAGTACACACACGCTACACTCCCCCTGAGAGGTCACACTTCTCTGTGATTGCTTAAAACCACATGTCACTCACTCAGCAAGACTGAGGCTGACCAATAGGAGGAGTGGGTGAGGAAAAGTGTCAGTTTAAACAACAAAAAAAAAAGCACTGACAAATCCAGACGGATACTGATACTTTTTATACACAGGGATATTAGTATTAATATTATTATATCATATTGATATTATTAATATGATTGTCCAATCCAATTTGTTTATTTCAGTGACTCATGTTAAATGAAGGAGCTCATTGGTCGCCATCATTTACAAATAAAATGACATTTCTCTGACCTCAGATGAACAAAGTTTAGTCTTTACTCACTGATTCTGCAGAAATCCAACATGTTTTTCAGACCCTGTAATACGTTTTCTTTCTTTTTTCCTGGTAAGCAACAATATTTGTTTTGATATGAACAAACCATGCATATCCCTCATTGGCTAATCCACCTGTCAGTCACTCCCATCTGAGCTCAGGGGGATTCACCAGTGATCACACTCACATCTGTGTAAAGTATTGGAGAAGCGTGTGTTCTGGACCCACAGGTTTTGACCATCTCTCCATGCGTACATGTGTACTTGTGTACCTGTGTACTTGTGTACATACGTACATGTGATCATGTGTACTTGTGTACATGTGATCATGTGTACCTGTGTACTTGTGTACATATGTACATGTGTTCATGTGTACTTGTGTACCTGTGTACTTGTGTACATATGTACATGTGTTCATGTGTACTTGTGTACCTGTGTACTTGTGTACATATGTACATGTGTTCATGTGTACTTGTGTACCTGTGTACTTGTGTACAGATTGTCTCAGTATCATTCATTTTGTAATTCAATAGAAGGACTTCACCACAGACCTGAGTGAAAGTGAAACTAAACTGTGCCCTGCTGTTTGGTCTGAAAACAGAAGTGGTGTGAGGAGCCGGGAGTCAGTATGGGTCGGGAGTAATTAGCCACGCTGTTAGCTCAAGTGGACGTGCAGCATGACCTTTGACCTGTGCTTGTAAAACTGTCTCATAATGTTGTACAGCAAACACACGCTCATTTGTACTGCAGTACAACAGAGCAGCAGCTGTGACTACACATGCTGTTTTTAACACAATAACAAAATGTTTACAACTCAGACATTTAAATAGATTATATACCATTTCTACATGAAACATTCATTAAAGATGCATTATGGTACCTTTTTGGTCGAGGGCCCACTGCTTCCTTCCCCACAACATTACTGAGCACTAGGAATGTTCCACAGTGGCATTTAAGGCCCTTTATCACACAAAACTGACTCTTGTGAGCTTAAAGCCATGTTATAATGTTGTTACCTCATCAAAAAAAGACCTGGAGTTGTGTTTTGTTTCATTCACACATTTGAATAATCCTTTATTATTAGTCTGTCTACATCTTCAAAGTTCAAAATGCTCTGTTCTACCTTGTGATGTCATGTAGTGTTAGTTTTCAAGTTAACAGCTACCCCTTTTGTTCAGTAGAGAGAAGAACTAAGCCTAAATACGCAGGGTTTGTGTGTTAAATGTGTGTGAATGAAACAAAACACAACCCCAGGTGTGATTGTGATGAAGAAACTACGTTGTAACATAGTATAGAAAATAGAGTAATATGAGTCCTTGAACTTGTCCATCTTGCATCAGTTCAGTTACAGACCTGATGTGTAACTTCGCCTGGAGCATCATCCTTGTGTTCACTTTAATGCCATACTGAGGAACATTACAGGCATAACAAGAACATCAGCAGTTACATAGTACATATTTAAATGAATTAAATGTACTACACATGTGTTTAGCTATAAATATTTCAAAGTATTTCTGAGGGGTTACTGTACTGTTCCTGTTTGGTACATTTGCAAGAAGAAGCAGGAGTGTTTCACAGTATGACATGAAACATATCCCCTAGGTCAAGTTACAGGTCAGATCTGTGGAGAGGTGACCCCCACTCACAGAATGCCTGCTTTTCTTTTAGCAATAAAGACACCTCTAAATGAAAAAAATAACTTTCCAGACAAAGTAATTGTATTAGTAATAGCAGCAGGTAGTAGCAGGTCCACACCCACAAACATCAGAAAAGTTACATGATAAACCTTTAAGTCACACTGCTGTACAAATGTTGCATAAAAAAGAAACAAATGTGATAGAAGTCAGGATCTTAAAGGGGGTATAGGGTATTAACTGCTGACACACTCTCAGTCTCCCCTCCATTTGCTCCCTGTCACTCCCCCTTCAGAGCTCTATCACAATCAGCGTGCATCCTGCTAATGAAACTACTGCACATCAGGTTTGTCAAGTTGTAGTGTATTGTTTTATATTTTGCTGTTGTATTTTTATGGAGAATTGTGGGAGCATGGATGATGTAGGCTTGTGGACAGGAGTATTGGATAGAAGGAGGGTTTGAATATGGCCCGGGAGAGATCTCTAGATTACTCAAACAAGCATGGATGACATCTAAAACTTCTTCAGGCATGTTTTTTATTATGTTATAACGTTATTACCTAATAGAAAATTAGGTAATAACGTTATAACATGATTAAAAGCTCCACATACCCCCTCTTTAATCTAGACTTACCAACTAAACCTGTGTCAAACTGAATTAGTCAAAATACTCAAAACAAAAAGTACATAAATATTTTGAACTACTAATGCAATTTGACTACTGCAGATATTATTTATGCAATGAAGACATAATACAGATGTCTCACACAAAGCCGTCTCCACACAGCTGGGACATGTCCTGTCTGCATTCCCCTCACAAACATTAGGATGTGGTCATAGTCCTGTAAACATCTGCACACAAACACACACTCTCAAATCAGACTATACAAAAACACACACACAGTCCAAAACACACACACACACACACACACACACACACGCACGCACACACACACACACACACACACGCACACACACACACACACACACACACACACACACACACACACACAGAGGCATATGGTTGATCAGCTCTGGGTCTGTCACTGTACCGCACTAACTGTGTGTAAGTTTATTGGGGCTTTTCATCACTCAAGTGGCTCCCTCATCAAAAGCACATGCAGAAGTGTTTTGTTTCATTTTCACATTTAAACAATAAAGGAACACTATGTGAGGTTTTAAGTTTAAATTTCATAAACTTGACCTAACTGTGTCCCCAGATATGAGGTTAACTTATTCAAATCAAGTCAAATATATTTTACTGATAACAACTATAATGTTGATTTATTCTCTATTACACATAACACTGGATCATTTTTTTATGTTATAATCTGGTGTTTCTGTTCTCAGACAATTCTCCAATCAGAAAGCAGAATGAGTCTCACATGAGTCTCTCATTTGGGTTGCCAGTTTCAGTGCAGAAATAAAATGTCCCTAAACCCTAGCACCTGTAGCCAATCATTAATGAGTGCTAGTGCAGCCTCTACAGCGCTGTGAGTTTGGAGCTGTGAGCAGGCTTGCATCTCCACAAACCTGACTTATTTGGCCTGGAGGAGAGCCTCCTCCTGCTTGTTCTTATGGAAATGTTGTTCTTTTGGCTGTAATCTTCCACAGTATGGCTTAAAATGTATTTGTCTCCATGCAGTGTTGTGAGTAGAGTTTTAACTTTCTATTTCCATGGAGTCCTGCAGGTGCCTCCTCCAGAAAGTGTCTTCAAATTCATGTTCCTTTGCTTTTTACTTCACAGACATATTTCCCCTCCACAAATGCACTGTCCCTCCTTCTGGATTTCTGTGAGAATAGTTTGGTTCGTTTGAGCGCTTCATATCTGGCTTCCACCCAAACCACAATGCTGTGCTGTGATTGGTCCGTGGCTCTGACCCGATGGTGGTTTGAGCCCAAACACAGCAGTGGGAGCTGTTCAAGACTCTCAGAAGCATCATGGGAATGTTTGTGTTAAGAAATGTATGAAGCAATGGTCAATCAAGTCCTCTAAATCCAACCGACTCTATTTTTGTAGAATTATTTTAAAGCACACATATTGTGCTTGTGTCTGTTGTATAGCTGTAATCTGAGACCTGTGGATCATTATGTTATATAATGATACTGATCAAAAACGACTTAATAAAAAAAACAAGTGAGCTGACTGAAAAAATTGTGGTGCCCAATGGGGGCTGACATCGCATAAAACGTCATCAGAACAAAGTGCCTAATTTTTAAATTTGCAACACACTGAATCCTACGTGTATCACTGATTAAAAAAATTAAATTGGAGAAGAAAGTTTGTACGTCACAGTGGGCCTGTATCAGTAGAGGTGAAAATGGGACTAGCCCAAACGAACCAAACTATTCTCACAGAAATCCAGAAGGAGGGACAGTGCATTTGTGGAGGGGAAATATGTCTGTGAAGTAAAAAGCAAAGGAACATGAATTTGAAGACACTTTCTGGAGGAGGCACCTGCAGGACTCCATGGAAATAGAAAGTTAAAACTCTACTCACAACACTGCATGGAGACAAATACATTTTAAGCCATACTGTGGAAGATTACAGTCATCAGAACAAAGTGCCTAATTTTTAAATTTGCAACACACTGAATCCTACGTGTATCACTGATTAAAAAAAATAAAATTGGAGAAGAAAGTTTGTACGTCACAGTGGGCCTGTATCAGTAGAGGTGAAAATGGGACTAGATCGGAGCGAGCACGTCTTGAATACAGAAGATTAGTCAAACATACAAAAATCACTCCACTAGAACATGATTAAAAGCTGTAAAAAGTCAATTATGCAGAATAGGTCCGCTTTAACAAATGGTCATGAAATTATAGATATTGTTGTTGCCATTTGACTCAATTCTTCATAGAACCAGGGCAGAAATCACTTTCCATTACACTGGTTGTTCTCTTTTTTGTTTCAGAAAGACAAAGAAACAGCCTCATTAACAGTACAGTTAGACCATCCGTGTGCTTTGTAAACACAGACACATCCTTACATGGCTCTACATCCTGTTTTATGAATGCTGACATATTTAGTGTCTTTGATCCAAACTGAGACTTCCTGCTGTGGCCTGTGGACCCAGAGGAAACACTGGGAATTCACACTCACCACACTCAAGTCATTCTACAGATACAGACAGTAAACACATGCAGAGGCAGGACCAGGCTCAGCTAAAAGGGCACTGCACACTTGGATTGATACTTTGCAGCAGCTGATGTCATCAATATTCTCTGAGGTTGTGATGCTAACTGAGGGCATTGCTCTGTCTGAAGCTCTGTTACTCAAGACTTTAATCTGAGATCTGACCAGAAAGAAATGATTTAGCTGAAACTCCAACAGGTGAACAGTTTTAGTTAGTCACTTGTCACCGGGTGGGCATGAGTGAGTTTGTAATTTTGAGTCTGTTTCTATTATTTAGTTTTCCCGCACTTCCCACTCACACGACCCTGATTATGTGACTTATCCACCAAGCAGCCACGATCAGTGCACCTGGTCAGTAGCGTGAAGGACTGAGTAAAGAGACTGAGACCAACAAAAGGAAGAGGGGACGGACAAGGGAGCGGAAAACACAGTCGTGGCACCGGACAACTGGGAAAGAGGGGGGAGCACTGAGACCGGGACAGGGACCTCAGCAGAAGGAATCGCCACACTCTGTACATTGTAGTGGTGCTCGCTACGTAAAGGCCCACAGCCGTGGGGGTCGGGGTGTGTGCGGGATGTGCTGGCCTTGGTTGTGTGTGTGTGTGTTGTGTGGCCATATGGACAGTGGCGGTGGCCGTCTGTCCGAGAGGAGCGCGGGAGCCAGGCCTGGAGATGTGGAAGGACTCACTGGAGAGAGCACCATGAAGCAAACCACAAGCAGCGGCATGGTGAGGAATCCTCTGTGGCCTATGGTGCTCTGTAACTGTTATTGGGGGAATGGTGGCCTGTGGTCAGTACTGGCTCTGTGTTCTGTGTCACCAGGTGGACTATGTGCATGGACCGAGGATGGTCCACATCATGCTGATCGCCCTGGATGGACTTAACGCACGGAAGAATGGACATGGTTTTAGTCATGTGGCTTAGGTCTTTTTTATTCATTTTAGACTTTAATAATTTTTTATCCATGGTGTAGCACTCTGAAGGGGGAGCACGGAGTTTTTTTTGTTTTGTTTTGTTTTTTAATGGTGTTTGTACAGGAAGTTCATAAATGGTTACATGTTTACATAACAGACAAAGAAATGTTATACTGGTACAGTACACTGGCCAAGAACTTCAAATGAGCACAAAGCCTGTTTCCTCGTGCGTTTGTTAAATGCATATCTTCGCCCCCCGCTGTGTTCTGTGTGGTTTTAACATGAGCCCAGGCCAAAGAACACGGTGTGAAGAGAGAGGAGGCTAACAGAAGCTGACAGGCTGTGGAGCTCCTCTGTGTCTATCTCATACTCCCAGTGCTATCTGCAGCTTCTCCTCACTCACTCACAGCTGCTGCTCCAGAGACAAACGCCCAGAACAATACTCATGAACCAGAGCTACCTGCAGGAGTTCATCAGTGCTATATGAGTCCTACACTTGTGTTAATGCGGGAGTTTTATGCTAAATCCACTTTTTGCAGCTTTCTACCATGTTATAATGTTCAAAAACAGATTTAAATGTCATCCATGCAGCAATCTCTCCCTATAACCCTCTTTATGATTATCAGTATGTTCCTGTACAATGCTCCGCTCACAAACCTACATCACCCACGCTCCCACACGACAATTCTCCATAAATATATAAAAACACGACACAAAACAATACACTACAACTTCACAAACCTGCTGTTATGTGCAGTAGTTCATTAGCGGGATGCACATTGATTGCATTGTGATAGCGCTCTGAAGGGGGAGTGACTTAACACAGGGAGCAAAGTGAGGGGAGACTCAGAGCATGAAAAATGAAACTGAAACTAATTACACACATTATTTTAATATGTTGCGTATGAATATAGCATCTTCAAAACAATAGAAGGTAACAGTGATCAAAATATGTTCTGTGTTAGCAATACCCTATAGAATTGTAATATCCCCAAGCATGCCTTATGTAACTTTTTGGTTGGGGGCCGTCACCTGCTTGTTTCTATGGATATGTCATTGCTTTGCCTGGAAATGTTCCACAGTATGATGTTAAACAGCTCTACTTTACATTTATTCAATGAAAGGTGGTTTTATAGCTCAAAAATATCTAGAAAAACAGGCATTCTGACTGTGAGCGGGGTCTCCTCTCCACAAATTTGACCTGTAACTTAGATAAAACAATAACATCTCCATGGAGACAAGTATTTGATGGACCATCCACCAGAAAAGTTACACAATGCACCTCTTATTATCTCTGTATTGTGTGTGTGCATTTGACCCATTCAGCAGTCGAAACCCATCTCCAAATCTTGAGCTAGTCTTAATCAGGACCTTAGCTGGAGGATTTGGCCTATTATGCTCGTTTCAGGTTGATGAAGGAAACTGGAGTGCCCAGAGGAAACCCACCCAGACACAGGGAGAACATGCAAACTGCTGTGTTAGGCCTACACCAGCTTTTACAGGAGATAAAGAGACTTATTTACAGTATATATATATGTGTGTAAAAAGCCTGCTGTGTTGAACCTACATCAGAACACAGCAGCAGATCTTTAGAGGAGCACATGAGGCTGTCACTATGAGCAGACACAGTAAAGGAGCCATAAAGAGCCTAATCCACTTAAGCTTTTAACCATGTCATAAAGTTGTCTCTTCATTAGCACATACTTGGACTTGTAATTTGCCTCATTCCCGTGAAGCTAATCTAAAAATGACAAGGGGGGCGTTTTACTTCTATGGGGTTTTACCTCCTAACAACACATAACATATTTAGATCACCGTGTTACCTTTTATTGTTTTAGAAATGTTATATTCACCGAAAACAACGTCTTTAAAGTGCACTTATTAGGCTATTTTCTGATCTATGTTCTAATGTCGTTTCCTCATCACAAACAGACCTGGAGTTTTGTTTCATTCACACATGTTTAACACACAAACCCTGCAGATTTAGGCTGAGTTCTTCTCTCAAACAGAAAACACTCTGTTCCACCTTGTGATGTCATGCGGTAATACAGGAAGTGCTTCACTGTGTTTTTAAACTAAATACACCTTCACTAGAATCATTTGGATCATTTCAGCCTTGGAATTGTCCATCACTACTAAACGAAAGGTAAAAGGTAGATGCTGTTTTGAAAACTACCACTACATGACATCACAAGGTGGAACAGAGCATTTTGAGCTTTGGAGATGTAGACAGAGTAATAATAAAGGGTTACTCAAACATGTGTGAATGAAAAAAAAAACATAACTCCAGGTCTGTTTTTGAGGAGGTAACAATATAATATAATAACATGGTTTAAAGCTCACAAGAGTCAACCTTGTCTAATACAGGACCTTTAGTGAGTTTCACTTTTATTTTTGATGTTCTGAGACGACTTTTAGACAGGCTACACCTGTCTATAAGCCGCAGGTGTCCACGTCTTCAAGAACATTTCTAAGTTTGGGCAATCAGCTTTTATTGTCCCTGAAAGCTTTTGTCATCTTTTTGCATTGAGTCAGTTCGTCACGCTGCCGTCGCCAACATCTCACCATCGACTCACTGATGCTGAGCTCACGTGCAGCAGCTCGATTTCCTTCTTCGACAGCTACATCAATTACCTTTAACTTCAGTGCTGCATCATATGCATTTCTTTGTGTGTTTTACATGAGGAGGGTGTGTGCATGAAGCACAAAATAACTGTTCAAAACAAAATCAAACGAGCATCTTCCTCGGCGCATCACCTCTCTCAGCTGTCTGTCTCGCTCTTGCACCCCGTCACTTGGCGCTCTACTGCGCATGTCTCCTGCAGAAAGAGCCGCTGTCCTGTCTGGGATCATGTCAGTGTCTTGGAGGATTTCAGCAGATTTCAGGCTCTCAGGGGGCGGGGCTAGTTGTATCGATCAGGTATGAGCGGATGTCCAGCTACTGAAGTTTGAGCCATTTCTTCTTGTTATTTACGCATTGACCTGCATTTAACGCACACAGGTCATTAAGACGTGTCCCACTCACTAATGTTCATTTAGCAGCAGAACTTATTTTATCACATGGTGATAAACTGTTTTAGTGCGCTAACAACAGCGCTAGCTAACATTACAACTTCATGTTAACCGCACAGACAGCGGCGCTTTCTGCACTCAGGCTACGCATCGACCCGCTGTGTTCATAAACAAATAATCCGTCCGTATATTAGCAGTATCATTGTATAAGCTGTAGGGTTATATATGTGAAAAAAGTGGAGCCTTATAGTCCGAAAATTACGGTAATGACAGTGTAAATATTATGGATTATACTAAACATGCTCATTTATATCAGTTGTCCCTGGGCAGGAGACAAAGACAACTAACACAAAACACAAAACTGTTCCAAAGGACATGACATAGAGCAGTAAAAGTAAAAACTAAATGTGCTCACAGACTTTCTTCATCCACAGTTTAAAATGGACAGAGTTGGACTTTCTCTTGTGGTCGGTGAAGGACTGTTGCAGTAATGATCCTTTGACTCACTTATGCCAGCACAGGGTCACAATTAAACAGCAGATTTTCATGTTTTTCTAATTCTGACTTGGTTTGGGGGATAGCACCGATTTATCACAATTTTACACCAGTTAAGGGGCAAAAAGTTAAGAAGAAAAATACAAAAATACAAAAAGCGCTGAGTTGTAACAGAATCCAAGAATGTCCCTCGCCTATGTCATCAACACAGAAAACTCCATCCAAAACGTAAAGACCATATATACAAGGAAGTCATGTTTCCGACAGTTTAAACCTTTGTTTAACTAAATAAAGGTGTCATTTATTTTCATCATCATAACTTGTTAATTACCTCCGCCAAGGAGGTTATGTTTTCGCCTGAGTCTGTCTGTTTGTTTGTTTGTTTGTTTGTTTGTTTGTTTGTTAGTTAGTTTGTTTGTTAGTTAGCAAGATAACTCAAAAAGTTATGGACGGATCTTGATGAAATTTTCAGGAAATGTTCCTAATGGTAAATCCAACAGATGATTAGATTTTGGTGATGATCCAGAAGAAATCCTGGATTCTGGATCACTTTGAAAACTGAGCTGCTTGGCGGAGGTCTGCGCTCTCTGAGTGCTTTTCTAGTTGTGTAATTTCTATTGGTGTTGGCTCTTGATTACATTATGGTTGCTAGGTTTGTCATATCTGCTGCCCAAATTTCCCCACTGTGGGACGAATAAAGGATTATCTTATGTCCAACCAGGAAGCCAAATTGAAACTAATTTGAAAAAATAGAAAAAAGTGGGCAAGATTTTAAGTAAAATCTTGAATTTAATTATGTTTATTATGTTTTAGTGAAATGAGTAACCTGTCATATGCACTTTTAATATTTTTATTTTTTTTAAATGTCCTTAAATCTCAAACTCTAGTGAGCTTTAAGCCATGTTATAATCTTGTTACCTCATCAAAAACAGACCTGGAGTTGTGTTTTGTTTCATTCTAACATGTTTGAGTAACACTTTGTTAATAGTCTGTCTACGTCTCCAAAGCTCTGTTCCACTTTGTGATGTCATGAAGTGGTAGTTTTCAAATTAACAGCTCCCTTTAGCTTTAGTTCAGTGCTGAGAGATTGGCAATTCCAGGTCTGAAATTATCCAAATGATTCTAGTGAATTTGTATGGAATTTAATAACACAGTGGAGTGTTTTGTGTTTGAGAGAAGAACTCAGACTAAATATGCAGGGTTTGTGTGTTAAAAGTGTGTGAATGAAACAAAACACAACTCCAGATACGCTTTTGAGGAAACAACATTATAACAAAGATCATAAAATAGTGTAATATATTTTCAGTGTGGGGCTTTCAGTGTGGTCTGTGAAACTGAAACCAGGGTGTTAAAATAAAGCACTTTTTCCACACATCTGATTGTGTGGAGGAGCGTTCAAAGCCACAGTAGAGCACAGTCCCTTTACCCTGGACTGGACCCTAACAGAGTACAGGGCTCTGTCATTGATCCTGTGTGTTTCCATTACACATGTATTCTCTGGACACTGCTCCACACTGGGCCATATACTCCACCAGTCTGCCGTTTTAAAGAGGTGTCCCCGAGCCAGTGAAAATACACCATGAAGAGGAGGAGGGGGAGGAGAGCAGATGTTCCAGGGGTAGGAGCCAGTGGAAGCCCCAAAGAAAGCTTTTGACCTGAATAAAGGAGAGGTCCCAGGCCGGTCCTGAGCATTTAGTGGGCCACCATCTCCACAGGATGAACCCACCTCCCTGTGAGGTCAGCAGGGAATTCCAGGGAAAGCTCCACTGTGTTTTTAAACTTATCTTAGATTAGGACTTTAAACACCTAGACTCAACTGTGACTTAAGCAGCTATGTTTTTTGCCTCATTTGCATCTTAATTCCCCCAGTCTGACAACAGAAGGAATGTCCTTGCACCCTCTGCTGGCATATGTACGTGTTTTAAATGCTCACAAGTAATCTTTCTCCATAGGCTACTAGGCTTTGTTGGATTATAGAAGCCTGCTCTGTCCTCACAGCAGATAGGACATGTCCTCACAGTTCCTCAGGCTGCCCTCACAACAGAGAGATCTGTCCTCATAGCAGAGAAGATCTGTCCTCACAGCAGATAGGTCCTGCTCTGTCCTCAAAGCAGAACCTTACAGACAGGTTTATAGACTGAGCTTTACAGATGACAGTGGGGGAGCAATCAGCCAGACTTTATTGACTGTGAGAACCTCTGCAGGACAGACACATTTATAGAGGTTTTAAGGTGAGGGGAAAATCAAACTTTTGAAACCCAAATGTTGAGACAGATACAAATAAAACATGTGCTTTAATGCAATTTGCAAAATCATGTGAGCTAAGAGTTCATCTCTGTGATAACTTGCTACAAACTTATTCTTCTATATACAGTTGTATGAAAAAGTTTGGGCACCCTTGACAATTGCCATTATTTTCATTTATAAATCATTGGGTGTTTAGGTCCACAACGTCGTTTTGATCTATCAAATAATTAATGGACACAGTAATATTTCATATATTTAGGTTAACAGCAATATGCATCAAAACAAAATTAGACCAGTGCATAAATTTGGGCACCTTAACAGAAAAATCATAAAATTTAGTAGAGCCTCCTTTTGCAAAAATAACAGCCTCTAGACGCTTCCTACTGTATAGCCACTAATGAGTGTCTGGATCCTGGATGAAGGTATTCTGGACCATTCCTCCTTACAAAACATCTCTAGTTCAGTGAAGTTTGATGGTTGCCAAGCATAGACAGCCTGCTTCAAATCATCCCACAGATTTTCAATGATATTCAAGTCTGGGGACTGGGATGGCCTTTCCAGAACATTGTACTTGTACTCCTCTGCATGAATGCCTGAGTAGATTTTGAGCAGTGTTTTGGGTCGTTGTCTTGTTGAAATGCAACCTCAGAGGGGTGCCCAAACTTTTTCATACTACTGTATGCTGTAAACATTAGTTTTTAAACATTTAAATGCTGGCTGCTCTTGTGGTTACCTGGATCACACACTTAGCAGTTTTTGGGATTGGGTTTTTGGCTCAGTTTTTAGGCATTATATCATGGCTTTTAACCAACTAAGAATTGCAGCATGTGCAGTACAAAGGATACAAGTAAGGGACTGATGGACTGTGTGAAATGAGATGTTTGTTTTTTCCTGTTTCCATCATGAAATAAGCTAGCGATGTACCTATGCTACAGACTTTTACACCAATGTGGCTACAAATGTGACAGAAGACCTTCCAGAAGAAATACTTTGAGTGAATGGCCTGTCTCATCATCAACTGAAACAACAGGTAATTGCTAGCTAAGAAACTACTTTTTATACCACATGTGGTGAAAGACCAGAGGAGAAACCAACCGAAACAATCAAGAGGAGTTAACCGAGATGGTGGCATGACGGGCATGTGCAGCGACCTCTATGACACAAAAAAATAGTTGGCTGAGCTTTTCAAACACCATGCTGGCACCCATTGGAGGGGCATTTTGAGAAGACAAAACACAAACATGACTATTGTAAACATGACTCTGACAGATAAATTCATTTATCATGAACAGCTCTGAACAAATGAAGCTCAAGTGTTTGGACTTGGAGCTTCCAGTTCACCACGGGAACTCCTGAACATGTATGAAACAACTATTGTAGAGCCCAAGTTTACTACTAGGAACTGTTTACTCATACAATGCCCCCATTAAATATATATTCAGTCTAAGGTGTTTGGACACACCCTCTCGTTCAATGGTTCTTTGTTTACTACTTTCTAAAACATATGGAAGACATTAAATATATGATGCAACATGTATGGAATTATGTAGCAATTTATATATTTTAAAATGCTCAAAGTAGCCACTCTTTGTTTTGCCAGCTCTCAATGATCTTCTAGCTGAAGTCTTCTGAATGTTTTTTGCAGTTCACATTTGTGCTGCGCCGGTGTCAAGAAATGACAAAAGTGCAAAGTTTCTTTTTGTGTACTACATTCCACATGTGTCATTCATAGTTGTGATGCCTTCAGTGAAAATCTACAAAATAATCAAGGAAAAAGGGAAGAAAAGTTGGTAATATACTTTACTCTGCCTAATGTTGTTTCTTCTTTTCTGGACAGTTCTGGTGGTAACTGTGTGGGATAGAGTTAGAGCTCCAAAACTACTTGAAAAGGCCTGAATTATGCAAACTATGTAAGCTAAATGTGCCTCCTGTTTCTTTTTGTCTGAGCTCTCGTCCTTCCTCTGAATCCAGATCTTATGAGGTCCAAGTCCACAGTCCAACCAAATATTTATATAAGACATGTCCTCTCCCTCTGCACTGTGTGAGACATCCTACCAACAAACCAGCCACTCCAAAACCCTGCAAACTCAACTGGAGCACAACTGTGGAGCTCAAAAGTGAAAGTAAGCACGTCAAATACTTTCTCCACTTGACACAGTATTGTACTGTAAATTCATGGTTGGTCTCTTACCCCCTCTCTCACTGTACATGTGTGTGACTGCTCTCTCTCTCTCTCTGTTCATGTATGTGGTTGGTCTCTCTCTCTTTCACTGTACATGTGTTTGGTTGGTCTTTCTCTTTCTGTGCATGTATGTGGTCTCGCTCTTTCTTTCGCTCTTCTCTTTCTCTCGCTGTCTTTACATGTACGTGATCTCACTCTTTCTCTCTCTGTACATTATGTGGCTGGTCTCTCCCTCTCTGTTTCTCTCTCTCTCTCTGTACATACATGCGATGCCCCCCCCTCCACACATGTATGTGTTTGGTATGTAGAGCTGCTTTACACATTTCACTGGTGACTGACCACAGAACTGGCCACGTTTCAACATTTTTCCAGTGGCTCTGAACTTTAGTAACAGATAGGATCTACTTTCATTTCAAACAACACGTGTGTGTGTGTGTGTGTGTGTGCGTGTGTACGTGTGTGCGCGTGTGCGCGTGTGTGCGTGTGTGTGTGTGTGTGTGTGTGTGTGTGTGTGTGTGTGTGTGTGTGAGTGTGTGTAATAAGAAAAAACAGAGTGAGGGGAACCAGGAGCCAGAAATTTTAAGTGAAAATAAAGCAACAACTTTCATTAAGTGGCAAGTCAGCTGCATAATTCCATGGAAACAGAAAGTTAAAGCCATACTTTGGAAAATTCTCCAGGAAAAAATAAAAATATCACAAGGGACTGAAAAACATGACAGATTTATGCAGAATCAATGGGTTTTTTTATTGAAAACTATGGGTGACCAATGAGCTCTTTCGTTATGTCACTGAAATCTGATTAGATGATCATGTTTGGTTCCAGCTGAAGACATGACTGAGGGAGTGAGGACCAGACTGATATCCCTCTGTAAAAAAAAATATAATATCAATCTCCATATGCCAGGCAAATGTTTTATGATATACTGTGGAATTGTATAACCAAAAGAACAGAATAAGAGTCACGTTTATGGAGATGCAAGCCCACTCACAGTAAAGACATAGGTTTTTGTACCTTTTTTAGTGCAAGAAAAAAAAGTTTAATCTAGTTTTATTAAAATTTAGGAGGCTGGGGTAAAAAGTTGCACAATATGGCTTTATATCAAATGAAAGCAAATATCCAGTATGATAAAATATGTTATATTAATCTGACTGATGCAAAAAAAAAAACAAAAAAAAAAACAAAAACAAACTACTCTCTAAAGAACACTTCAGATTATTTTTATTTTTATGTGGCATAAGGGAAAACAGACATTTTCAGAGGAATGACGTCTTGAATACAGGAGAATAAAGATGAGTCAAACATGCACGAGTCACTCCAAATACAACTTCAGAGGCTCAATGAGAAGAAACTACTGTAACATGATGAAAAGTCTGTGAAAAGTCCATTTTGCAGAATAGGTTTCTTTACAGTGACCAGACTTGTCCTTGTGATTCATAGCTCTAATATTCTGGTCTCTCATCACAGCTCCTGATATCTGTCTTCCTCCTGTCACTGAGCAAGACACGGGGTCAAAGGTCAGGGAGTGATTTCACTGCAGAAGAAGTCCATTCATAACATTCTCACTATGTCCCCCCTTCCTTCCCTTCTGCTACACCTCTGTGTGCTCACAGCCAATCCAAACCCAAACCCAGAGCGCTGCAAGTATAGTTGACTAGTCACGCAGTATTTCTATTCTATATTGAGTTTATTTCAGTAAACTTAGAATAAGATAAAGATAAAAAAGCCAACTAAAAGACTTACTAATATATTTACGAACAGTATATCAAAATTATGATCTGTTCTTCTTATTAAAGAGAAGGTATTACACTTCTAGGTATTAACTGCTACTTAACATATTTAGATCAACATTTTAACTTTAATTGTTTTGAAAATACTATATTTGCTGAAAACAAAGTATTAACAAGTTTCACACAACACAATCAGCGTGCATCCTGCTCATGAAACTACTGCACATCAGATCAGGTTTGTCAAGTTGCTGTGTACTGTTTTGCATATTTTTGTACATTTATGGAGAATTGTCGTGTGGGAGCATGGGTGACGTAGGATTCTACTGAAACTTACAGCTAACCATAAGGAGGGTTTTAATAGGGCCCAGGAGAGATCACTAACTTCTCAAACATGCATTCAGGCGTGTTTAAGAAAGAAAGCTCCCAAAAGTCGACTTGACATAATACCACCTCTTTAATGACATTTTCATTTAATAATGTCACCGCATTTGTTATTAAACATGTTTTTTACAGACTTAAACATTTTCACAGTTATTCCTCACTAACCTTATACATTCTGAGCATCCTAATTATTCACAGCCATGAGTTTATGAAGACTTTTCACAACTCTGAGATCAGTGTGGAGTTTTGCTGTGGCGGTAAAACTAACAACAACAACTAGCATGCTTACCGTGCACTTCCTGATACTCAGACAATACACTTCTTTATAGATACAGCACATAGCAGACTTGTTTTAACCTCAAGAGCTGCGTATACACTACATCTGTAGTGGGGCAATACACATTTTGATCAAATACTTAAAAAATGTGGTACAGGTCCTTTAAACTTTAGACTTCACGTGTGTAAATGTGCAAAGCTCTGTGTGTGTGAATCTCCAGTGGATCCCTCAGTGAGACAGTGCATTTTTAAGTGCACCACAGTCTGACATGAAGTTTCCAGTTCAGAGCAGCTATTAAAGTTCCATTATTAACATCCAAGACAGAGCCCCTCCACAAGCACAAGAGAGGGGGAAGAGGAGCCAGAAACTGTACTCAAGTAAGAGGAACCTTACATCAAAATAATACTACTCAAGTAGCAGAACAAAGTAGTGGCCCAAGTAATTACTTAAGTAAGAGTTTAAAAGTGTGTAGGAAAAGTACGGCTCAAGTAAAAGTAACCTAAAGAGAAACTGTCAGGACGTAACATCTGATTTATAGTTTTAAATGCCTGTAATTTAAAGGACAAAACATTAAATAATACACAAAATCTGGTCTTAAAGGACAGACACAAAATGAAACAAACTAAATCATATCTGAAACACAAATGTTCAAATCATTTCATATTGTCACATGAAGCTTTTGTCACTTTAGACTTACTCACTGTAGGAAGAGGAAGCACAACTTTTACTCAAGTAAGAGTACTGTTACTTCAATAAAAATATTTCTCAAGTAGGACTAAATGCATGTTGCTAGAAAAGTACTGTACTGAGGGAGAGTACTGTTATTTTCAAATAGTATATAATAAACATACTGCATTAATCAGATAAGTACAATTTAATTTTAAGGGTTCATAAATTAATTGTTGCTGACTTACTAGTAAAATATACTGCATGAAAACTTCTGAGAAGTACAGTTTCATTTATAAGATTCACATACTGACTGTAAATGGAGTCGCTGACTGAGTACAGTTACTTCAACATACTCAAGTACAAAACAAAATATACTGCTTGAATCTGAATACAATTTCATTTCAGTTTCACATGGTTATTTTAACTTAAAATATATAAAAATAAAATAAATGGTTGGAGTGGCCAGTGGCGCAGGCAGCCTCACTTCAGTCAGCCTGCCCCAGGGCAGCTGTGGCTACAATAGTTTTACCACCACCGAGTCTGGAGTGACTGAAAAATGCCCCAAACTGTAAAGTGTCTTTGAGTGTCCAAAGCAGTGCCACATTATGATTAGAACTATAACTCTTTAATTAAGTATTGGTTATAATCCAAACTGTTGCATTTGTTCATTATGAGTAAAGCTGATGCTTTCTTAAGGCTAAAGTGTCACCAAAGTAAAACACATCTGAGAAGTCCTATTTCAACCCAAACTTTCTTGTGTAATGATAACTTTTCATTCATAAACATGCGCACTCACCTGATAAGAGGCTGCACATCCAGAGCAGAGTCCAACTGTACTGGTCCATGTTAGTGCGTCCTGTTAGCGCCTGTGCAGCGTATGTCCGTGTTAGCGCGTGTGTTAGCATACGCCTCTGTGTGAGTGGTGGATGGAGAGGCTCAAAAGTTAAAGTTCCTCTGACTGAGCCAAAGTTAGAGCGCAGTGTGTAGTATCCAGGAGGAGGGGGCACAGAGGAGAGAGAGAGAGAGTGAGGGAGGAGGAGGCATGGAGAGGAGAGAGAGAATAGAGAGAGAGGAGAGAGAGGAAGAGGAGGAGGGAAGAGAGAGAGAAAGAAAGCGGGCATAGAGGAGAGAGAGGAGGAGAGAGAGATGAGGCAGAGGAGGAGGAGGAGGAGGGTCCCAGGACTCCCCCACAGCAGCCTGGAAAAACATCACCATTCGGGGTCTCACATGGGCTCAGAGCACAGAGCTCTGTGGGGAAGTGGCACGAGTGGAAAGTAACTCATTACCAGTACTCATATTGTACACTTTGTGTAATAGTACTTTTAAAGTACATTTTTAAACATGTACTTTTACTTCTGTATAATTATATCCATGTGACTGTAATTAGTAACATTGATGTTACTGAGTACAGCACAAGTCCCAGTCGTACTCTGCATAAATCAAGTTTAGCATAAAAGACAGATGTAAAATGTTACTAATATCAAATTTCTCTTCTCTTCTCATCTCTTCATTTATTATCTGAAATGACCAGAGTCTAATGTGGGGGGCACAGACTATACAATGGAATAACATTGTTTTTAGCAGCTGTTTATGAGACTCCCTCTGAGACTCACAAATTTTCCCCCGATTCTTACGTCACAGGTAAAGGTACGGAGGTCTCCTGTGCTTTTTAAGTCCATAAATCATTAGAACTGCATGCATATTAGCATGCCAGTAACACTCATTAGCTAGTTTTTCTTTATTTCAATAGTTGGGGGTGACTGGTGCAAGATAATGGCAGTGTATCATGTCTTCTATCATAGCCATTAACCAACCAAAAAAAGAATCATTTTGCTGTAGTGTCTCCCATTAAGTTTTAAACTTCAAACGGTGCACAAGCTTTAGACATGTCCTATTTCTGTAATCTTTAGAAATTTGAATAGTTTCTTCTTCGGTTTTATCTGGGGCAGTCTCGGCAGCAGTCTGAGCAGATGCCCAAACTTCCCTCTCCACACACACCTCCTCCAGCTCCTTCACGAGGGTCCCGAGGAGCTTCCAGGCCACAGAGTAATCCCTCCAGTGTGTCCTGGGTCTTCGATGTGGACAAGCAGCGACTCTACGCCGAGCTGCTCCTGGGTGACTGAGCTCCTCAGTCTATCTCTAAGGGAGCACCCAGCCACTCTGTGAAAGAAACTCATTTAACCGCTTGTATCCGCCATCTTGTCAGTCATTACCCAACGCTCATGACCGTGAGAGCAGGACCAAAGATCTGAACCAGGACTGAACGAGGACTGAACCAGAGACCACAGGTAAGAGTAGGAACGTTGAGCAGTAAATGGAGAGCTTTGCCTTTGAACTCAGCACCTTTTTCACAACAACAGTCCCATACAGAGACCACTTCAGGGATGGACTCTCCACCACCTGGAGAGGGCGCCGCCTTTGTCTGATCGAGAACCTTGGTCACGGATTTGGAGGAGCTGATCTTCATCCCAGCCACTTCACACTGGGCTGTCTATTTTTAGAATGACATCAGTCTGTTGAGATGTACTAACTGCATCCATTAATTGTGATTTTAAATGAACTTTGATAAATGCTTCGGCTCTGACACATTTGCCTGGAAAACTGCCTCAGTCACTCAGTTCCTCCATTTGGGTCTAAATCCAGCCTGATAGATCTGTGGGGAATAATACATATTTATGAGGACTTAGGTTTTAAGAAGTTAACTACAGACGATCAAAGCCAAGATGGAAAAAGTGGAGCTCTTGCTGGGAGTGGATTTGACATAAACTGGAACAGGCAGAGGGAAAGATGTGACGTCACGGTAATACATGTGTTACTGGAGCAGCGCTGGCATGTGGGATTTATGGAGCTAAAATTAATATTATATCTAGAAAAATGTCCAACCGCAAGCGCACAAAGCACAATAGAGACTGGAGCTAATAAGAAGAGGGAGCAGAGGGCATTCGAAAAGTTACTGCGAAATGAGGGGAAAAAAGCTATAGCATAACAACCTGTAATTGCTATGTAATTTAAGTAGCTGCTGATGCTAATGATCAGAGTAGAGCTAGTGAAGAGCCGAGGTGCTTGCTGACTGACATTTTATAGCATAGTGGACATAAAGGGATTTTAGTCAAACATGGAAAAGGTTAATGACTGAGAATGAAAGACTGAGATGTGTTTTTGAGAAAGACTCATTATAAAAATATTTCAAACAAAAAATACGTTTGGAAAAATATAGTATCTTATAAGAAATTCAAGTTTTAACAAATCAGATCACAAAAGGTAACAAACAAGCTTATTTATTAAATCTAGTCATCGTTCACAATAATGTAGCCAGTAGATAATACTACAGAAAACTCAAATATGTGCTTTGGTTTGGCTTTAAATAATAAAATAAGACATTCTATTTCTACAGCACGTTTCAAGATGCCCAGAGCTCTTTACTGTGCTTTATTCATCCACTCAACACTGGCTGGTGTAAGATACTATTGCACTAAGTGAAGCTGCCCATCTACACCAGGTGGTTTGTCCTAAATAAAGAGATGTAAAACTTCTGAATCATTATTTAAATATGTTTTTAATTAACTGCAGCTGAAAATGAATATGACAAGCTGGACATTTTTCTAACCAGTCTCCAAGTGAGTGAGTTTTGTTCCAAACTGCAGCTCTATTATGACTGATGACAGAACAACAGTATATGGGTCTCCACAGCAGAACCCAGAGGATCAGCGCAGACAGGGACGGATTGGCAATCTGTGCGTTCTGGAAAAGTCCAGAACGGCCGTCCGGTCTATGGCCGTTGATCGGCCGCCCTTTTCAATAACCAAAATGTAGAGTCTAATACCTAACAGCCAGAGGGCGCTAATACAATAATTTGTCAATTAGTCAAACACAGGCCTACATTCTTTAAGTCTAAAAGCCAACAAAGAAGACTCAAAATGGCAAGCGAGAAGCGCAAGGAGAAAGGTGGATGGCAGAAGCTGAGAGACAAGAGAGCAAAGTTATTGGAAAACGAAGCATCCAAATGTTGAAAGCTCACGCAGCTTTTCGAACAAAGTGGTGCCGCCAGCAGCAGTAGCAGTCGGCCTAATGTGGGAGAAGAGAGGGAGGGAGGGAGAGACAAAGGGATCTCCACTGGAGGACTTGCCAGAGGAAGAGGAGAAACCGGTAAGTGAGAAGGACAAAACAGCAGGTCATGGTTTAGGTTACTCATTGAGCCCTCTGATAGTCAGCTTCTATTAACTTGATTTGCATTGTGATGATGAGAAATAGAAAAAGATGGTGCCAGTCCGTCCCTGAGCGCAGATGGACCTCATCTCATGGACTTCCACAGATGGACCTTCTCAGATGGACTTCCGCAGATGGACCTCCTCAGATGGACCTCCTCAGATGGACCTCCACAGATGGACCTCCACAGATGGACCTACACAGATGGACCTCCTCTGATGGATCTACACAGATTGACCTCCTCAGATGGACCTCCACAGATCGACCTCCTCTGATGGACCTACACAGATGGACCTTCTCAGATGGACTTCCACAGATGGACCTCCTCAGATGGACCTCCTCAGATGGACCTCCTCAGATGGACCTCCACAGATAGACCTCCTCAGCTGGACCTCCTCAGATGGACCTCCACAGATGGACCTCCTCTGATGGACCTCCACAGTTGGACCTCCTCAGCTGTCCAACTGTCACTACTGTCCTCATGGTCCCACCAAAACCATCACACTCAACACAAATGTAGGGGTCAGCCTTCAAAATGTTGTATCTGTATATATGTGAATACCTTTGTAAAATGCATTTCAAGTGTGAGTGAGGACACCTCTCCATAGATCTGACCTGTTACTTGGCAACATCATATGCTTCTCTCCATGAAACTAGAAGGAAATAGGAATAGCACATCTTTAAAGCAGTAATAACTTCAGTCATATTTCATTTAATAAAAGAAAAGTTGCATATTGAGCCTTTAAATAAGCTAGTCCAAATGTATTTAAGTCATTTTGGAGTCATTCTAGATTTTTTTTTTTTTTTTTTTGCGTTGGCACCTCCAGCTTTGCATTGGCCTTGCTCCTGTGTGTCTGTGTGGAAAAACAGATCCCTGTCTATAACTCTAGACTTTGTGCAAATACAACACTCAACACTCGCCTTTGGCTTTGAAACCGCACACTAAATGTTTGCACAACGGCGCACATGCCACGCACATGCAACACACAGGTATGAGCACACGCCACACACACGTATGAGCACACACCACACACACATATGAGCTGAAATTATCTAAATGATTCTAGTGAAAGTGTATGGAGTTTAAAAACACAGTAGAGCACTCCCTGTATTACCACATGACATCACAAGGTGGAAGAGAATGTTACTTTCTTTTCTTTTTTTTGTAAATATGCAGGATTTGTAAGTTAAAGGTGTGTGAATGAAACAAAATACAACTCCATGTAAAGCAGGGGTACACTGACTTCAAGTGTGGTGTGGTACTTACAGTGGGTAACTTGCAGTTTGCCTGTTACACCAACTATAACAACTGCTGTGCAGATTTGACCTAAAAAACGCGGTTTCACATGCGTTCACTTGATAACGCACATGAAAACTACTCCAAACCGCTATGGTGTCTTGCAAAAATAGACTTCTTGTGGATCCTTTCAATTTTGTAAGAGCAGAAAATAGTGTAAAATGGGCCCTTTAAGAAAGAAAATATCTCCTAGAATCTCATCTCCTAGCATCATGTGATGGTGCAGTGACGTGTCTTGTAGGCTGGTTACAAGACTTATGGCCCCTGCTGTCTGAAACCTTCTCCATCCCATGTGTGCGATAAGGTGTATGCTCCCTGGCCATGATTCATGCTCCTTGGACCTCGCTTGTGAATCTGGATCTCTCTGATCCAGCGGTCAAATGTTAGCACGGATGACCCTGACATTGTTCCAGTCCATTCCTTTTAAAGGGTGCTCTGTCTCCCACTACTTCTTGTCTTAATATCTGGCGAAAACAAAAATAAAAAAGTGGCCTGAAGTACAGAATTATTTCTACAGGATATTAGGGCTGCACCATGTATTGCAAAATTATAATAATAATGACTAATACAATAAATATAACACAAACACAAATTCAATGTTTTTTTTTTTTTTAAGTATAAATCATTATTAAGTCATTCTTTAACCCTGGGTTTAGTCATTTAGACAGTCAGTGTTTCTATTGTTGTTTCCTAAATTAAGGAATGACCATTTTTGTTTATTGTATTATTTTTTGCTAATTTTTTAGTGTCAAAAAGTAAATAAACATATAATAATACTGTTATCACAATGCAAATCCTAGTTCTATGATTATCACATGTTTATCTCATATCCTGCAGGCCTATCATGGATCTCAGGATTCAGCAGAACATGTTATTTACTCAATTACTGCAGCCTGTGAGATTGCTCCCATTCAAATTGCAATTTTGATTTGCTTTTGATTTGCTTTTGATTCTTTCATTCTGCCCTCCTGCTGAGCATATGGAGCCCATGCATGTGTCCAGCCTATAGCACCTCCTTAGCAAAAGGAGAAATTTAATTTGTCAACTGGACAGAGTTTATTTGGTTGAATACGTTTCGCAGCTCATCCGAGCTGCTTCTTCAGTTCTGGTCAGATGCTGGCGGACACTGCCTTATATCTGCTTGAAGGGAGGAGCTTAATTACAATGAAAATTACTCTGAGACAACACATATTTAAATACAGTTTCAGTTGGTCAGGTGAGTCTATTCAATATGGAGTTGTTTACAGTTTCTGTTAGTCATGTGAGTCTATTCAATATGGAGTGGGAGCGGGGGAGTACTTAGCATATCCATTCAGGGCCATGATGGGTGTTTTCACACCTCTGGACCTGACCTGGCTAGTCCCATTGTTTTCCGAGTTTGTTTTGATTTTAGGTTTGAGGATAGAGTTATAGATGGGAGACAAATGATGTCTGAGACCCCCATTTCTGTTCAAGGAAGGATTCTCTTTCTTGACAAAAATAGCTTCTTTAACTCCCCTCTCAAACCAGTTCTTTTCTCTGGCCAAGATCTGGACCTCGCTGTCCTCAAAGGAGTGGCCTGTGGCTTTTAGGTGGAGATGTACGGCAGATTGCGGCCCACCCTGGTTTTCCCGTCTGTGTTGATACATCCTTTTGTGAAGTGGCTGTTTTGTTTCTCCAATGTAGCGCTCACTGCAGTCCTCACTACACTGAATGGAGTAGACCACATTGCTTTGTTTGTGGCTCGGTGTTTTGTCCTTAGGATGGACCAGTTTTTGTCTTAAAGTGTTTGTGGGTTTGAAATAGACTGGGATTTCATGTTGTCTGAAGATCCTCTGTAGTTTTTCGGAAACGCCAGCCAGGTAAGGAATAGTTACACCCCTTCTCCTGGGCTCTGGTTCTCTGTTGTCCTGTTTCTTTGCTCTCTTCGTTTTATTGAAAGCCCATTTAGGATATCCACAAACGGAGAGGGCTTTCTCCACGTGTTGTTCTTCTTTCTCCTTTCCCTCTGCGCTTGTAGGAACCACTTGGGCTCTATGTTGTAATGTCCGAATGACTCCCAGTTTGTGCTGAAGTGGGTGGTGTGAATCAAAAAGCAGATATTGGTCGGTGTGTGTGGGCTTCCTGAAGATCTCTACCTGGAGTCGCCGGTCTTCTCTTATCGTTACTGCACAATCTAAGAAGGCCAATGTGTTGTCCTTGGCATCTTCACGTGTGAATTTGATGTTCGGATCTACAGAATTGATATGTGCAGTAAAAGGTTCCAAATCTTGAATTTTGATTTTTGAGAAATTATCATCAACAAAGCGATACCAGTGCGTGGGTGGAGTGCCTGGATATGAGGCCAGGGCACTCTGTTCAAATTGTTCCATGTATAAGTTAGCAATGATCGGGGAGACCGGTGAGCCCATTGCACAGCCGTGGATTTGCTTGTAGAAGTTTCCTCTGAACTGGAAATTAAATTTCTCCTTTTGCTATGGATTCTACCTGGATGACTGAGGGATTCTACACACATCTCAAGAACAACTATGAGCCAACCATCGTTGGACTGGTAAGAAAGCTGGAAAAGGACACTAAAAGGTTAGCAGAGAAGAGGAATCATTTACGCTTTAACCTGAGATGTCGACAGAACCAACCTATTCCCAAGGCTTTACAGAAGAAATCACCGGAACCAGGGCATAGGGCAGCCAGGTTAACCCAGCGTTACCTGAGAGGGATGCTCAGCCTTAGAATCAGCCGTCTCAATTATGACATTGAAAACTTAAAATTTGAAATAGACAATTTATTAAACAGGTTAACGGTGCTAGTCCCAGAAGAAATGGTTCAAAGGATTAATGACTTTATAGCCACGGGACAGTTGAGACAACACAACAAAACCAAAGAACGGCACATAAGAAAGTTTACACAACTCCAAAATCACCTTCAAACTAACCCCAAGGATTGGAGTAACAAAAGGAAGGAGGATAAACCTAGCCAAGCGTTGCACAAAGAACGCTGGGTGAAAAATCTTTCCAACCGGGTGCTCACTCAGGCAGAGAAAGAAGTACTTTCCAAAGGACTGAATTTTTCTGTGACTCCTAACCGCATCCCCACGGTGGATTACATCACAGCAGCAGAAACCGCCATCAGGAACAACAAGCTCACGGAGACAGAAGCTGGAGACCTTAGACTGAAATTAACAGCTGCACTGAGCAATGCCAAACCTCCACCCTCCAATGTAACACCGGAGGAAAGGAAGGCCATCGCTGCTCTGGAGAAGGACCACAGCATCAACATCCTCCCAGCTGACAAAGGGAGATGCACTGTGATCCTGAACTCAGCTGATTATGAGGCTAAGGTTAACAGCCTACTCAGTGACACCACAACCTACGAATTACTAAAACGGGACCCCACCAATGTGTACAAAAAGAAGATCATTGATTGCTTGCAGAAGTTGGAGAAGGAAGAAGTCATTGATCGACAGCTATATTACAGACTGTACCCTGGTGACGCCATCCCTGGCATCTATGGCCTCCCAAAGATCCACAAACAAGGAGTACCACTCAGACCCATTGTATGCAGCACAGACTCCATCACATACAATGTGGCCAAACACCTAAAAACCATCTTGGCTCCGCTGGTGGGTAACACGGAGCACCACATTGAGAACACAGCCGAATTTGTGAACAAAATCAAGCATCTCCAGTTTGACCGGGATGAGACTATGGTTTCCTTTGATGTGACCTCTCTTTTCACTTGTATCCCTACATCGGTAGCGGTGGAGACAGCAAGGAGGAGACTACTGGAGGATACCAAGCTAGAAGAGAGAACCAAACTTTCACCCGACCAAATCTGCCAACTGCTGGAAATTTGTTTAAGTACCACCTATTTCCAGTTCAGAGGAAACTTCTACAAGCAAATCCACGGCTGTGCAATGGGCTCACTGGTCTCCCCGATCATTGCAAACTTATACATGGAAGGCACTCCACCCACGCACTGGTATCGCTTTGTTGATGATAATTTCTCAAAAATCAAAATTCAAGATTTGGAACCTTTTACTGCACATATCAACTCTGTAGATCCGAACATCAAATTCACACGTGAAGATGCCAAGGACAACACATTGGCCTTCTTAGATTGTGCAGTAACGATAAGAGAAGACCGGCGACTCCAGGTAGAGATCTTCAGGAAGCCCACACACACCGACCAATATCTGCTTTTTGATTCACACCACCCACTTCAGCACAAACTGGGAGTCATTCGGACATTACAACATAGAGCCCAAGTGGTTCCTACAAGCGCAGAGGGAAAGGAGAAAGAAGAACAACACGTGGAGAAAGCCCTCTCCGTTTGTGGATATCCTAAATGGGCTTTCAATAAAACGAAGAGAGCAAAGAAACAGGACAACAGAGAACCAGAGCCCAGGAGAAGGGGTGTAACTATTCCTTACCTGGCTGGCGTTTCCGAAAAACTACAGAGGATCTTCAGACAACATGAAATCCCAGTCTATTTCAAACCCACAAACACTTTAAGACAAAAACTGGTCCATCCTAAGGACAAAACACCGAGCCACAAACAAAGCAATGTGGTCTACTCCATTCAGTGTAGTGAAGACTGCAGTGAGCGCTACATTGGAGAAACAAAACAGCCACTTCACAAAAGGATGTATCAACACAGACGGGAAAACCAGGGTGGGCCGCAATCTGCCGTACATCTCCACCTAAAAGCCACAGGCCACTCCTTTGAGGACAGCGAGGTCCAGATCTTGGCCAGAGAAAAGAACTGGTTTGAGAGGGGGGTTAAAGAAGCTATTTTTGTCAAGAAAGAGAATCCTTCCTTGAACAGAAATGGGGGTCTCAGACATCATTTGTCTCCCATCTATAACTCTATCCTCAAACCTAAAATCAAAACAAACTGGGAAAACAATGGGACTAGCCAGGTCAGGTCCAGAGGTGTGAAAACACCCATCATGGCCCTGAATGGATATGCTAACTACTCCCCCACTCCCACTCCATATTGAATAGACTCACATGACTAATAGAAACTGTAAACAACTCCATATTGAATAGACTCACCTGACCAACTGAAACTGTATTTAAATATGTGTTGTCTCAGAGTAATTTTCATTGTAATTAAGCTCCTCCCTTCAAGCAGATATAAGGCAGTGTCCGCCAGCATCTGACCAGAACTGAAGAAGCAGCTCGGATGAGCTGCGAAACGTATTCAACCAAATAAACTCTGTCCAGTTGACAAATTAAATTTCTCCTTTTGCTATGGATTCTACCTGGACGACTGAGGGATTCTACACACATAGCACCTCCTGCGTCTGTAATCACACTTGTTTTTGTACTGAACACAGAGCAGCCACACACCCAACCAATCAAAGCACGTTTGTTCTTTCAAACGCCACGCTCCACAGACCTCATCAGTGGTTGAAGCTGATTGGACGATTCTCTTTCATCACTTCACACTGTGGTTGCTCCTGTTCAGAGCCTCAGGTCTCAGGAAATGAACCTAAAACACAGACTGCTGTCCCTTCATCACTGCACAGAGCTCCATTGATCTGATTATCAGAGGTCGGAAGTACTCATTTACTTGAGTAACTTTTAAAGAAATTTCACTTTTCAGAGTACTTTTCTAGCAGCATACTTTTGCCCCTGCATGAGTAATATGTGTTTTTTTTATTGAAGTAAAAGTACTCTTACTTGAGTTAAAGTTGTGGTTCCTCTTCCCACTGTGAGTAAGTGACAAAAGCTTTATGTTGACAATATGAAATTTGTGTTGCTTACAGTGCTTCTTCAGATATGATAGATAAAAAATTTTTTTATACAAACTTGTGAGTACAAAACAAACAGACAAACAATATAAAAAACATACAAAACAATAAGAGGCCCCTAATCTTGTAGGAGCCAACTATACTAGTGTCGCCACAGCTCAGAAGTGTAACGGATGGCTCTGTATCCAGTATTAGTCAACAATAAAATTGTTCAAATTGTACAGACAGCACATACATTTATACATGACACTTCTTAAAACAGCAGCAGTATATTCACTCCAGAGGACACAGACAGTTCACTGGAACAGGGCCTTCTGGGCCTCTTTAACACAAGTCTTAGAGCATCATTGTAGGGCACTCTGTCTCTGTAGGTTACTCTCAGTCTCTGTAGGCCACTCTGTCTCTGTAGGCCACTCTCAGTCTCTGTAGGCCACTCTGTCTCTGTAGGCCACTCTCAGTCTCTGTAGGCCACTCTGTCTCTGTAGGCCACTCTGTCTCTGTAGGCCACTCTCAGTCTCTGTAGGCCACTCTGTCTCTGTAGGCCACTCTCAGTCTCTGTAGGCCACTCTGTCTCTGTAGGCCACTCTCAGTCTCTGTAGGCCACTCTGTCTCTGTAGGCCACTCTCAGTCTCTGTAGGTCACTCTGTCTCTGTAGGCCACTCTCAGTCTCTGTAGGTCACTCAGTGCTCATTCTCAGTATATGGACAGGCCATGTCTTATGTGAAAGCTCAGAACCTACAGAATTCCCTCCCTGAGCTGCAGAGGCTGCACTAGCACTGAGTCATGACTGGCTGCAGGTGCTGGGGTTTAGGTAGTGACCATTCAGATCTGAACTAGAACAGCTAATTATAACATGAACAAGGTTTCCATAATGTAATCATTATTTTTTGTAATTAAAGAGGGGGTATTACATTTTTGGGTGATATTAACTGCTAACACATAACATATTTAGATCTCCATGTTACATTTTATTGTTTTGAAAAGACTATATTCGCCAAAAACAATGTATTAACATGTTTTATAGGTCTCACTTTTGTTTTTGACGCTCCGAGTCTCCCCTCCCTTTGCGCTCTACATTAAATCACTCCCCCTTCAGAGCGCCATGACAACACAATCATTGTGCATCTCGCTAATGAAACTACTATACATCACATCAGGTTTGTGTAGTTGTTGTTTACAGTTTTGTATCATATTTTTGCATATTTATGGAGAACTGTTGTGTGGGAGTATGGGTGACTTAGGTTTTGTGGGTGGAACGTTGTACAGGCATGTACTGCTAACCTTAAGGAGAGTTCGAATAGGAGGAGAGATCGCTAAAATACTCAACATTATAAAATGGTAGAAAGCTCAAATAACAGTTTTGCATAATACCTCCTCTTTAAGAATAAATCACTAACAACATCAGTTGTTGTCAGTAAAAGCCACATTGGCATCTGGGGACACAGTTAGGTCAAGTTTATGAAATTTTAAATCAAAATCTGTACTTACATATCCAATTCCTTTTAAAAAAAACACCTTGCAACAGTGTTTTAAATGAACATTTGTAAAAGAACAACACTTAAAGCTTCCTGGAGCACTTCCTTTACATCTGTCTAATCCCGACAATACAACACTTTTACTGTCTCACCAGCAGTGAAGCAAAACATCAGTAAAGTTAGAGGAATTCAGGAAATATTCGAGGTTTGGCAATCATTAAAAACTTTAAAGTCATCCAGAGACATTAGCTAGCATTGTTTTAGCCAGAGCTGTGGGTTCTACGGCCTGTGTCCTGGAGTCTCCCTCTAGAGCTTGTGAGAGCCACCATCAATCTGAACACAGCCTCTGAATGAGGGCTCTATGCCAGGGCAGTCCTCTGCTTACCACACTCGCCACAACTACACTGAGCGCACTGCCAAAGGAGCTGGGGCAGAGGGTACAGAGAGGGTATGGAGGGGGTACAACCAGGGTACAGAAGGGGGTATGGTGGGAGTAAAGGGGGACAGAGGGGGTATAGTAGTGTTATAGAGATGTTATACTGGCGTTTTACTGGTGTTATACTAGTGTTATGTTATAGTGGTGTTAAACTTGTGTTATACTGTATTATAGTGGTGTGATAGTGGTGTTATAATAGTGTTATACTGCTGTTATAGTGGTGAGATAGTGATGTTATACTGGTGTTATAGTAGTGTTATGTTATCCTGGTGGTGTTATACTGATGTTGTAAGTGGCGTGATAGTGTTCTTATACTGGTGTTATAGTGGTGAGATAGTGTTCTTATACTGGTGTTATAGTGGTGTGATAGTGGTGTTATACTGGTAATGTTATACTGCTGCAATAGTGGTGTTATAGTGTTGTTACACTAGTGTTATAGTGGTGTCATTCTGGTGTCATACTGGTGTTATAGTGGTGTCATAATGGTGTTATAGTGGTGTCATAATGGTGTTATACTGGTGTTATAGTGGTGTCATAATGGTGTTATACTGTTATACTGGTGTTATACTGGTGTTATAGTGATGTTATACTAGTGGTGTTATAGTGGTGTCATACTGGTGTTATACTGGTGTCATACTGGTGTTATACTGGGGTTATAGTGGCGTCATACTGGTGTTATACTGGCATCATACTGGTGTTATACTGGTGTTATAGTGGTGTTATACTGGTGTTATAGTGGTGCCATACTGGTGTTATAGTGGTGTTATACTGGTGTTATACTGGTGTTATAGTGGTGTTATACTGGTGTTATAGTGGTGTCATACTGGTGTTATAGTGGTGTTATACTGGTGTTATACTGGTGTTATAGTGGTGTCATACTGGTGTAATACTGGTGTTATAGTGGTGTTATACTGGTGTAATACTGGTGTCATACTGGTGTCATACTGGTGTTATAGTGGTGTCATACTGGTGTTATACTGGTGTCATACTGGTGTTATACTGGGGTTATAGTGGCGTCATACTGGTGTTATACTGGCATCATACTGGTGTTATACTGGTGTTATAGTGGTGTTATACTGGTGTTATAGTGGTGCCATACTGGTGTTATAGTGGTGTTATACTGGTGTTATACTGGTGTTATAGTGGTGTTATACTGGTGTTATAGTGGTGTCATACTGGTGTTATAGTGGTGTTATACTGGTGTTATACTGGTGTTATAGTGGTGTCATACTGGTGTAATACTGGTGTTATAGTGGTGTTATACTGGTGTAATACTGGTGTCATACTGGTGTCATACTGGTGTTATAGTGGTGTCATACTGGTGTTATAGTGGTGTTCTACTGGTGTTATAGTGGTGTCATACTGGTGTTATACTGGTGTCATACTGGTGTTATACTGGCGTCATACTGGTGTTATACTGGTGTTATAGTGGTGTCATACTGGTGTTATACTGGTGTTATAGTGGTGTTATACTGGTGTTATGGTGGCGTCATACTGGTGTTATACTGGTGTTATAGTGGTGTCATACTGGTGTTATACCGGTGTTATAGTGGTGTCATATTGGTGTTATACTGGTGTTATAGTGGTGTTATACTGGCGTTATAGTGGTGTTATGGTGGTGTTATACTGGTGTTATAGTGGTGTCATATTGGTGTTATACTGGTGTTATAGTGGTGTTATACTGGTGTTATAGTGGTGTTATAGTGGTGTTATACTGGTGTTATAGTGGTGTCATACTGGTGTTATAGTGGTGTCATACTGGTGCTATACTGGTGTTATAGTGGTGTCATACTGGTGTTATACTGGTTTCATACTGGTGTTACACTGGTGTTATACTGGTGTTATAGTGGTGTCATACTGGTGTTACACTGGTGTCATACTGGTGTTATACTGGTGTCATACTGGTGTTATAGTGGTGTTATAGTGGTGTTATAGTGGTGTTATACTGGTGTTACACTGGTGTCATACTGGTGTTATAGTGGTGTCATAATGGTGTTATACTGGTGTCATACTGGTGTTATACTGGTGTTATAGTGGCGTCATACTGGTGTTATACTGGCATCATACTGGTGTTATAGTGGTGTTATACTGGTGTTATACTGGTGTTATAGTGGTGTCATACTGGTGTTATACTGGTGTCATACTGGTGTTATACTGGTGTTACAGTGGTGTCATACTGGTGTTATAGTGGTGTCATACTGGTGTAATACTGGTGTTATAGTGGTGTTATACTGGTGTAATACTGGTGTCATACTGGTGTCATACTGGTGTCATACTGGTGTTATAGTGGTGTCATACTGGTGTTATAGTGGTGTTCTACTGGTGTTATAGTGGTGTCATACTGGTGTTATACTGGTGTTACAGTGGTGTCATACTGGTGTTACACTGGTGTCATACTGGTGTCATACTGGTGTTATACTGGTGTCATACTGGTGTTATACTGGTGTTACAGTGGTGTCATACTGGTGTTACACTGGTGTTATACTGGTGTTATAGTGGTGTCATACTGGTGTTATAATGGTGTTATAGTTGTGTCATACTGGTGTTACACTGGTGTCATACTGGTGTTACACTGGTGTCATACTGGTGTTATACTGGTGTTATAGTGGTGTCATACTGGTGTTATAGTGGTGTTATACTGGTGTTATAGTGGTGTCATACTGGTGTTATAGTGGTGTTATACTGGTGTTATAGTGGTGTTATACTGGTGTTATAGTGGTGTTATACTGGTGTTATAGTGGTGTCATACTGGTGTTATAGTGGTGTTATACTGGTGTTATACTGGTGTTATACTGGTGTTATAGTGGTGTCATACTGGTGTTATAGTGGTGTTATACTGGTGTTATACTGGTGGTGTTGTGGTGTTGCGAGTGGCCCTTACTCTGAGGGCATAGAGCCCCAGTGCGAGGCTGAATCTGATCCGGCTCAGGAGCTGCACCTCTGGAGGCCTGCGACACCACCACCACCACACAACTGCAAGCAATTACCTCAATCACCCAGGAGAAGAGGAGTGTGTGTGTGTGTGTGGGGGGGGGGGGGGGGGGGGGGGTCTGGTCTGTTTTGGTCATGATTTCCATTTGATCACAGTTGTTGTTCACACAGTAGCTTTATTTTGTCCAATCAAGTGTAATTTGAGTTGTCCTGTGCTCCCACTGAGAGTTCCTGCTTCACTGTGATTGGTTAGATCCACTTGTCACTCACTCAGAGCATGGCCATGGCTTTTTCTCCAAACTGGATGAGCACTTTTGATTCATATACATTTTTACCATGGACTTTGTAGGAAAAAAATTATTAAAGTCTCCCTATTACGCTATTTTCTGATCTAAGTTAAAATGTTGTTTCCTCATCAAAAACATTAAAATAGTTCTGTTTTGGTTCATTCACAAATACAAACCTTGTATATTTAGACTGAGTTCTTCTGTCAAACAGAAAACACTTTTCCACCTTGTGATGTCATGTGGTAATACAAGAAGGGAAGTATTCCAGTGTGTTTTTTAAACTCCTGGAATTGCCAGTCTCTACTGAACTAAAAGTAAAAGGAGCTGTTCACTTGAAAACCTGGAGATGGAGACAGGCTGATAATAAAGGGTAACTCAAATATGTGTGAATAAAACAAAACACAACTCTGGGTATGTTTTTGAGGGTCCACTACCAGCTTGGAATATTCCACAGTGTGGCATTATATCTGTTTCTGTGGAGACAAGCAGGTGATGCCCTGAAGGCCAAGTTACAGGTCAGATCTGTGATGAGACAAGCAGGTAGGAGCCCCTGCACTAGAAAAATTGCACAGAGCACCCTTAAGTTGTAGCGTATCTAATAACCCTCTAAAGTGCCTGTCTTATTCC